>OY757908.1:60777364-61002364 GCA_963585895.1 Sepioteuthis lessoniana
GTCACCTCTCTACTTCTTCTGCTCTTTTCCTGACTGACTGTCGGCATTGGTCCCCCCTTACTTCTGATGGTAGATTCCGTCCTTTTTCACTATCCTCTGGTTGACCCCCAACTTTGAACTCAAACTTGAACTAGAAGAAGATTTATTACTAAAATAATTAACTTAAATCCCTAATTATTTTACAAGAGGTACTGTATGAAGGAATGTCCTAAAGGTCTTTTCGTATAAGTTGACTGTCTTTGATAAAAGTGCTAACAAAATTTTGCTCTTTTTTCACATAAACAAATTCAAAAATAATAAAAGTTATTATTTAAGGTTAAATGTTAGCTTTATTTAAAAGATAGTAACATTATAATAATCACTATTAAAAGCAAGATGACATTACATATCTAATTAATTTTTAATATATTTTAAAGATTTGAATTCACCTAAAGATGACGACCTTAACCAAAACATGGTTATGTAAATTAAAAAATGTTATTGAAATTTTAATTTACTTTCAGCTATTTAAAGCAAAATCATTCATGTATAGTAAGAAGAGTATTTTTTAACAAATACTTTTACTTCTTATTCTGAAAAGACCAAAACCAAAAAGAAAAACAAACTAATGCCTAATTTCTTTTTAGTTGTCTGAATTTTTTAGATGAAGCTTGATGATTTTTATCATTAACGGTTTTCAGACTATTGTTTTCATCTTTTTTGTTATTTCCACAACGTTTCTGCCGATATGTCCTCTGGCTTTCTTCAGGTACACAGAACTTCGAACTATGTCCTTTATTGAATCCACGTAGGTTGCCTGTTCTGATTCTGTTGGCCATAACTGGGTACAAGTGTTCCTGTATTGTTACTCTCCTGTAGTCGGGATTGAACCTGCAACCACTAGATGATTGTCTCCTTAGGGAACCAACGCCTATAACAGTTACGTTATGTGTCCTGCTGGACAGTTTAGAGTGAATTTTTTGGACTTATAAACCTAATGTTCTTACTTGACTAGGATTATTTCTATTATGTAGGATTTTTTACCTATGCTCATATTCAGATTTTTTATCTAACTTTTTTAATTATCAGTTCCCATATTGTATTCATCTCTATACTTGGTCTACTCAGCAGGTCATTGTAGCCCACCATATGTGCTGATTCCTTAAGGCGCCTAATCCTCCAATGTTCAGCTCTATCAATTTTTTTAACTTCATCCCATATGGGCAGATGGTTTCCCTTTTCCTTCCATATAAGGTCTGCCATACCCGACTTTTCAATCTAACCTTGTACTGCTGCCTTCCAATGTTCTTCTAGCCTTACTTTTAGTGGGTGACCTGTTTCTCCTTTGGATATTTTACCACAACTGCAAGGGATGGAGTAAACACAGTTCTTGATCATGTTGAATTCCGTTGGTGGCTTGACCCGGAAGAGATATCTCCAGAGAGTTTAACCACTTGTGAACACTGTCCTGATGTCATATGGATAATATATATTTTGGATCTTTTCTGTTTGTCCTTTAACATAGGACAGACATACTGTGATTAGTTTTTGAGTATCGTTCTCTATCCTCCTATCCAGATTTCTTAGAGCCAATATTATTCGCTCTAGGTAGTTGTTACGATGTCACAGATCCTTGGTAAGAATAAAAATCTCATACCGCAAAGAAAATACAGACAGCTAATTCAACACTACCACATATATATGGCCTTCCAAAAATTCATGAGGATGGTATTCCATTGAGACCCGTTGTCAGTAACCGAGGTTGAGC
Organism: Sepioteuthis lessoniana; assembly: GCA_963585895.1. Taxonomy (NCBI): domain Eukaryota; kingdom Metazoa; phylum Mollusca; class Cephalopoda; order Myopsida; family Loliginidae; genus Sepioteuthis; species Sepioteuthis lessoniana. Next base: position 60,779,112 of record OY757908.1, read on the forward strand.
ATGTCACCCATTGAGCCATTTCCTTATAGAGATCATCAGCCCACTAACCGGTAACTCCTCATCATATGTTAAGAACTCAGCCCACTTTGTTGTCTAGTTTAAGCTATGATCAGGCATCTGTGCCTGGACCCAAATTTGGGTCCATGTCTAGCTAGGCTCATCAGGCCCTCATTGCAAAAATATACACCTTGCTTGGCCCTAGGGGGCAGGGTATTGTATCTATTCCACGAATATTTTGCATTCAGATCACCTTAGTGACTCACTCACACAGCGATACACTCACACAGTGATACCTCCTTTGTGGTTGATCTAGTCATTTGGAGTCGTTCTGGTTGAGACCCCACTTTTTGTGGATGACTCTCACCACTGGAACACTTCAGCTTTGATCCCATAGCTTGAGGTTGATCCTCGAACGTATCTGCTCCCCGACTCAGCCCTGTTTTGAGAAGGAGGCCTCCAGCCTTGAGTTGAAGTATCTCCCATGATTTCCTCTGGAATAGTCGAAGCAGGTGACCAGGAGGCAGGATCCTCTTGATTACAGCAGCTTACCTGAAATGAACACGGTCCTGTTGAAGGAACATCCCAGTCTCTTTACCTTTGTTCCTACTTGTCGGCTGCTAGGACATCCCTGTCGCTAGTGGTGCCTGTCCTGCTGATTGCCCGTTCCTGCCGTCCTTGTCGCGACCTTGCCTGCCTTCCGTTTGCCTGTTCCCGACACCATCTCTATCCTGCTATCTCCCGCTGGTCGAAGACTGTTCGACCCGAGTACTCAGGAGATGCTCGATAAACTGTCCTTGTTAGAGCAAAAACGATAAGTCTTTGCAAACTACATGCTTATTTGTTTTCAGCCTTTTGGTTCTGGCAGATAGTTCCCGTCTCTTGACTTTGAGCCTGAGCTGCCTGCAGTCCAGCAACCAAACTGACGACCCTGCCGACATCCAGCAACCAAACCGACAACCCTGCCGACATCCAGTACTAACTACTCTGATGACCCTGCCAATGACCAGTACCAGACTAGCGATCGACCAGCCTCCCGTTGATCCCCTTTCCAGCACCGACCTGTACATAATCCGGTCAATAAATTTGCACCCGTTTTCTTGTTACACTGTTGCTCTGCATTTGTCTCTTCATTGCCCGGGCTGTTCACATTAATTCACATTTGTAAACCAAGTAGAGTCAACATCCTTATCGGCCTTGCTTCAAATGGAAATGAAATTTGGATACAAGAGCTGCATCAAGCAAAAAGTTTAAAAAGCCTAATGCAATATAAAATGATAAAGAATTTTTTGGTTTTTATTTTACATTTTATTTTTTGTATAAAAGAAAAAAAAATGATCATGTGTACTGTTTATAATAGGAGTTTTTAACAATAAAACTATAAAGATAAGTTGTTTAAATTGAAATCATTCATGTATATTAAAAAGAATATTTTCATCGAATACTTTTACTTTATAGGGAACGAATAAATAAAATTTAAATTGAACTAAAAAATAAAAATAGAAAACTTAAATTTGCAGAAACTTCCAGAGGTCCCAGACAGGAAGAAGGGATGACGCATGCGTAAAGAAAAAAGGCAACCTCTTGACAAAGCGGAACAGGCTATCTTTCTCTTTCAGGCGGTGACCAGTGATTTGACGACACCATTTTGCTGTTTGGTGTTTGGGCACCACGCATACGTCTTTGGACGTGGTGTTGGTTAGTCCCTTTCCCCCAGTAGCAGCTCTCTCTCGGTCAGCATTGTGCTGAAATATAAAAGACCCACAAATGAACTACAAACTAACCCTGACTGGACTTTGACAAACTTCCAAAAGAAAACTAACCCTTTATGGAAGGCCGAAATACCAAATGAGTACAAACATATGCATGAAACGATTAACATATTTTTGACACCTTAACTGGGGGATTCAACCTTTTTAATGTATTCAAGAAAAACTCCCTCATCCATGGAATGGTTGTTGAACCCAGTAAATAAAGGAGAGTATAAAAGAAACGTCTCTTATCTGTTGCTGTCTTTTCTTTTGTATAATTCTTTTGGGACTTTCTTGGGCAAGGCGTTACACCGACTAGCCAACGTGGGGGTAAAATAAAATAATCAAAATATGGGGTCAGATAATCAAACGGCAACACAGCCTTGCCCTTCGCTCATGACCTTCAGCCTCATACCCAACAAGTTGGTATTCTGAAAAGACCAAAACCAAAAAGAAAAATTGTTTCGTATTAGAATCATGCTTTAAACAACCTTTTATGCCTAAGTTTTTTGGGGGTTTTTTTTCTATCATTCACATTGTTATATTTGTGAATTATTTACATTTCTATCTAATAATGGTCAGTTAACTGGTCTGAGATCCTTATTGAGTTGATGACTCATTATCATTCTTGAGCAAAAACTGATTTTAACTTAAGTATCTGATGTTTTTTAAAACAAGGAACTAATTGTTCATATACACCGGTTGCTCAGTTATTTTTTCTTTTTGTTTACTGTTCGTTTTTAGAAACTCCCTTCTGTTAGCAGGTCCTCGAATCATTTTTTTTTTTTAAATTCCAGATTATTTGAAGGTAAGATATTGTTTCTTAAATATTCTAGAGATTAATAAACAAATCTCGACTGAAATAACCGCACGAAATTTGAGCAGTTTATAATGTTTTATAAGATTATTAAATTAAATCAGACGTTGAAATTAATCGATTTCATTATGACATTTTTGTTAATGAACATGAAACATAAATTTTCAAATGATTTGATTTTTAAAATGTAAGTGTGATTGGGACTGAACAATTTCTTTTTTCCTCTTTTATATGTTTAGGCAAATTTTAGAATAAGATAATTTCGTTTAAGTATTTTTTTATATATCAGATTTTTCTCTACTTGTTTCCTTCGATGTGATGAAATTTGATTCAACAGTTGTATGTATGTATGTGTGTGTGTGTGAGTTGCTTTTAGACCAGATGGGGAATAGTGCCTCTAACCGATCTACCGACTTACATGGTAAAATGAACCTCCCTCGTAAGTCCCCAGAAGCGAATTTATTGAAATTCTATTCTTCAGTGCTTAATCGATTGTCATAAAAAAAATTTGAAAAGAAAAAATAAGACATTTTCAACATGGAGTCGCAACTCTACACCCTGGCCAAATAGTGTTGAATTTGTCTGTTTTTGTTGTTTTTTGTTTTTTTTTTAATTAAATATATTATAAGCTTTTGATGTGTGAGGAAAATATTAGCTGAAAAAAAAACCTTTCCTAATAGATTTATTCTAATTTATCTATGTGAATTATGATTTTACAATTGTGCTTTTTTATGTTCTATTTGATTAGTTCCGAAAAGGATATTTGTATATCAAAGACGTTTTAAGATAAATAAAAAAATAAAAATAAAAAAAACTTATGCTTTAATAAAATTGCGATAAACTGGAAACTTTTATTGACTTTTAATGAAAAAGCTTAAAATTTGTACTGAATTTTCAAAAGTTATGATTACATTCAGAGAGAAATGAATAACATTTCAGTATTAAATAACCTATAAAATGTTGATATAACTTTGTGCAAAGAAATGATGATTATTAGATATGAATAGTTATTTTAAACCATATAATTGTAATCAATTAGATAGGAATATTTGATATGATAGCTGTATATAAATTATTCATATTTGATAGGAATATTTGAAACTATGTGCAAATTATTTGTATTAGATAGGAATACTTGATACCAAATAACTGTATAAATAAAGGACTACCGACAAGAGAAATCTTTCTGAAAATGCAATGAAGCATTGAAAATATAGTTATGATTACAATCAAATGTTTACAAATGAATCAAATTTTGGGATTAAATTACCCATAAAGTTTTATATGCTGTTAAACAAATAAAACAAACTAAATCTTCCCAGTCTGGGTAAGATGATTACAAGTCTCCAGGATGCCATAATTTTTGCATTGATTCTTTCAATATTGGCAAGAGAAAGATTCTTAAAAACAAGACAGGCAATCTTTTTAGTAACTTTAGATTTCAGCCCAATACCATAACCATGGAGTCATAGCAAATTCACAAGAAATGCAACTGCAGCTTTTTTTCTTCTTAGCTAAGTGACCATTTTTATTAGCTTTTGGTCAACCCAATAGAAAAGGGTTAATCTAATAATTCCACCCATTTTTTTCAAGGTATGACAATTTCATTGGATGATCTGTCATACTGTTACTCATAAAGTTTTGCTCAGCTAGCCTGTCCCATTTCTTAAAATGATGGATATTTTGACTCAGATTTTCCCTTTATGCATAATTTTACACTTTTCAAACTTTGTAACCCACAACTATTATTACAAAATGTTTAGTACGTCTAATTGTTAGAAAAAATTTTCCCTTACTTTTTCCTTTGTGTTGCTTGCACATAGACAAGCTCAAGCCAAATTTCTACTGCAAAACCTGTAACAAGCAGCAATAGGCATTGGTTTTTATGTCAAGTCAGATAAAACAGATTTCATGCATTTTAATCAAGATGGTACCATCTCCTCATTAAATGGCAAGACTCTAAAACTGATTAGTTCAGGCACCTCAGAAGGAATATCTCATCTACTGAAAGCAATGTCAACATACATATAGTTGAGAGATGGACTGCAACTGACATGTTAATGACCATATGGAAATCTGATCTCTCTGATAGAAGAAAATAGGAATTCTTCCAATTTGTAATTGTGTAAGTACTTCTGTATGGTTGCACCACTAGTGCTTAAATGAAGCACCTGGAGAAAAAGCTGGATAGGAAATACTCGAGGACAGATCATTCTGTTTCAAGTAAATTCTGGAATCAGCATCCTACAAAACAGCAGCTCTATGGCCCCTTACCTCCCATCATACAAACCATCCAAGTAAGAGGAACATTGCTGGATAAGTAAGGATACACTTATCAGCAATGTCCCCCTATGGATTATACATGGACACTGCAGTGTTGGCCGATGAGCACAAACGTGTATCCATCTGCTTTGTGCCAGCACTGTATGCCGACTTGATGACTTGCTAAAACCAATGGCTGATAGGGACAGATTGTGGGAGAGAGTCAAAGAATTCTATACAGTCAGCATACCTTTATGATGATGATGAATAATTTATTTTATTTTCAAAATAAGACTTGTGCAAAAAAAATCATTTTTACCATTGTAAGTTTATTTGCTTTTTAATTTCTTATACAAGTTTATGTAATTTCTGAATTGGATTTGAATACTAAGTTTTCAATCTTTCTACCTTCATTTATTTTTGTCTAAAAATCAACATGATCCTTGATTGCTTATAAGATAAAAGTCTATATAATCTGTGTATTAGTTTTAAATACTTGATTTTCAATCCTGCTACTCTCATTTTTGTTTACATGATCTCAGATCGCTTATGAAATAGCTAAATAGGCCCTCTTATTTGATAGAAAAAAATTATTGGATTGTTTTAATTTTTTGGCAAATTCCTAAAGAAAACTTAGAGAAAAAGGGAAAAAAATTATATCCATGAACACTTTTTTTTTATAACTGCTTCATTAATTTATTATTTTTATGATTTTTTTTTTTAGATTGATGACTGTAAAGCACATGATGAATATAGAAAAAAATAAAAGTCTTTTACACTGTGGAACTTGTGGATTAGCAGTTCGCTGTAAGTCACACCTGGAAACACACATAAGAACACATACTGGAGAGAAACCATTTCATTGTGAAATTTGTGGACGTACTTTTGCTCAGAATGCACATCTCAAAACACACATGTCAACGCACACTGGAGAAAAACCATTTCATTGTGAAATCTGTGGATGTACATTTTCCCAAAATTATCACCTCAAAAGACACATGTTGATACACACTGGAGAGAAACCATTTCGTTGTGACATTTGTGGACATACATTTTCCCAAAATTCACAGCTTAAAACACACATGACAACACACACTGGAGAGAAACCATATAATTGTGAAAGGTGTGGAGCTACATTTTCCCAGAACATACATCTCAGAAGACACATGTTAATACACACTGGAGAGAAACCATTCCATTGTGAAATCTGTGGAGCTACATATTCTTCCAATTCAAGTCTCAAAAGCCATGTATCAAAACACACTGGAGAGAAACCATATCATTGTGAAATTTGTGGAATTAGATTTTCTGATAAATCAAGTCTCAAAAGACATGTGGTTACACACACTGGAGAAAAACCATATAAATGTGAAATGTGTGGAGCTACATTTTCTTACAATTCAAGTCTTAAAAGACACATGTTAGCACACACCGGTGAGAAACCATTCCAATGTAAAATCTGTGGAGCTGTATTTTGTTATCATTCAAAACTCAAAGGACATATGTCTACACATAACAAAGAGAAACCATTCTGTTGTAAAATCTGTGGACATACATTTTCAAAAAATTCAGTTCTCAAAACACACATGGTTACACACACTGGTGAGAAAGCATTCCATTGTGAAATTTGTGGTGCTGCATTTTCCAGGAATACAAGTCTCAAAAAACACATGTTAACACACACTGGTGAGAAACCATTTCATTGTATAATCTGTGGAGCTTCATTTTCCCATAATTCACGCCTTAAGACACACATGTCAACACATACAGGTGAGAAACCATATCATTGTGGAATCTGTGGACGTATGTTTTCTAATAATTCAAACCTTAAATCACACACATTAACACACACTGGAGAGAAACCATTCGAATGTAAAATCTGTGGAGGTACATTTTCACAAAAATCAAATCTCAAGAAACATATGTTGACACATGCTGATGAAAAACCATTTCATTGTGAAATCTGTGGATGTACATTTTCCCAAAATTTTCATCTCAAAAGACACTTGTTAATTCACACTGGAGAGAAACCATTTTGTTGTGACATCTGTGGATATACATTTTCTGATAAATCAAATCTCAATAGACACACATTAACACACACTGGGAAGAAATCATTTCATTGTGAAACCTGTGGACATACATTTTCCCAGAAATATCATCTTAAAAGACACACATTAAGACACACCTGAGAGAAATCATTTTATTGCTGGATATGTGGCTCACATTTTATCAAAATTCAAGTTTCAAAATAGACTAAATCCAGGTAGCTGAGGCTTCAGAATATACAGACTACATCTCTGCAGAAGGGTTTGACTCCCAATAACAAGTCTCCTGGATATGGCACTAAACAATCTGATTGGGAAGCTCCAGTAATCCTGAAGCTTGGGGAAATATGGAGTACTCCTTCATTGCCATCACTCCCACGTCTACTCAGGCCCGGAGATAGAAAGGGTCCTATCTATGGGTTAATAGAACTGTTTGACATTTAAACTGAGTGCAAACAAATGACTTATGCTAAATTTAATTGTTAGAAATAGAACTGTTTGTTCATTTAACTGAGTGTTAACAAATGACTGATGTTTGATCAAATTGTTATTGATACCTAACAATACTTGGAACCATTTAACTATGTGCAAAAAGATGAGCTTAGACTTGTTTAAAAAGGTTATCAACAAAATATGTTTACAAATCATATATAATTAATATATATGAATGAAGAGGATTTAGCATAAAATAACCAACAATAGTTGATATGCCATAAAACCAAACCAAACCATCAAAATAGACTGAGGAGAAACGTTTACTTTGCATTAATCTGTGCACTTAGATCTTTGAAGAATACAATGGACACATTTATTTTTTCAGCATTTTAGAATTTTATCTGGATTTGTTTTCCTTATTTGATGTTTACATTCTTTCATTTTTTACAATGCTATTTTATTTAGATTATACAAGGGTCATTCAATAAATAAAAGGATTTTTTTAAGCAAGAAAATAAGTGTTTTTTTTTCTGTAAATGTTGAATTGTTTGGAATTGGTTTTTTGCACAAATTCATTTCCTCTCACAAAAATAGTTTTTTGAGGCTTTTCAAAATTGTGGTACATTAAACATAGAAGTGTCATCAAATCTTTGGTGGCTGATTAGTGCAAACCATGAGATATTTACAGAAGAATGACATTTATGGAGAAGCATATTCTAGTCTAAATGATTTTTATAAATGGGTTAAACATGGGCTTGCCAGTATAAGCCTGAGTTGAAAAGACAGTTCATAGAGTGGAAACACACTAACTCATTGGTTAAAAAATGTTCCAGGACCAGCAATCAGTTAAAAAAGGTGATGCTGACAGTCTGCTGGGACATGAAAAGACCTATCACAATTGATTTCCTTGAAAAAGATACGAGTATAAACAATGTTTTCTATCGTTGAATTCATTAACAAAATTTACTTTTTTTATTGATTGAACCTCATACATGCCTTGAAGTGGGAGATGAGCATTGTTTACTTCTTTAAGGCCTTTAAAAAGTGTGTATAGGTTGGAATAAATGCCACCCCGACCTATTGTCCATTGCTTCCTGCAGGTCTTCAGGATTACATCCTGTATCGGCACAGATGCTGTGTGTAGGTTCTAGCTGGTCATCCTGCCTTTGCTCATCCATGTGAAGAGGTCCACAGGTGTACATCCCTTATGAGTTCGTCCCTAATTCTCCAGCAGTGTCCCGCATGTCTGGTTCATCTAACTTTGATAGTTTTTGCAATGGGTGGTAGGTGGCTGTACAGCTGCTGCTTGAAGGGGTGTGCTGCCTCTATGACTGGTTCAATATTGCTCGTAGCATTCTTGTGTAGTTGCCGTCAAGCTTTTCCTCCATTCATTTTTGTTAGCGTCTATGTAGTGCATCCATATAGCAATATCAACACGACCACTGCTTGGAAGAAACTGCGTTTTATTTTATCGGTCAGGTCTGACTTCTATAAGACTGATAGCCTATCAATAGCTGTCCATGCCTTTCCTAGTCACATTTGGATGTCTGTCTCAGTTGATGCTTCCAAGGTAGGTGAACTTGTCTACTAGTTTCAGAGAGCTAAAATTTAGTGTAGAGAAAACCAAATATACTACTGAATAATGATGGTTGAGGCACTCCAACAAATTAGGCTCAAACTTTGAATGCAAATTGGAACAGATAAGGAATTCATTTATTTACAATTACAAAATAAGAAATAAGTTACTCTATAAGAAGGGAGTAAAGAGAAGAAAAGAGTCCTTAAAAATATGGGAGGAATAATTAACAGAATATTGGTTTGGTTTGATATCTTTAATTGCATATCAACCGGTAGAAGAGCAGCAGTGATACTATTTCAACACATAGCTGGGTGGGATAAGGGGTTCATGCCTTTCCCAAGAGTATTAGTCTGAACATGAACTTAAAACCACCACTGGAGTTTGAACTCACTTACTTCAAAGCCATTGTTCTGCACTTTAGCCATTTCACTATGCAGAATCCCCACACAGAATATATATATATATTTTTTTTTTCTTCTGTTGAGGACCTCATTACAAATTAAGCTTAGTAAAAGAGGAGTTCTTTGTTGACTTACTGGTTTGAGGAAGAATAACAATTTTTTTATTTTGGGTTAAAATTATATTTCAATGGTTGAATGGAAAGAGTAAGGTATTTTGACTTCTGAGGATCTTCTTTGTTTTCATGGTGAATAGGTTCAGAGTGGTTGTTAAAGAATTTGTAACTTTTTAAGTGAGTAGATTTCTTGTGAAGTCTGGAGTAGAAGAGTTCTTTGTCTTCTTATATTGGCACTTTTTGCAGTAGTGCAAAAGACTCCCTATTTGGGGTAAATTTGAACTTCTGTTTTTTTTCTCCATTGACTAGCATGGTTTGCTACCAGTGAAGATGAATTTTTTCTGTTCTTTATTTCATTCCCCATGGAAACTACTTTGGCCAACACAGTGCATATTGCAAGGCCAAAGGCCAGTAAGCACACACATCAAATTTGCTACTGTTTGATGGCTAACCTCACATGTTGCTGATTTAGTTGCTACTGTGACTCTTGAGAGCTACTCATCTTTCTTGAGCAGTGGCTCTTGCTACCATGCCTTGCTTGACTTGGATCCAAGTCTAACTGCAACTACTCTGCTGTCCAAGTGAGTAAATGTTGCCTTGCCTGTTCATTGATAGGTTTCTGATGAACAAAATAAGCTCTGTTTAGCAGTATCAAAAAAGTATTGTCTGACCCCATGATTTTTTTAAAATTGATTCTTTCTTTTTTGCCTAGGAAAAGCATTCTTGAGCTGTTTGGGTCTTCTCATTATCAAAGCAGGATCAGAGAGAAAGTGTTTGACTTTGCCATGCTGTTTTATTTGCTACCTTGGTCATATTACCTAGCGACCACTAGAAGTGCTATTTGGAAGACAAAGGAAGTAATTTTTATGGATGTAATCCCTACATATATGTATTTACCAATCCCTCTGATCGAGCAAAATGTGACTCGTTTTTTAAGCAGAGTTTAACAGGTTTTAATTCAGAGTTTTCCTTCTCCTAGACTTGTTGCCAAACCAAGGCTAAAAAACCCAGTCTACACTACTATTTACCGATTGCTGGAGGGAGAATAATTGGATTCATACCTTTCCTAAGAGTATTAGTGGTATGTGAAATGCAATCAGCCTTGTCCAGGATTTGAACTCATGTCGCTGTGTCCATTTCCTGCCATGACTACCATTATACCATGGACACCTCCATAAATATGTAATACCTACATATAGATTTCATAATAGAGAGGGGAAGTCACTGTAGTGTAGTGGCTAACCTGAAAAACTGCAACATTGTTGTAAGTGAGTTCAATTTCCTGTCATGTTATTATATTCACTTTTAGACTAATACTCTTGGGAAAGATATGAACCCCCTTATTCCTCCAGCTAAGGGTTAATGAGTATCACTATCATTCTTCTACAAGAATGGATTTGGCATTAAATAACCCACAAAGGTTGATATACCATTTAACAAAGGAACCAAAGCAAGAAACATGGCACTACCTTTAGGATTTTCCACCTAATGATTTTTTTGCTAGTCAATGGAGAAAAAGAACAGAAGTTCAAATTTACCCCTAGTAGGAAGTCTTTTGCACAACTGCAAAAAGTGGCAGCATAAGAAGACAAAGAACTCTTCTACTCCAGACTCTTGTTGCAAAGCTGAAAATATTGATCATTCAGAAATGTTACTTTTGTATTTTAATCTTGTTTCTAATGACTCCATTTGCTGAATATTTTACTAGTTTAAATATGAAATTACCTTCTATTTTTAAATTTTTTTCAAAACAAATTTATGCTCTGGCAGGGAGTCATATAATGGCAAAAAGATTTTTTAATGTCATTTTTTACCTTTCTTTTTAGTTATTTTTCACAAACAACCATGAAAGTAAGTAAAGTAAAGTTAGCGACCATAGTCGAGGGTGACCCGAAGGCTCCCTTTTCGATAGCTACTACACCAAGGTGTAGGGGAGGGCGCTACTCCATTCCCAGGATTGCTCCACTTTACCCTTGAACCGTACCTTATAATGCTGAGTGTTAAGCAAGGTGGTATCAAGTTCCATTTTTAAAGTCTTTGGTATGACTCGACCTGGGATTGAACCCAGGTCTCCCGGGCCATTGGCGAACACTCTAACCGCTGGGCCAATGTCCCGGTTTTCTTTTTTTTTTAATATGGCATATCAATCTTTGTGGGTTATTTATTGCCTAACCCATCCTTCTAGCAGAACTGTAGTGGTACTATTTAACCCATATCTGGAAGGGTAAAGGGTTTCATACCTTTCCTAAAGGTATTAGTTTAAAAGTAAACATAATTGTGCAACTGAAGTTTTAACTCACTATTATGTCACAGTCCAGCATATTAGCCACTATGCCCTGGGGACTCCCAAAATGAAAATACCGAATTTAATGATAAAATAATGTGAACTATACAGTAACATTGGCATTCAAGCCTCATACAAATTTATTCAATATAGAAAATGCGTCATACATTAAAAACAGAAAAGCTTGTTTAAAAATTACTATTTCCACATTTTTAAACAGTTTATTTAGGTTGTAACATCCTAATGTAATAAAACAGAAAACCTGTAATATAAGTAAAGACATTTAATAGATTAAAATGCTTTTCATTAGTTTACAGGGGTAATGCAAAGAATGCTTGGTTAAAATAAAAGTTAATAAACCAGTATATAAAACATTTAATAGATAAAAATTCCTCTCATTGGTTTACAGGTTTAGGGTTTGCACAGTGTAATTGAAACTTTTTCAAGGAAAAAAAATTAATTAGTAGTTCTATTCTAAAGTAATTTCAATGAAACTGAAAATAGAATTACATTTGAATTGTGTAATATATATATATATATATATATATATATATATATATATATATATATCATTCAGAAATAAGAACATCCCTAACAACTTTTTATAAAGAAAGTTAATTTTCTTCTAAACAAGGGCATCTTAAAGTGGTCCATATAGAGCCCTGGGAGTGAATAAAATTTTGCCAGGGTGAATAAAAGCATAGGGGGTACACAGGGGTCAAATTAACTAGTTTGCATTTACAAAATGGATATTATGGGATGAATGAAAAAACTGTTGCAAAATATCTAAACCTTTCAGCAACTAGCTTTTCCAAGTTTGCATATGGTGTAATTTAGATTTAGTACAGGGAAGTACTTTGAATATAGATCATGGTGATTTACAAACTCACAAACTTAATATTCATGATCTCCTCAGTGACCACCAAACCCATCCTTCCTATTATATAAATCATGGTGATTTGCAGCTCAAACTCACAAACCTAATATTCATGATCTCCTCAGTGACCACCAAACCCATCCTTCCTATTATATAAATCATGGTGAGTTGCAGCTCAAACTCACAAACCTTATATTCATGATCTCCTCCGTGACCACCAAACCCATCCTATTAAAAATAATTTAAGAATTAAAGGTGTTTTACATTTATAGTTTACAGATTCTTTTCTCATTTAATTTGTATTAAACACTGGTAAATTAATTATGTTTTGTAATTCAATATTCAATTGATTTATTTGGGACTGAATGGAAATTTTGTTACAAGGGGCATATTAAGTAAAAAGTTTGAGAAGCCCTGATTTAAATCAATGTTTTCTCTTTTTCTAGCTTCTATCATATCAGCCAGATCTCTTAGCACATTTTCAGCATCAATCCAAAATGGCTCTATTTACCAATCAGTAATCTTCCATCCATGATTCAGAATAGAATATGGGATCTTTCTCAAATTTTGAATCCTTATTTAACTATTCTGTTCTGTGTGTTAAATTTTTTTCTCCAAAGTTTAAAGGTTTATCAAATGATATATGATTTCCATTTTATGCTGAATTCAAAAATACCATTCATTGTGTTTGGTCAGATCTGATTTTTAAAATGTACTTGAATACTTCACAATTTGCACATGATAAGAGTACTTATTCAAAAGCCTTTGGATTTTACTTGTCACAGCTGATCATGGGTACCTGATGTTTAGTGTAGCATATACTCTTGTATGTGTACCTAACTACAGTGTACCTACCCACTAACACACACATACCTAGAGGGCTTATCCCTCAGCTTAAAATAATTTCAATGTACCATGTCAAGTGTCAACAACAAGCTGAGTGCTGATTTATTGTTTTCTCTTTTCAGCTTGACATTTGTATTCATGTAAGAATGGATCACAAGTGTAAGAATAATCTTGACAGGTTGTGTTATATCTGCAGTAATGTGGTTCTTCTGAACCAATAAGCAAAAATCATTGACTTTGGGAAAAAGCCATATCACAATGGAGTCAAATTAGGGAATCAGGATAAGCCATTCACTCCCCACATATGCTATAAAATGTGTGGAGAACTTGAGGGATTGGAGGAATGGTAAAAGGAAGAGTATACCATTCACCATTCCAATAGTCTGGAAGAAAAGAAAATATAACATTATGGACAGCTATTTTTGCATGATAAATCTAAAAGGAATAAATTGCAAGAACAAGCACCATGTCCAATACCTGATGTTCCTTGTCATAAGACCAATCCCACATGTCCCAGACTTTCCTGTTCCTGACCCAAATGGTAACATGGAATATAGCTCTGATTTTGAACATAGTGACATGATTGTTGTAACAGGGAATGATGCATACAAGCCAGTATTCTTGACACAAGCAGAACTCAATGACCTAACACAAGACCTGAACCTTTCAAAGGAGTCTGCTCAGCTGCTGGGTTCACATCTCAAAGAGAAATATCTATTGGTACCAGGAACAACACTCTACTGGTATCAAGACCATGAAAGAGGGATTAAGACAATTTTTCACATTCCAGGATAAATCATCATAAGTTTATTGCAATGATATTGCCAGATTGATCAAATTAATGGGCTTAGAGCATGATGCGATGGAATGGAGACTTTTAATTGACTCATGAAGCAGAAGTCTCAAAGCAATTCTTCTACATAATGGGAATAATTTTTCATCTATCCCTAATGGGCATTCAGAACAAATGAAAGAAACTGACAACAGCATGGATAATTTGCTGTCTGTTGTTAACTACCAAAAGTGCTAATTATTAATCTGAGGAAATCTTAAGGTGGGCGGACTGGTCCTAGCGCTCCTAGGTGGGTACACAAAGTATTCTTATTTTTTATATTTTTGGGACAGCCGGGCTGATGACTAACATTATGTCAGACAAGAGGGGTCACCCTCTTGTTGAACGAAACAAAATACTGATTTTACCTTTACCTATAAAGTCAGGAGTAAAGAAGAACTTTGGGAAGGCAATGGACCGAGAAAGCAGTTTGCTTTCCTCCAGAAGTTCCCATGGATAAGCATGGAGAAACTCAAAGCTGGTATATTTGACAGCCCTCAAATAAAAGAACTCATGAAGGACCCAATGTTTGACGAAGTACTGAGTGGTAATTTACAAAGCTTTTTTTTTTGCTTAGATGTGGCACAAGACCATATGAATGGGGCACCCAATGAGACTCGAACTCACTCATGTAGGTTTGCTAGTCTAGCTTGCTAACCATTACGCTACCCAAGGCACCCAGACGAAGCACTGAGTAAAGCTGAACTGTCTGCTTGGTAGTCACTGAAATCAGTAGTTACAAACTTCCTGGGAAAGCACTGGAGTGTGGAATACAAGAAGGATATTGAAGAGCAACTAAAGAGTTTCCACTAACTAGGGGTATGAATGTCCGTCAAACTGCCCTTTCTGCAATTACACTTAAACTATTTTACAAAGAACTGTGGAGATTTGAGTGAAGAACAAGGTGAACACTTTCAACAAGACATTTGCATTATTGAAGAGTGCTACTAAGGCCAGTGAGGTGTAAACTTTCTCACTGTCTACTGTTGGTGCTTGAAATGGGATGTGGTGGCTGCTGAGCACAAGAGGAAGTCCCTGAAAATACTTTTCATCCATAAATAGCTTCTTTTGTGCATTTTTCATTTTACTATGGCACAATGTGAGTTTTCTGCAAATATATCGGCCCTAAATTTAGCATTATTTGTTTAATTCAACAAGAAAATAAAGAGTTATAATACTGTTCAATACATTTCAAGTAAGAGCTTGTATCTAAAAAAATTATTCCAATGAGAAAAAATGAGTAGAATTTTTGGATTCAGCATTAAAAATTGCTTTGAAATCGGCAATTATATACTTGATCTTGAAAATATCACAGGCCAATGTAATAGGAGGCTTGATAGAAATTGGATTGCAAAAGCAGAATTGTTTAAAAAAGTTCCCATTAATATAAAAAGTTATTTAATAACTTAAACACCCTGAGGAACATCTAAAAAACCAAAACATTTAACATTAAGAAATTATTTTTACGGATAAAATCATCCTCTGAAGACATGTTTTTCATCTCTGTACATTTTCATACTGTCAGATTTATTTCCAGTTTTTCCTAGTTATGATAAATTTGAGAATATACTAACTGCATATCTGTAGGTGGTAATTTACTAAGCCTTTTGCTTAGATGTGGCACAAGGCCATATGAAAGGGGCACCCAATGAGACTCAAACTCACTCGTGTAGGCTTGCTAGTCCAGCTTGCTAACCATTACACCACTAGAGGCGCCCCTGCATATCTGTAGGTGGGTAAGACCTCCCCTCAGCAAGTGTTCTGGATATGACACTAAACAATCTAATGATGAGGCTTCAGTCCTGGAGCTTTGAAGAATGTGGAGTACTCCTTCATTGTCATTACTTCCAGGTCCATTCTTACCTGGAGTGGTAGCACCTGTTAGAGTCCTATTTATGGGTCAGATAGAACTGTTTAACCATTTAACAGTGTGTAAACAAATGATTGACATTTATTGAATTGTTAGTTTTACATAGCAATACTTGAAACCATTCAACTGTGTGCAAATAAGCTCTGGCTTGTTTAAACTATTCCCTACAAACTATACATTTACAAATCATTTATTTAATAAAGATATAAACAGGATTTGGCATTAAATAACCTACAAGGGTTGATATATAAACCCACCCAACCCAAATATATGAATTGAAAATGAGAAATATTTTTGCTTTCTTTCCTCTTTTCTTCCATTGGTGAGAACTTCTAGGTTGGAGGAAGGAGAGAGCTGCTTGAATGACACTGGCCTTCTAAAAGTAAGTGAACACTTCAATGGGGAAGCACTGGAAAAAGGTTCAATAGGCACTACAAAGAAGCCAGTCATTGAAGCAAGAGACAGAAGAGGCATCTTTCAAAAAGAAAGTTTAAAACCCAAGGAAGTTCTCCCCCCCCCGTACACGCACACTTTTGATGTATGTTAGTGGACTTTGTTCAACCTTTTATATTTCTTGTACTTTTTCTTTATGACTCTTTATACATGTGTCAACATAATTTCTGTTTGCTTTATTTTTTAATTTCTGCTACCAGCAGCCTTTGGACTGTCTGACAGAAATCTCCCATTTATTTAATAAAGACTAGGAATTTTCTTTCATTCCTGTTTTTAAGTTTTACTTATCTAATCTTTGGATTATTGTCATTGCTCATCATTGCTCTTAAATTTTGCCTGCCTGGTTTGTAGTTACAAAATTTGTCTACTGCTCTAGTCAGCACCAGGCTTTGAAAGTCAGTAAGAAGTGTTGGTTTTTAAAGGTGGTTCAGCAGTAAGAATAGTTTGTAACAATATTTTTGACAAGAATTGTGAACTTAAAAAAATAACAATTTATCAATATATTCCCTCAAATTTAAAATGTTATGGTTTAATGAACATATTTTTATAAATTTAAATTCTCAGCCAGAAAAATGAAATTTTCACCTTGAAGTGTCAAAGTGTGCCTTCACTTGAGAGATTAGATGTATTTACCAACCCCTCCACATAAATAGGAAGTGACACAAGGTCTATTTTAAATGCAGAGCTTAACAGGTTTGAATTCAGAGTTTTCTTTTCCCAAGACCGGTTGGCATACAAAGGCTAAAGAGTCCAGTCTGGCCTACTATTTTACCCGTAGCTGGAGGGAGAATAGTTGGATTTATACCTTTCCCAAGGATATAAGTACTATGTGAAATGCAAATAGCCTTGTCCAGAGTTTGAACTCAGGTTGCTGTGTCCATTTCCCACAATAATATCTATTATATAACAAGTGCCTCCAAGAAAGATGGGAGATAGTGCAAATTTTACCAGATGATTAGAAAAAATTTATAATTTACTTTTGGAGAACTGAAAAAGAAAAGTGCAAAGAGGAAGAAGTTAAAAATGAATAGAGGAGAAAAAATAAAATCTTTTTTGTTTACTGGAATTATTAATTGACTAAATGATAAAAAATACTCACTTGAACAGAAGTGAAAATCGATTATGAGAAAAATACTCAGTGACATCATTTTGAGACCCACTTCAGAATTGTAGTCAGAAAAACTTTAACCAATGAAAACATATGATAGCAAGAAATGAGCTGAATGTATTTGGAAAAAGTAGAGAGAGAAATCCCCATATAAATCTATCAATTTAGGGTAGGAAATTAGTTTTCAACCCAAAGTAGTATCGATTTTCTACTTGAGACAGCATTATTTCAACATATGAAATGAGCAGGAAAAACTCTCTGTGTAACAATTAGATTTACCAGTCTTAAAAAAATGTTTCAACAGCAAATCTACAGAGTATACCAGTCCAAACCATGATCACAACTGACTGTACCTGAAAAAAATAAATTGTAAGACATTACCAAAATGGAGCTACAATTACCACTTGCCTAAGTCCACTTACATGATAAAGGTGAAAGTTTTAAATATGGGAGATTTTTCTGCTGCAAACTGTATGATTTGAGTACTTTGTTGGGGGGCTACATCCATGTAAATGGAAAACCCTTTATGCACTTACCTGTATCAAATATTATTCTTTTCTTTTGTCTAACTTCATGAGATACATTAGCCAAACCTCTCAGCCATAAGGAGATATAAAACTAGGTCAATTTGTTATGCAGAGTACAGCTGGTTTGAATTCAGAGTTTTCCTTCTCCTAGAATGGTTGCCTTACCAAGATTAAAGAACCCAGTTTGTCCTACAATTTACCCATTGCCAGAAAAAATTCATGCCTTTCCCAAAGCCATTAGCATGAAGTGAAATGCAATCAGCCTTGAGAAATTCCCTTGCTGTTTGTATAGTTTTGTTTTTTTGTTTAATGGCATATCAAACTGTCAAAGGTTATTTAATGCCAAAGCTATCCTTGTAGAAGAACAGTAGAGGTAATATTGAACCCACAGCTGGGGGATAAGGAATTGATACTTTTTCCAAGGGTATTAGTCCTTAAGTGAATGCAATTGTGTGACAAGTTCAAACTCACTACAATGTTGTAGTTCAGCATGTTAGCCACTATGCCACAGAGATTCCTGTTTGTATAGGAATGAAACATTTGAAGGAAGAAATAGCTCATATGCTGATTTACAGTCAAATCACACTTAAAGCGACAATTCTTACCAAATCACCAAAGTTAAGCAGTAATGAGTCTACTTACTTCTGAGATGGGCGACCACTTATAAACAGCTGATACCATAAACAATCGGGTAAACACCAACTTAAATTCCTTACAGTCAAATCACATTGGAAGCACCAGTTCCCACTAGATCACTAAGTTCATGCAATGATGAGCCAATTGATTACGTTTCTTTTAATGGCATATCAACCTTCATAGGTTATTTAATGCCAAATCCATCCTTGTAGAATAACAGTAGTGGTACTATTTAAAGCAAAGATGTAGGGATAAGGGAGTTCCTACCTTTCCCAAGAATATTAGTACAAAAGTGAATGTTATGACATGACTGGAGTCTGAACTCGCTTATGATGATGATGATGTAGTCCAGCATGTTAGTCACTGTGTAACAGGGGCTTCCCTGCTGAGACATGAATAGGATACAATGCACAAGGCCAATTTTTAAGTGGAGTACAGCTGGTTTGAATTCAGACTGGTTGCTTTAAGAAGGCTATAGAAATCAGTCTGCCCTACCCATAGCTGGAGAGGAAGAGATAGATTCATGCCTTTCCACAGAGCTTTAGCATGAAGTGAAATGAAATCAACCTTGTCTGGGAATTGAACTCAGATTGCTTCTTCTAGTGTCTTATAATAAAGAATGTATACAACACAGCTAATTCCATCTATCTGGTGTTCTTCAATTCTTGAAAAGAAAAAATCCACGCTAATCTGATTTCTATAACACTTTTTATCTAGTAGATACATACTTCATTGCTTCATAAAGTTCAAATTAAATAGGGGATTATTTATATTTACTGTAGAATAATGCCCTTATAAAATACATTGTATTAGCATATACTTATTACAAATGATGATCCCTGAAAGCTGCAGTAATATCTCCAGTATGTATTTTCATATGCTCTTTGAGATTTGGGGGATATACAGGAAAATCTTAATGCCCAGATTATACAGCAGAAACATTTCTTTTCAGTGTGTTAACATGTGCTGTTTGAGATGTGTATTCTGGGAAAATGGAGTTCCACAAATTACACAATGAAATGGTTTCTCTCCTGTGTGTGTTAACATGTGTCTTTTGAGGTTTGAATTCTGGGAAAATGTAGCTCCACACATTTCACAATGGAATGGTTTCTCTCCAGTGTGTGTTAACATGTGCAGTTTTAGATTTGAATTTCTGGGAAATGTAGCTCCACAGATTTCACAATGAAATGGTTTCTCTCCAGTGTGTGTTACTAAGTGTCTTTTAAGATCTGTATTCTGGGAAAATGTTGTTCCACAGATTTCACAATGAAATGGTTTCTCTCCAGTGTGTGTTAATCTGTGTCTTTTCAAAATTGCATTTTGGGAAAAGGTAGCTCCACAAATTTCACAATTGAATGGTTTTTCTCCAGTGTGTATTCTTATATGTCTCTCTAGTGCAGACTCACAGCGAGCTGTTAATCCACAAATTTCACAGTGTAAAGATTTTTCTTTTTCATGATTATTCATAATGTTCTTTGCAATAAAGATGGAAGCTGAAAGAGAAAAAATAAATAAATAAAGCATTTAATATGAGACAATTCTTTATTGCTTTTTTTAATATTCATATTTTTAGTTAACATTCTCAAAACTTAAAACAATACAATACTATAGCATTTTTTTAATCAAACAAAAGGTTGATTGATTTAGTGGAATATCAATCTATTATCAGGTTATTTTATGCCAAGAGGTTAGGAATATATGCATTATAATTTATACTTACATTTTCTGTGCAGCTTCTTCCAAGTTATATATATATATAGTTATATAAAATCAAATATTCCTATCTAATACAAATAATTTACAAACAGATCTACTTGACCCATAGATGGGATCCTGACAGGCACTCCAGCTCAGAGTAGACTAGAGAGTAATGGTGGTGAAGTTGTACTTCACACTCTTTAGAACTGGAGCCACACCATCAAATGCAGTTTAGTATCATACCCAAGACACTCTTTTTTTGGAGGAGATCCTCTGCCCTCTGCAGGGAATGCAAGCAGTATATTCTGAGCTCCATCAATAGAGCAATCATATAATACAGTATAACTTACTATTTCATTAGGAATCTGCAACAAGTAGACTTTTGAACAAAAAGGAAGGAAGAGAAATATTGTTTAACTAGAATTCAATTCTGATATAGAATAAAGTTCATCCTGACTGGAACTAACTGAACAGTGACACTTTTCAGGATGAACAATGAGAAATTGGATTTGGTTTTATGCAAAACTCTAGCAGATTTTCTACCAGGTTATTATCAAATCATATTGTTCCATAGCCACAATTAACGCCATGTGCAAAATGGACATATAATGTTCATAACGATAGAACATAGGAATCTCAAAATTCAAAAACACGTAACGACTTCTTGTTCAGGTACGAAACCTTTTTATTAACTTTGAGTTAAAGGTTTCAACATAAGGAGAGAGACACAATCTTTTTTATGTTGGCTTCTTCATCTGGCCCCTATCTCATGCGGCACCCATGGTCCACAAATTCGTCTCGCCTCAGCAAGCCCCAAAAGTCAACCATCTTCGTCCAGTGTCTAGTCTCAACTCCCTAACTTTCTTTCAATTCTCCACAAACCTCTGCGCGCTTCCTGTACGTGACGTCACTCACACCCTGTCACCCTGTTCCGTCATCTCGGGCTATTGTGACATTTCTGAGTGGCACGTCCGCCCCGCGCACACGTTACCACATATATCATGGTTTGCACCTAACTAACCCATGTGCTGAGCCGAAAGGTTCTCAGCCTAACTAAACTCAAAGGCATGAACCGAAATCACTTGGCCATTATGTTACAATACATCAGAGGATGACGTTTAGCTTATATGAGAACCACAATGTCATAACTTTGAGTGGTTTTTCAAAGCATATCTGCTGAATAAAAAAAATAAATTCATTAATTTCCAGGAAACTGAAAAAAAAAATGGAGGAGGCTGTTTTTGTTTCATTCATGCTAATGGCCTTCTTTTCCTCTCTCCAGCTATGGATAAATTGTAGGGCAGAGTGATGTTCTTTAGCTTTGGTATGGCAACTGATTTAGGAGAAGGAAAACTGAATCCAACCAGTTTTACCCTGCTTGAAAAAAAATTGACCCAATGTAAGATCCTGCCCATAATAGAGGGGTTGGATAAATGCATACACTATGCAAATATTATTTACTTCTTCTGAAGCTGATGAAGGATTTTTGAACTTCTAAAACATGCAGTGGGTGAAATAGGTCTTATCTACTTTTTAAGGGTCACATCAAATCAATAACTATTTAAAAAAAACTGTAATTTTTTTTCTTATCTTTCTTTTAACTAATTTGGCAGCAACAATTAAGACAATAAAATTAACTTTTGTACATCTTTCAAGTGTTTTTGTGTTATTTTTTTATATCATATATCTTTTTTTTTTGTTAAAAGTTCACAAATGTACCTACAATATCCCCCACACTATTTTTGTTATCAGAAAGTAAATTTCACCACTGATTGTATGAAGAATAATTCCTTACAAAATGATTTATTATCTTCAAATAATTCTGAATCAATAAAATGTATAAAGAACCTGAAAAATCAAGTGTAGAAAGGATCCAACAATTGGTGTATGTGAACAATTCCTTCCTTACTGCCTAATTTCAATACATCTAGATCAGTGGTTCCCAACCAATTTTGGGCCATGCCCCATATTAGTATTTCATAAAAATCTGATGGTCCCTTTAATATTTAATTCTTACATATTCAAAATTTTATGGCATTTCACATGAAGGAAGTTTAGAAGGCCATTAACTTGGTCTCTAAACAAGTCCCACCAAAATATTCCATTCCCTACCAAAATATTACTGTGTCCCACATTGGGAATTACTGATCTAGATCTTTTTACTTTAATTTGACCAATAAATAAACTGATTATTAAATTACAAAACATAAATAATTTAGCAGATGGTTTTCATTAAAATGTAGATAAATGTAAATTATTGTAAAAATGTTCAAAGTGAATAAAAAAGCAATAAGCTATCTACTTTACAACATAACAGGATGAGTATTTTACTTTTTACCTGACAGTAGTATACATTTGCAATAAATTGTGATCTTTAATGGAATTTTTGAATTGAAAATTTTAGAAGTAAAAAAATAAATAAAGTTGTAAGGTACTCATATGTTTTAGTGGCCCAAATATGGAAAAATCCTCATTGGTGTAATTTTTACAATATTGGAAATAGAAAAATAAAAGTTGTTTCTTTCTCATCACATGTATCAGTGTCCTGCAGTCTTTGTAATTTTGCTTTCAATATATATTGAATAGAGGGAAATAGTACTCTCCCACCACCTCAGTGTAGTAGCTAATGAAAAGGGAGCCTTCAGGTCACTCTCAACTATGGTCATTTTTATTTACTTCGCATGGGTTAATGGGTAACAAGTTAGATTAACAGAACGCTGCTCATGAGTTTGATTATTGATATGGGCAGGCTGCAACATGAGGTCAAATTTTTAGGCGGAGACCTTCTCATAAACAAATTCATGGATTAGAGCAATGGTAAAAATTGCTTGGTCTTCATTAATATTTACTCCCACCCCATTGGGAAGCACCGCAGGCATCAGGCAGTGAACCTCACCTTTGCATGAGGGGATATTTATCCGACTAAGTGGGGCACACAGGAATCAAGACTCATGAGCGGCCGTCACAAGAAAAAAAAATGCTTGACCCCTTCGGCACACAGGCCTTCAGGTTGACCATCTGATATTCGTGCAGGGTGGTTACATTTGCCCTTTAAACTTGGCCTCAGGGGATGGTCCCCCAGGCTTTACCTGGTTTGCCGGGTTGAGTTTATTGGTCAGTATCAGAGGCGCCCCATTTGGGGAATGCCGATGTGGTCAAGTATATTTTGCACACTGCCGCACATGAATCTCGAATCGTGTGCGGTTCTTACTATAAAATGGCCTTGTACCGCATTCTGGCTTTGGTTGTAAGCTGGAGACGTATCCTTGATCCTTTCAGCATTCCACATTTTGAGTCACCTCTGGCGCCAATCGACAAACTTAGCTCTGCTAAGCAAATATTAGTATGAGGGACGGACTCCTGAAGCTAAGCTCTTCAATATATGGACGGGATTCAAAGCTAGCGCTTCTTCCCACCTTAAATAAAACACTTAAAACAAAAACAAAAGGAAAATACATCGATGAATATACAAGCTTACACCTTCGATTTAAGTATCATTGAAAATATTGACTCGAAAAATAGGTAAAAAAGAATTTATCTTTTTGTTGTGATTGAATACGCTATTCAATGAATAATAAAATAGCACATGTGTTAGAAAAAAATGAAGTAATTACAAATATTTTAGGGGAAATTTTCTTAACAAACATGATTGATAGTTCGAATTTTTTTAAAAATTCAGCTTTGGTTTGGTAGGTCTAGTACAGCTATTTTTCTTTTTTAATTAATTAAAATTGATATATAAAGTAATTAAAATAAATTTGTGATGGATATCAATTTAGATATATGGTTTTAACATAGAATTAATTAGATGTAGTTTAAAAGCATTTTACTTAAAAATGAATAAATAAAAAAGCAGCGATATTCCTTAATTGAAAATTTAATGAGCATTGTTTTATCATTAACGAAAAGGTACACTAACAAGTAGTTACTAAGAGTAACACAAGTTTTGGAATATTGACCCAATGATTGGAACACTCTGTAAATAAAACTCACCACCTATCAGGGCTGGACCTTTACCTGCTGAGTCCTTCAACTGAAGGAAATTTGAGCGTCTTCTCTTAAGAAAATTTCGGCAAAAAAACGATAAAGGAAAAAAAACAAACAAAACTCTCTCTCTCTCTCTCTATATATATATATATATATATATATATATATATATATATATATATATATATGAATGGGGATTAGAGAATAAAAACTGATGAGAAAATAAAAATATATTTAAAAATGAGACTCCGAAGGTGTGTGACTATAGTTTATAGATAAGTCCAGTACTGCTATGAATACTCCTTTAAGGATTAATGATCTGAGCACGTTATTAGACAGAAATGCAAACAGTTCACAAGTACAATACAGTGTATTAAAGAAAGAAATTCGATGTAAAACAAACGTTTCACTTACACCGTCAACGAGTCTTTAACTAACCGCAACTACAATCGATCCTCTTGATCATATTGGTACATTATCATCAGTCTCTCTCTTTTTCTCGTTGATTCATTTATGAAAGGGACATAATCATGTCAGCTTCCTTGGCTCTTGGATGTATCGAAAAAATATATTTAAACGGTCTTGTCTCACCAAAATAAGACAATGCTGTTTGTAGGTTCCTTGATACTTACGACAATATTGTTATTTACTAAGCTTTACTGAGATATGGTACACAGGTACTTAGATTGCTTACAATACCAACTATTTACCAGTACCTGCAGTTGTTTAAGTGGTCAAACATGTATGTATTGAACAGGTTGATCACTGCTTAAGTTCAGTAATTTAGTGGGAACCGAGGCTTTCAGCGTGACTTGACCGTAAGACAACGACTAAGTTTAGCTGCAACTGGCAATAGAGGTAAATAAGGTTTGGTTTGGTTTGGTTTGGTTTGGTTTGGTTTTATGCCACATCAACAATTGTATGTTATTTAATGCCAAATCGATTTTATTCATATAAACAGTTCTATTTCAAACAATTCAATTTAGGATAAGTACAGTTTTTTGTTTACACACAGTTAGATATAAAACAGGTCTATTTCAAGCAATTCAGTTTAGCATAAGTACACAGTTTAGTTCAATTTGACTCATAGATAGGACCCTATCAGATACTACCACTCCAAGCCAGAGTGAACCTGGGAGCGATGGCAATGAAAGAGTACTCCTCATTCACGAAAGCTCCAGCATTACTGGAACCTCACCATAAGTTTGTTTAGTGTCATATCCGGAACACTCATTGGGAGAGTCTTACCCTTCTGCAGAGAAGCAGTTGGTGTATTTGTGGTGGTAATGTAGTTTGGTGAATATTTTTGGTCCCCCATTTCGTGGTGGTATGTTTGGTTGATAGTTTGTTCCCCTCAGATTACGTTGGCTCATTATTGAAAAGCTAAGTAAAATTATGCGGACAAAAGAATATTCAAAACAAAGCAGTACAAACAAAATTAAATTTATATACCAACAAATACATAAAAAGGAAACATTACAAAACATTACGAATATTCTAATATAGTCAGTTAAATATTCCTCAGTGTGTGTGCACGAGTGTGTGTGAATAACTAACACGGATATTATGGAAAGAGACTAAATATTAAAAGTGTCCTGTAGAATGTATCTTGACTAAGTATTTCATGCGAGGTATCAATATTGAGAAATATAGCAATGTATCCTAGGAGGAATGTGTCTTCTCCCACATTGGTTGTTTGTCTTTTTCGGAATTTGACGAAATTTCTGAGGTTGTAGTCGAGGCTGGAAAAAGTCTAACCGAAAAGGTAGAAGAGGAAAGAAAAGGGTTGCAGAATGTATACGCACTCATGTTACCCGGATTGAGTTGTGTCTTTACTAAGTGGCAAGGCAAGCTGTTTTTGAAAGTCGAAATGAAGAGAGAGAGAGAGAGAGAGTGCTGTCTCTGGAAGTTAAAATGTGTGTGTGTGTGAGAGAGAGAGAGAGAGAGAGTGTGTATGTGTGTGTGCGCACGCGCTGTCTCTGGAAGCCATAATGGAGAGGTATTTGCTACTCGCCCCACCTAACGAGCAAGTGTGGCACAAGGCCTTTTTTAAGTGGGACCGGGCGCAGGGCCGTAGCCCACACGCGCCCGGCATTTCCCAAAAATGCCTACGGCCCCGTCAGCATTCCCCTTATTAGGGGCGCCTCAGGCGCCGGGCGATCAACCCAACCCCCCTCCAAAGGGGGGTAAAAGCCTGGGGGGAAGGCCCCCTGAGGCCGAAGGAAAATTTTCAGCTACCGAGACACACCCGGCCAGATCTGCGCCGCTCCCAGCACGGCCGGCCGAAGTGCGACCCGGCAACTGAATGCTACTTCTCGTTATGAGGAGGAGAGAATGAGTTCTTGGAAGACCAGAGTATATATAGGTTATCCTTGTCATGCGGTCGGCTCCAAATGCGCGGTACAAAATCAAAGCCGCGGACGTAGTTGTGAGTACAAATCACGTGACTTTCCAGACCAATAGGTTCTCGAGACTGATTAGTTTACCGACGTCCACCATCTTTGTTTCGGTAACATGTGGTATCACGGTCTAATTAAAATATAGGAGTGTAAATCCTATACATTCTCCATCCCCAGCCGACTGGGCCGGTGTAGTAGCAATTAAAAAGGGAGCCTTCGGGTCGCCCTCGACTACTGTCGGCCAACTTATTTTCTGTAGTGAATTTACATTTCTCTTTTTTATTGCTTATTTACAGAAGTGTTGCGAATTTAACGACGGTAGGCAACAATACAGCAAGTAATTTTAGTTCTTCCTTCAAACCTCGAAACTTAGCTGGGACCTTCGCACGCTTCTTACACCGTGAGAATAACAAAACACACAGCTACTACCCTATAAACTTGAATGGCCAAACAAGAAAAATATAAGGTGAACGACAATTCACGTTTAAACCAGTGCAGCAAGAGAAAAAATTGCGTTTACAATTCGGGAGCTGCTACATCCTGAGGTTACAACGAATCCTTCCACTCTGCGTCTTTTCTTCTTCACGTCTCGAACCCAAAATGAAGAAAACCGAACTCCGAGAAGGCTTGTAGCGCATGCGTCACGATACTCTCGCACCCATAAGTTTTTCCGGCAAGATTACTTCCGAACATAAACACAGTTTCACATGAGTTTTTGGCTTATAGTTCTGTATCATGTATTCCTATCTAATGAAGGAGGAGTTACCATGATGGCTAATGTGCTGGACTGCAACATCATAGTAAGTAAGTTCGAATTCCAGTCGCACTATTACGTTCATTTTGGAACCTTTGAAAATTATAAGGCTATGACCCCTGTTCACAAAGAGACCAGTTACACCCCTTCCCTTTTTTCGGTACGTCGTTGATAAAGGATTATTGGTATTATAGGTATTATGGAGGTGCCCGTGGTGTAATGGTTATCGTCGTAGGAAATGGACACGGCGACACGAGTTCAAATCCTGGACGAGACTGATTGCATTTCCCATAGCACTAATACCCTTGGGATAGGTATGAATCCAATTATCCTCCCTCCAGCTATGGGTAAATTGTAGGACAGACTGGGTTCTTCAGCCTTGGTGGGGCAACTAGTCTAGGAGAAGGAAAACTCTGAATTCAAACCTGTTAAACTCCGCTTAAAAATTGACCTTGTGTCATATCCTGCCCGAGCGGAGGGGTTGGGTAAATAGGATTATAGGTAACACGTGTGCCCGTCTCTGTTTCTTTATCTTGTCTAAGCCTAGTCCACGGAACACTAGTCTTTGACGCTTAACGGCGAGGAAGATCTGTGGCTCGAGTTCCCACTCACCAAGAATGGTTTGGAACAGTCATGTGACCCACTGCGGTGCTCCTATTAGATATGCTAATCATCTAAGGGAGATAATTATTGTATTTTTACTATACTCTGAGAAATTGACGTTATCAAGTAATAGATTTTTAAAAATCTATTACATTTTATGTGAAGACATTCTTACAGAAATTGGTCAAAAGAATTTCGAGCTGATTGAAATAAGAAATTTTTTAAAAACTGGTTTGGTCGTTTAATGGGATATCAACTTTCGTGGGTCATTTAATGCCGTGTCCATTCTTGTAAGAGAGCATTTGTAGTATTATTTAACCCATAGCTGTTATACTTTCCCCAAGGTTATTAGTTTGAAAGTGAAAATAATAGTGTGACTGGAGTTTGAACTCACTTACTTCAAAGTTGTTGTCCAGCCCTTTAGCTATTATATAACGGGGATTTTTTTTAGAATGAAGAGAAAAATAAACTAACATGATCTATGCGAAATGCCTCCATAAATTTAACATTATCATAAAAGAATGAATTTTCTTTGCTCCATAGGAAGTATATGTAGAGTTATTTCCCTTAGATTGATGTTCTCTTCTGAAAGGGGTCGACTAAGCCTATTCCCTGGCGTTTGGTACTTTGTAAGACAATAAGGTTAATAAAAGATTAATACTACTACTAGCAACACGTGTGTCCATCTCTGTCTCTTCATCTTGTCTTACTAAACCCAGACCACAAAACACTGTATGGTGTCAGAAATTGTGTTAAGAACGGCAAAAAATTGTAGAAACAAAGCGAGAAAGAAAACAAAAAAAATTTTTTTTACCAAAATAACTTTTCAAAGAAAAAAAGTTTAACAAGAATATTCTTCAGTTGCTAAAATTGAACCAAACCTACAAAAGATATTCGGTTGGACCCACGAAACGAAAACCCACATACACACAAAAAAGGAAACATAAGAAAAAAACTAAAAAAAGCGAAAAGATAAAACGAAGAATTGATAAATTTTCACGTGTACACACACACACACACACACAATGAACTGTGAGTACATGGGGCAACGGAGAATTTCTTGGGTGTTATTAGGTTTTGGTTGGTTGGCAGTTGTCGGTTTTGGGTTTAGATATCTGACTCCGTTGATTTTCTTCTTACCCCATCTTAATTCGTTGGCGTCTTCTTATCTGCGAAGGCTACAAAGGAAGAAAAGGAAGGAGACGAAGATAGGAGATACCTTTTAAATTTCAACTTTATTTAGAGGGACTTTCACACGGCTACTCAGTAGCGAGGAATGTCTTCTTGGACTATTTGAGTACAGTCGTTTCTTGCAAATAAGGTGTTGAAATACACACGTTGTCTTAGGGGTTGATACGTCCAAATTCGGTGTTTTTAGTAGTGGATGATTTAGTATATAGGCTGCAGTTAGCAGAGACGGCTACTACTTATGGAAGAGTGAGCCAGTGTGCCGCTAAGCAGACACGTGGTTTTCCCACCAGCAGCAAGAGAAAAATAGGTCTTTCCAACCCAATAGATCACTGCTAAATGAGAACGAGTTTCTTTCGGCTTCCAATAAGTTTCTTTCAGTCATACGCAATTCCAATTTTCTGCCAAGGGTTTCTGGGAATTTCTGCACTTCCTGAATTTACTTTATTCGATTTATTTTATTCTCTTTTCTATCCCCTACAAATACAATAATTCTTTTTTATATATATATTGTCATTCGTTAGAGAAAAAAATTTCGAAATGGCCTTTATGGAAAGAAAACAATTTTCTGCCAATATTCTAACACCCGAAAAAATTATACTGGTTAGGAATATTACTAACAATTGGCGAAAATTTAAAGAAGCCTTCTAAATTATTCAATCACCAGTAGACTGTCTAAGGAACCAGACTCAGCATACCAGACTTTGGTCTTCTTTGTAACGTTCGGGGAAGAAGCCTATGATATTAATTATAGGTTAAAGTTCGGCAGTGAAAAAGACAATATGAAATTTAACATCATAATAAAAAGAATTGAGAAAATTTTCATAGGTAAAACGCACGAAGCTTACAAATCTAGCTAATTCCATATCCGTAAGCGAATAAGAAAAATCTATAACTAAGGTAAGTGGGTTGTCTCCCGTGACCGACCCCACTATCTAAAGGACATGCATGACTCAATATAGTTGGTTGGCACATCTTTTCAAAATAACAAATCACTGGCTTCCAAAACGTTGGCGCCAGATGTCAAAGACACGTCTAACGAGCAGGCGTTAAAATTGTTTGTTAAAATTCCAGCAGTGAACTGGAGCTGTATGAAGTACATTAAAATTTCGTATATACGACACAAGAACCTCAGTTAAGTGGATTATTATATTTTTATTTTGTATAATATTATATAGCCACAAACAGAACAATTTGTTTGCAACTGTAATATAATACTTTTAAAATACCAATGTTTTCATGTTCTTACCAACACTAGGTTTCTTCTGTTTTCAACTTATTAACATATTTGCAGCTCAAATTTACATATTTTTTAATAGTTTGCTAACAAATTTCCTTTTTTTAAAAAATATTTTGCGAACAAATTACCAATATTTTTTAATACAAGAAGCATCAGAGAACATAGAGTCCTATATAATTACTCAGCAACAACTTACAAAAAACTGCAATTCTGGATAGTTGCAGGATAGATTTATTCAAGATTAATGTAACACTATGTAGGTGGTCCGCCAAGCAGACGATCCCTTTGTCTGTTTTGGCGTGAAACCAGACAAAGGGCTTTGGACTTGAGATCTCGGCGTGACCGGAAGTAGGAAGGGAACGCCAGTCAGAGAGTGAGACAAAGGGACTGAGAAGTGGGCAGTTGGCAAAGGGTGACGCAAGAGACCAGTCGACACCGGAGCAGAGAGACCAGTCGGATGAGGTCCAGAGCAGTGAGGGAAGACAAGTCAAGATGAGTCCGCATTCCAGTAGCTTTGAAGAAATTTCGCTAGAATCCACACTAGCGTTAGTCTACACATGCACAATGTTACATAACTCTCCTTCTGCACTCGAGTTAACCCAAGCATATTGTTCGTTTGTTCTTTTTTTTTTTTTTCTCCCACTCCCTCGATTGTATTTCTTGTAGCGGTAAAGAAATGTGTGATGCTCCTATCGGAACCACTAGTTGATCACCAGCCAAATAGTGAAATGGTTCAAAGAAGTTGATGTAACGTCGGGGCCGAGGGGGTAACGTCACACTAAGTCATTGTTAGAGTTAGAGATGTAACTGTCGGAGAAAAGTTGCCATCAGATAGGGTATTTACTCTTGGCAAGTGCCTACAATTAAGTAGAGTCCTCAAGACGTCCAAGTAATAGACACAAATTATTTCTTCTGGTGTTAATGCTACCAACTTTTATATCAACCAAGTTACAAAGGAGAGGGACAACAGAAATGATTTCAATTAATCTCAATCAAAATTAAAGCCAATATCCAAGAAATGCATGTGTTACAGACAATTTTCAGCCTACAGTAGAAATGACTGCCCAGCAAAAATGCACACTGCAGAATTTGTTTGCAGAAGGGTCATTACTCTAGCATTTGCAGGAAGAAAATCCAGCTCCCAACAAGACTTGTAGAGAACCTAAAAGTTATTTCTGGGAGGACCAGCCATTAAAGCCCTAAATTGGCTGAAAGCCCTTCTTAATATGGTTAAAATCAAAGGGCACTAGTACAAGAAAGAATTCCTAGAACTATTACAGGCCTTAGGACACTGGAACACAGAGAGGGATACATTCTGCTCAAAGGCAAACAAAAACTTAATTACATCAAATCAAATCAAATCAAATCTAATCAGGTTTGGAAGAACCTCAATGATCAGGCCAGGTCAGGTAAACCTAAACGTGTAGATTCTGAGGCCATGCTTCAAGCCATAGAGGCAAATTCAGTGAATAGCAATCAGAGAGTATCAAGTGAATTTGGTTTGGTCTGGTTTAGTAATGCCAAATATATTTTTAAACATATAAAAGTAAAGTTGGCTACCGTAGTCAAGAGTGACCCAAAGGCTCCCTTTTCAATAGCTACTACACCAAGGTGTAGGGGAGGGTGCTACTTCTTTCCCTGGATTGCTCCACTACACCCTTGATCCTTAATTTATAATGCTGAGTGTTAAGCAAGGTAGCATCAAGTACCATTTTCTGAGTCTTTGGTATGACTTGACTGGAGATTGAACCCTGGTATCCCGGACCATTGGCGAACACTCTGCTCAACTGTGCACAAACAAACCATCAATTACTTGAAACCATATAATTGGGTATGAATTTGTATTAGATAAGAATACTTAAAACCATACAACTGAGAGCAAATTATTTGTAATACTTGATGTCTTGTAACTGTATGCAAATTACCTCTTAAGAAACAATCATGCAAAAAATGTAAATATATAAATGTACAATGCATACATTTCCCTAACCTGTTGTTTGAATGTCAGAAATATTCTCAATTATTGCTGAAGAAATTTCTCTAATCAGCTACTGTATTTGAAGACTTATTCCCATCCTCTTGAGATTTCCAATTTATTTTTGTAAAGTCCAACTAATATGAGGGTCCTTAATTCATAATATGCATCATTAAAAAAAAGATCTTTCAGTTTCAAATATACTTGCATTTTAAACATTTACTAAAGACTTGTAGGGATACAATCAATAATTATCTCTCTCAGATAATTTGCATATCTTTTAGGTGTCATATGGCAGTCATAGAAACTCCTTCTTGACCTCTTTTTGCCTTTGTTCTTTGAACAGTAAAGATATTGGTACTCGATGCTGCCTTGCTTAACACTCAGTATTATAAGTTAAGGATCAAGAGTAAAGTGGAGCAATCCAGAGAATGGAGTACCACCTTCCCTACATCTCGGTGCAGTAGCTATTGAAAAGGGAGCCTTCGGGTCACCCTCAACTATGGTCGCCAACTTATATGTTATCAATAATTAATAATAATCCTTAGTAAACAATTATAGCTTTAAGTAACTATTCTTAATAAAAACAATTTAGTTATACAGTGTGACGTATTGTAATACTAATAATTTTTAAAACAGTTCTTTTTTACCCATATGTGGAACCCTAATGGAGATTCCTACTTCAGTTCAGAGATGGTCTGGGAGTATTGTCAACAAAGATTTGGGCAATGAATGTAGGGAGTAATAGGAACAGCTAGCATCCTAGCTGTTCTATTCTTTACTTATACCCACCTCTCTTTCAAATAAATTTAATATAATAATTTAATTTTAAATTATACTAAATGCTATTTTTTATTTTAATAGTATTTTAAAAAGTTTTTTGCTTTCTCCAATATTAATGTTTTTAATATTTGCTCACACATAAAGCAATCCTATGTATAATTTTCGTTCATGCTACTCTCTCTTAAGGTCCTGCAATGTGTGTTATATATCATTAAGAAAATAAAGTGGTGCAGATAATTTGCATACTGATCCTAAAACTGGATTTAATGAATAATCACATGGAGTTATTGATTTCTAATATTATTGTTTTGATTTCAAATATATTAAAAGCAATTCTATGTATAATTCTATAAAGAAATCAATTTAAACTAAAATAAGTATAATCTTTTTATATGTTTGGTTTGTTGGGTTTTATGGCATATCAACCTTTATAGGTTATTCAATGCCAAATCCATTTTTATGTAAATAATCTGTTCTATTGAAAACAGTTCAGTTTAGCATAAGTACACAGTTTAATTGTCAAAAACATTTCCATTTCAAACTATTTAAGCAGTTAAATGTAATAATTCAGTTAAATGTAAATACAGTTTTAATGTCGAAAAACAGTTCTATTTGAAATAATTCAGTTAAGCATAAGCACGCAGTTTAAGTGTAAGTACGGTTTAATTGTCAAAAACGTTTTTATTTCAAGCTATTCAGTTTACTCAATTCATTTTAGCATAAGTACGCTGTTAGTTCTATTTAACCCATAGATAGGGCCCTATCAGGTGCTACCACTCCGGGGCCAGAGTGGACCTGGGAGCGATGGCAATGAAGGGGTACTCCACATTCCCCAAGGCTGGAACCTCACCATCAGATTGTTTAGTGTCATATCCAGGAAACTCGTTGGGGGGGGGGCTTACCCCTCTGCAGAGGTGCAGTCAGTGTATTCCACAGCCCCAGCTGACTGGGCAACTTTTTATATGTGTTCTTATTTAGTTTTGTTGATAGTTCTAATTTTACATTAAAACTTAAATACTTGAAACCAGAGAACACACATTTTTGTTAATACTAATAACAATAGATAAGTTATTTTTTTTATCTAACAAATTTGTCTTCATGGGAAAAACTTTAAGATCTGATTCATTTTTTGCTAACTTTCCCCTACTTCTTAACACTGACAAATTAGTTCCATGTATAAACCAAGCATATAATTACAAAAATGAATGAATGAACCTTTGTTTGAATACCCAACAGGCAACAAATACCCAATGTGCATACTGATGTTAAATTTTTTTTTAATTTCAAAAAGGTATTTTTAAAAGCTTCATTCTATTTTATTGTTTCATAATTTTTTGTGTTAATGCATAACTAAAAAGAATCATTATTAAACTGAATAGTGGCTCAGTGGTTGGGGTCGCCAATTCCATTTATAAAGATGACAACCATTACACTAACCACAACTCTATTTATTTATCTTTGAATAATCTGCATTTTATATCAAATAAATAAGTTGACAATTGTTTTGAGGATGATCATTTTGTTAGTCTTCTCATTGGAAAGCCATCTTGTTCTTTGGTCTATCATTGCTTCTCACTTCCATATTGTTCAAGTGACTCCAACATTATTCCATCTTCTTTAGTGGCTGCTCTATTCTCTTCACCAGGATAAATAATAAATATGAAGTCATTTTTTTTGTCTGTACACATAACTTTATTTATTTCATATTACCGACCCTGTATGTGGGTTACAAGTGCCAGACTACAGATGGAAAATTATGTCCTATCACTCTGACTAGTCTCAGCTGACTTTTACAATTTTAGTTACCTGACTTTACAATGTAGGATACCTTTAAACAAAAATGTCTGTGCCCTGAAACAAAGTCTAAGTGTGATTTGGGCAGGATTTCTTTTTATCAGTTCATGTATCAAATATCTATGGATGATGGGTTTTAAGAATTTAGGAAAAACAAATTAATTTCATGCCAGTGTAGGACACTGCTGGAGAAGCAGGGACAAACTCATAAGTGATGTACTCTTATGGACCCCCACACATGGCCATGCAGAAGCAGGACGACCAGCACGAACATACATTCAGCAACTATGTGAGGATACAGGATGTTGTCCAGAAGACCTGCCTGAGGCGATGAACAATAGGGAAAAGTGGCGAGAGAGGATCAGGGATATCCGTGCTACCAGCATGACATGATGATGATGATGATTTGGTGCTGAATTCAAAACAACTGTAAATCCAAAAATGTAAAAAACTTTCTCAAGTGTGGGTTAACATATGTTTTTTGTGAGATGACTTTCGAGAAAATCTATTCCCACAGATTTTACAGCAGAAAGGTTTCTCTCCATAGTGTATTGCCATGTGCTGTTTAAGATTTGCATTCCTAGAAAATGTTCTGCTACACAATTCACATTGGAAAGGTTTCTCTCCAGTATGTGTTAAAATATGCTGCTTAAGTGATGAATTTAGGGAAAATCTAACTTTACAGATTTCACACCGAAAGGGTTTCTCTCCAGTGTGTGTTATAATGTGCTGCTTGAGGTCTGAATTTCGGGAAAATTTAAATCCACAGACTTCACACGAGAAAGGTTTCTCTCCTGTGTGTGTTAACATGTGCTGTTTGAGAGTTGAATTAAGGGAAAATCTAACTCCACAAACCTGACATGAGAAGGGCTTCTCTCCAGTGTGTGTTAACATGTGCTGTTTGAGTGTTGAATTTAAAGAAAACCTAACGCCACAGATTTCACAACCAAAATGCTTCTCTCCAGTATGTGTTAACATGTGTCGTTTGAGATTTGAACTTAGAGAAAATCTAACTTCACAAATTTCACATCTGAAAGGTTTCTCTCCAGTATGTGTTAACATGTGCTCTTTGACATGTGCATTTCGAGAAAATGTAACTCCACAAATTTCACAATGGAAAGGTTTCACTCCAGTGTGTATTTTCATATGTTCTTTGAGATGCGAATTTCTGGAAAATTTAGCTCCACAGACTTCACATGAGAAATTTTTCTCTCCAGTGTGTGTTAACAAGTGCTCTTGGAGACTTGACTTCTGAGAAAATGTGGCTCCACAGATTTCACAATGAAATGGTTTCTCTCCAGTGTGTGTTCTTAT
This sequence comes from Sepioteuthis lessoniana, assembly GCA_963585895.1. Classification (NCBI taxonomy): domain Eukaryota; kingdom Metazoa; phylum Mollusca; class Cephalopoda; order Myopsida; family Loliginidae; genus Sepioteuthis; species Sepioteuthis lessoniana. Next base: position 60,815,683 of record OY757908.1, read on the forward strand.
ATGTCTTTCAAGATGGGACTTATATCGAACTGCTAATCCACAAACTTCACAATGTAAAAATTTTTCTTTTTCTTGAATATTCATCATGTTCTTTCCTGTTTTTCTGAAAAAAAAATTATCAAGCAGTCACATAAAGAAATTTGTATTAAGGTATATGAATTTCATCTGGATGGTTTTTAAGTAGGCATTTACATAAAGCAGTTTGTATGAGAGAGTGTATGGAATTATTGTACAGTATGGATGGATTAGTGAATGTGGCTAGTTAGGATTGCATAGACTAGAATGTCTTCTGAGCATTCCTGATAAATATATTTCACTGACTTGCCAGGCACCTTGCCAAGCAAATGAGTAAATAACATTGGCTTGGTTCTAGGGGACCTTTTCCCCAGGGAATACATGCTTAACAGTGCTGAGTTTATTGCTCAGTATCTAAAGTGTCCTAAAAGTGGAATGCTGATTGAACCAGGTATTTTTGGGAATGGCCACACATGACTATTGATTCGTTCATGGCTCCCTGTTATAAAACGACCTTGTGTCATATCCTGACTTTGTACGAAGTCAGTTAAATACCTTCACTGACTTGCCTGGAGGAGCTATAGCCATAGTACACCAGATCAGAACATTTAACAATTTAGACTTTTAGATGCAAAGGAATGAAGGCATAAATATTGATCCTCTATCATTCAAATTTAATATAGCATAGACTTCATGCTTATCATTGTCAAGGCATGCAGACAGCATGGATTCCTTTGACTCTCTCTTTCCATCCTTTCCTATCAGCTACTGCTCTTCTTAAGTCTTTTAGACATTATCCAATGTCTGCACAGAGCTGATGAATATAAGTTTTTGCTAGTTGGCCAACACTAGTGTGCCTATATGTGTGTCCATAGTTTGTTCTTACTTCTTTGCAATGCCCAACTTGTTTTGCTCAACTTACTTGGCTGGTTCACAAGATAGGGGGTAAGAGGCCACACAGCTATTATTTTATAGAGTGCCGCCCCAAAGATTTGTTCAAAATAGCAAACAGCATCATTGTGTAGTTCCCATCTTGCTTATTCTCCATGCATTTTGTTTTAGTCCAAGCAGTGCAACCATACAATACTACAGACACAGCTTTAGCTTAGAAGAATTCCTGTTTTATTTCATCAGAGAGATAAGATTTTTATAAGGTCAATAATGTCAATAACAGTCCATGCTTTGTCAATACATATGTTGACATGTCTTTCAGTAGATGAGATATTGCTACTGAGGTATATGAGCTGGTCTACTAATTTCAGAGGCTAGGCATTTGATGAGATGGATACCTTAGAGATTAAAAAAAAACATGAGCTCTGTTTTATGCAAGTTCACACAGAAACCAATGCCTCTTGCTGCTTGCTCCAGGATATGCAGCATGCTAATTGAAATCAACACCAACATCTCAAGAAGTTCAATGAGAAATTGGATTTAATTCTGACTGGTACATAAAACTCAAACAAATTTTCCACCAGATTATAAATTATATACTAAAATACTCAACAGGACAATTAAAACTACAGAGGCATACTCCAAAGTGCAATGAATTGAGAGGCATACTCCTCTTTCAAGGGTGTGTCCTCCGATCATCGAATAGTCACGGCAAAAATACAGCTAAGCCTACGAAGAAACGCCAAACGAACAGCGACCACCAAACACTATGACCGGGCCCTTTTGAACAACAGAGATATAAGAGATAAATACATATTAGAATTAAGAAACAGATTCGAAACACTACAAGAGAAGACAGAAAAAAGTACACCAAATGACGAATATGAAAATTTCGTCAATGCGCACCTCGAGGCAGCAGCGAAATGTATTCCAACAAAACTCAAAACTAAATATAGAGTCCCATGGGAAACGTTAGCAGTGAGAGAAAAACGGGCACTAGTGAAAACAGCCTACAAAAACTATCGAAAAAACCCAACAAACACAAATGCCCGAAAACTAAAAATGGCACAATATCAATTAGCAGGCATATATGTAAAGGAACAGACAGAATACATTCAAAATCAGATAGATAAGATCAGAGACTGGGTGGAAGACAGACAATCTAGGATAGCCTGGCAAACAATAAACGAAGTGAGTGGAAGAAAGAGCACAACTAAAGCAAAACTGAAAGCTGCAAACCAACAGGAAAGAATAAAACTGTGGAAACAGCACTTCGAAGACCTACTAGGAAACCCACCGAAAGTAACACATGAACCAATCACCAGAATGATTAGTAAGTAATTGGACATTAAACTAGGACCGTTCACACAAGAACTCGACTCGGTTCTCAGAAAAATTAAAAATAGGAAAACTGCAGGGCTGGACGAGATTCCCCCAGAAGTATGGAAGACCAGACAATTCAATGACATACTGCTCCGACACTGCAACGCAGTATATAATCAAAATCCGATAGATAGATGGATGAAGGGATGCATCCTCTCCTTCTCTAAAAAGGGTGACCTTGGATTAGCCAAAAACTACCGAGGCATAACACTTACATCCATAGCAGCCAAAATCTACAATGCCCTACTACGAAATTGCATAGAACCCAAAATCGACAACATCCTTAGAAAAAACCAAAATGGCTTCTGAAGAAATAGATCCACGACCTCACAAATATTAACCATCCATAGAATCCTTGAAGGTGTACGGGCAAAAAACCTACAAGCGACATTATTATTTGTCAACTTTACCAAGGCCTTTGATTCCATTCACAGAGGAAAGATGGAACAAATCCTACTAGCATACGGCCTACCTAAAGAAACCATAGCAGCAATAACGATTCTCTATAGAAACACCAAAGTAAAAGTACGATCACCAGATGGAGACACAGAATACTTCGACATTGTAGCAGGAGTACTACAAGGGGACACACTAGCTCCATACCTCTTTATCATTTGTCTAGACTACGTACTTAGAACATCGATTGACAAAATCAGAGAGAACAGCTACGAGCTGACAAAGAAAAGAAGCAGAAGGTACCCCACAAAAACAATTACCGACACCGACTACGCCGATGACATAGCGATACTGGCAAATACACCCAACCAAGCCAAAACACTACTGCATAGTTTGGAACAAGCAGCCGCAGGCATAGGCCTCTATGTCAATGCACACAAAACGGAATATATGTGCTATAATCAAACGGGTGACATCTCCACTCTAGATGGAACCCCTCTTAAACTAGTAGACAAATTCACTTACCTAGGAAGCAGCATTGCATCAACCAAAAAGGACATCGACACGAGGTTAACGAAGGCATGGACAACTATCAATAGGCTATCAATTATATGGAAATCAGACCTAACCGATAAAATGAAATGCAGTTTCTTCCAGGCAGCGGTTGCATCGATACTGCTATATGAATGCACTACATGGACTCTAACAAAACGGCTGGAGAAGAAGCTAGACAGCAATTACACAAGAATGCTGCGAGCAATCTTGAACAAGTCCTGGTGGCAACACCCCACAAGACACCAACTGTACGGCCACCTGCCTCCTATCATGAAAACTATTCAAGTTAGATGAACCAGACATGCAGGACACTGCTGGAGAAGCAGGGACGAACTCATAAGTGATGTACTCTTATGGACCCCCACACATGGCCGAGCAAAAGCAGGACGACCAGCATGAACATACATTCAGCAACTAATAATAATACTGACATATATATTATATGAATAAATTGTTAATTTCAACAATTAGGTTTGAATTTTTTTAATCATATTTCTTGACCACATACACACATATATATATATATATATATATATACAAGATGCAATGAGTAAATTGTTGCTATTCTAAATTATTAATTTTGTGCATACACTTTACTTGATTCAGGTTTTGTTGACTGTGCAACAAACTAGAATCAGTTAGGCATTGTCTGTGAGGAAAAAAACAATATGATGCAATTCACTCCACTAGAAATTTGGAAATAGCAAGCTGTACTGCTTAACATTCATTCTGGAAGCTCTGATATTAAAATTTCAATGACAATCTGAGGATAGATTTATATTTATGAAAAGTAAACACTCAGTCCACATCATGGTTGATATGCCATAAAACACAACCAACTATCACACATGTATGTACACTGAACACTTTTCAACTCCATTAGATCATTACTTCTTACAACTCTTTATAAGCTTATTCTTGTATTCATTCTAGTAAGTTAACTCAGGCAATAAAATGTTCTTGAACCTGCACCAGACTATAAGCAGCACATTTGCCATAGCATCAAATATTTGACCAAAATTTATTCAAGTGTTTCTGACCCAAATTTTAATGACTGTAACAGATGCTTAGCCACCAAAATAAACAATACCTTGAATGACTGAGCTGTTAACCACACAACAATTAATTTACTGGAGAAACAATGGCAAAAAGAATTGGTGGAGCCAAACCACAACTCTTAACCACCAGAGGCAGGTTCAAAAATTTGTAGAAAAGCTCTTGCAGATAAAGAAAACACAGAAATAAAAAAATTTAAGGGAGAGAGTGCTTAAGTTGGAAAATTTTATGGGATTCAAATACCTTGAAATTTTTGCAGTCCATTAAATCAATTTATAAATATTTTTCTCCATTTCATTTTTACAGGATAAATCCTTTCATTCCTTGCAACAGTTATTTCCCCACACATCTGATGATTGGTTACTGCTGGGAACACCTGTGTTATGAAGCATTAAGCATTACTGGGAAGAAGATAGTATAGCTGGACAGTACAATGGAGAGATAAGGTACAATTAAGACAATGATTATATCAGATTTTACTACAGACTTAAAGATTAGAATGTGGTGGATGAGGAAAGTATATCAAAAGAGGAATAGACTGGGGATTTCCTTATCAATGATTCTGAATTCTACTTATCTGACTGTTACACTGAAGGTGACTAATGATAAATTCCAATCCAAGAAAGAAGGATAGAAAAAAAAAAAACAACAAAAAAAACCCTTTTCAGGGCTACTAAATTTTCATGAAAGTTATGACAAACTAGATGATTGCAATAAAACTTGCGAAAAACTTTTCTTTTAATTTCTGAAATAAAGAATAGTGAGTCTTCACAAAGAGGTAACTAAAAAAAGACAAAAAAAAAAGAAATTAATTTTAGAATTAAATAAGTTAAGGATGTCTATTAAAAAGTAAAACCATTAATAAAAGAAAAATTGAGGAAAAAAACTGAAAACATTAAAAAATAAGTAAAGAAAAAGTAAAGTTGGCAACCTTAGCCGAGGGGGACCCGAAGGCTCCCTTTTCAATAGCTGCTACACTGAGGTGTCAAGAAGGGCACTACTCCTTTCCTCAGACTGCTCCACTTTACCCTTGATACATACCTTATAATGCTGAGCATTAAGCAAGGAGATATCAAGTACCATTTTTGGAGTCTTTGGTATGACTCAACCTGGTATTGAACCCCAGTCTCACAGGCCATAGGTGAACACTCTACCCAATAGGCCAATAAGCCAGTTAAAAACAAAAACAAAGGAAGAATTAAAAAATGTTCAGAGAAAAATTGAATAATGAAGGTAATAAAAGAAAAGGAGATTATAAAAATTAAAAGTAATAAAAATGGGGAAAATCATAAAAATTATAATGAAAAAAGGAAGTGGGGAATAAAAATTAAAGGTTATGAAAAATGATTACATTATTGGAAAAATTTTAAAAATAGGTTTGGTTTGATTTGGGTTTATAGCATATCAACCATTGTAGGTTATTTAATGCCAAGTTCTCTTTATACATATACATCAAATATTTATGATTTGTAAACGCATTTTGTTGATAAGGTTTTTAAACAAGCCTAAGCTTACTCTCTTGTACACAAATGGTTTCAAGTATTGTTATGTATCACAAATAATTCAATTAACATCAGTCATTCATTGACACACAATTAGATTATCAAATAGTTCTATTCCAAATGATTCAATTTATCATAAGTTATTTTTTTGAACTCAGTTTAAATGTCAAACAGTTCTATTTGACCCATAGACAGGACCCTTTCAAATGCTACCACTCCAGGCCAGAGAGGATTTTAGAGTGATGGCAATGAAGGGGTACTCCACATTCCACAATGCTCCAGGAAAATTGAAGCCTCACCATCAGACTGTTTAGTGTCATTATCAGGACACTCATTGGGGGTATCTTAACCCTCTGTAGAAATGCAGTTGGTGTATTCTACAGCCCCAACCAAAAAAATAAAAAATGTAAAAAATCGAGTAAAATTATAGAAATTAAAGAATTAAGAAGTAGAAGTAATAAAAATGAGGGAATTATAAAAATAATAAAATAAATGATTTAATTCATTAGAGTGGAACTGAAAATATTGAGGAAAAATATAGGAATTAAAAAGAAAAAGAGGTAATTTGAGTAAAAATGTAAAGAAAAAAACAAAACAATTTTGTCATAAAAACAGGAAATTTAAAAAAATAAAAATGAGAATTTATGGGGCAATAAAAAATTTGTATATTATTACCAGATAAAACATTAAATATTAAAAAGTATTATGATTTCACTACTTTAATGATAAATAATTATATATTAGAAATAATTATTTCATTACGTTTTCTTAATTGTACCTTCAAACGCCATGTTAATGTATTTATTTTCCTTTTTCAAGATTGAATACAAAAATAAACTGTTGCTGATACAATCTTATATAATTAAAAACTTGTGTTTTTTTTATATGGAGTCGTAAGTTGGCAGTTCTAGCCTTCCATAACCCACAATTTTTAGTGAAAAACTAAAGCACATCAGAATAGCTGAATGGTAAATTGTGCAACCGGCTGGATCAATACTGGTCACAGTAACCAGTCAGTGCTCTTCATGACTATCCACCTTTCGGCTCGCATTGTTTGATCACAGAAGGCAAGATCACTTGATGATGTCACTGTAATGATAGACAGGTCAACAGCCAGTGGTCACATCAAAATAACATTCCAACATAAAAATCGTCAATACAAGTTACAAATGTAACAATTCTTTTTTATATTGTTTGTTGTATATAGTGGTTTTAACCTTCCCATTGCTGCCTTAGTCGCGTGACGTTGAAATCTGTAACACAATTTTAAACAATCTAGCAGTAAATCTGTTATATACCGTACCTAAGAACATTAATAGGTATATCCCAATCCTCATAAATACGTTGGACACTACTGTAAGAGGGGGTAATACGCTAAGTAGCTCACCACTAGCATTGGGTTACCTTCTTCATGCTGCAGCAAGTATTGTATTTTGTTAATGTTATAAAGATTTCCATGTCATTTCCAACCTCCATTTTGGTTATTTCTTATTCAGTAACCTTCTGTTAGGTTACAACAAAATCTTTAGTATTTGGAGTCTGACCCAAGGCCTTGGGTTCAGCGATGGTGGCAGACTCTTTTGGTTAACTGCTTTCTCTGACTGCAATCTGCTTTAATTTGTATCTCTCGCCTATACCTGATATCGGCAGTTTCCAATGTTCACTTTGTTCAGTATCTTGGATTTTCACAAGAGTACTATTCTACTGACTTTCACTTGGTCTGCTTGCCTTCAATTGATTAAAACCTCCCCAATCCCAATCTCCAAGGTCATATAATTCATTCTACCTTTTGGGTTTCTAATTGATTGTTTTCTTTGACCAAATAATATTAAAGCAATTAAGATTCTCTAAAGAGTACACCTCTTTTTTCACTTAATTTGCTTCCTTCCAACTGATTAACCCCACTTCCAAGTTTCAATGTCACAAGTGATCGACAATAAAAATGTCATTAATTTACCAACTTTTTGGATTTAAAGACAATATTAAGTGATATAATTATCAACGTGTTAGTAATACTTTTGGATAAATCAGTTTATTAATATTTCTAGTAACTAATTTCATTCAAAAACACTTTTAAAAAGTATTTCTAAATTTGAATAACAGATTTTAATTACATAACCTCGAATTGGGTAAGGTCATCATCTTTAGGTGAATCTTTAAAATGTATTAAAAATCAATTAGATATGTAATGGTATTTTGCTTTTAATACTGATAACTATGATGTTAGTATCTTTCAAATAAAACTAAATAATAATTTTAATTGATTTTAATAGGAAAAAGAACGAAAAATTGTTAGTACCAAAATTATTTAAATGATTTTGAAAATTGGAAATGGGATTTGGGGGTAAAATGATCACAGGACCCAGAGAGACGAGAAAATACTTAGGAAGTTTTACTTGAGGTAAGAGTGATGCAATTCCCTCCAAACTTACAGTTTTGTTTTTTAAACAAAATATTTAAAAACAAATTTTAATTTACCTTTCAGCGTCAATGAATACCCTCGTTTTTGTTCGAGTTCAGTTCGAATTTCGCTTTCTGGTTTGTTGATATTTCTTTGTCGATCTTTAGAATGTTTCTTAACTTTAATGAATAATATCTTATCGTTATATAATTTGTAATTAAAAAGGAAATGATTGAAGAAACTGAAAATAAAAGCAAAAATGTTTCATCATGTTAAATGGAAAAAATTCAATAATCGGTGTATGTAAACAATTTGTCTCTTTCAATAAAAAGGGTTTGTGTTTTAAGACTATAGCAGCAGTTAGTTGTATTGTTGAGGGTAACTTGGTTTTGAAAAGGGCACCTCGGGTGGTGTAATGGTTAGCATGTTAGACTAGAAAACCTACACGAGTGAGTTCGATTCTCATTGGGTGCCCCATTCATGCAGCCTTGTGCTACATCTAAGCAAAAAGCTTAGTAAATTACAACTTGGTTTTGAAAACAATCAATCATAAAAAAGTAAAAAGCGGTGTAAAGCCATTCTTGTAGAAATCAGTCAAAAACAATGATATATATTTGGAAAGGATTGAAATGAAAAATAAAAACCATAAAATAAAAAACCAAACAAAATCTATGAATAAAAACCTTGAAATAAAAAAATTATGACTAAAAGTTTTGAAATATAAAAACAACGAAATGAATATGATTATGAAAAAGATATGATTAAAAACCTTGAAATAAAAAAGGTGACTAAAAACATGAAAAAAATGACGGAAAAAAATCCCGTTGAAATTTAAAAAAAAAAAAATGTTATGACAAAAGATCTTGAAGTAATTAAAAAAAAAAAAAAGGCTCCGGGCCATATCTGCCAATTATATATCGTAAAATTAACATTGTTTTTTTCTTGTGGAAAACTGAAGAAGTAGAAATTCTTCATTACATATTTGAAACAGTTTTCATACAACTCAGTTCATATGTACAAGAAAATACTTGATAAATTATATATATATATATATATATATATATATATATATATATATATATATATATATATGTGTGTGTGTGTGTGTGTGTGTGTGTGTGTGTGTGTGTGTGAAAATATTTGGTTTGGTTTGGTTTGGTTTGGTGGCATATCAAACATTGTACTTTATTTAATACAAAATCCCTTTTTATGCATATTAACAGTTCTATTTCAAACAATTCAGTGTAAAATAAGTACACAGTTTAAATGTCAAAAACAGTTCTACTTCAAACAATTCAGTTTAGTAAAAGTACAGTTTTTTTACACACAGTTAGATGTCAAAACAGTTCTATTTCTAACAATTCACTTTTGCATAAGTATGCAGTTTGAATATAAAAACAGTTCTCATTCAAACAATTCATTTTAATATAAGTCCACTGTTATTCAACCCATAGATAGGACCGATCGTATCAGGTACTACCACTCCAGGCCAGAGTGGACCTAGGAGCCATGGTAATGAAAGAGTATTCCACATTCCCCAAAGCTGCAGCATTATTGGAGCCTCACAATCAGATCGTTTAGTATGTAGGGGGGGGGGCATGTTATTTGGTAGATATGTTTGGTCCCCCAAAATTTATGTTGTAGTTTAGTTTAGTATATGTTTTGCTTAGTGGTCTGTTATGTTTGGAAATACTTGGAAAAAGGCACATGGAGGCAACTGTAGTAAATGATTTGAAAGAGGTGTAAACGATATGAAACGGCGCGGACAAAAGGAACATTCAAAACAAGCGACATGAACAAAACAAATTTATAAAATATTCTGTGTGTGTGTGTGTGTGTGTGTGTGTGTGTGTGTGTGTGTGACTAATACAACTTAAAACTACAAAAAGGACTAAATGACAAAGTGTCCAATGCATGTTAACTACGTATTTCTAAATGTTCGTTTCTTTCTGTAATTCAATGCAATTGCTGTTTTCGAGGCTGGAAAAAAGTCTCACTGACAAGGTATACTACGGAAAGGAATGTTTGCATGGCCTACACATTTTGTGGCGTTTGACGGCTGTTGGTGAATATGAGAGAGTGATAGTATTCTCTGTGAAAGTCACACTGGAGAGAGTGTGTTAGCCCTGCAAGTGAAAATGTGAAAAAGAGAAAGAGTATTTGAAAACGAAGTATTTATTGAAAATACGTGTCTTGGAGTCGGCTCCAAAAACCCGGGACGAAATTCAAATGAGGACGTAGTTTTAAGCACTGATCACGTTGTTCTCCTGACCAATGGTTTCCCGAGACTGAATATTTGCGTGCGTCCGCTATTCTTGTTTCGGGAACAAGTGGTATACTGCCCAATTTAAATTATAGGAGTTTAAGTCCTATAAGTGTCATAGCCAGGATGCTTGTAGGGAGGAGAGGGGGTCTTACCCCTCTGCAGAGATGCAGTCGGTGTGTTCTGCAGCCCCAGCTGATTGGGCGAGTGAAAATATCTGAATGAATTTTTGTTCAATGATTTTTTTTATTGAATGATTTTTTTAATGGAATATCATGAATCTATACATAAGATACAAATTTGTGGTTGATCGGTTTTTACAGCATGTCGTTGGGTTATTTAATTCTGAAGTCAGTCTTTTTTTTTTTTTTTTTTTGCAAACAATTATGTATATTAAGAATAGCTACTTGAAGTAGTAATTGTTTATAAAGGATCATTATTATTAGTTGCTTGAAACCACTTAACTGTGCAAATTTTTTATATTAATAGTTACTGTAATGTCAAAGCCCGAAAAGAACGGAACACAAAAAGATGTTAACAGCTCGCTGCCAGAGGTAAGACTGACTTATTCCCCGGCAATATAGTTTATTTACATTATTTACAAGTGTCGCTGTTTTGCTTATGATTCAACAGTTACTTCCTTTTCCGGATAGGTCAAGGGAGATATATGCTTGTGACGTGGTTTGTGGTTACTTCCCTTTGACTGGAATTATTGTGTTAATAAAATTTATCTGACTAGGTCCCTGACTTCATGGGTTTATAATGTTAAGAATAGTCACTTAAAACCAAATCATTGTGTATATTATTAGAGTTAGGTAAGATGTTTTTTGCTTTCTTCCAAAAGCTTTTCTTGGATTTTAAAGTGTTCAGCACGTGATAGTTGTTTACATTATTCAACTTTTTTTTTTTTTTTTTTTTTTGGTGGGGGATTGTTTTTTCGATTCTTTTATTGTAACCTGCCGGCTACTCAATGCTAAAATCCTCGTGTAGCTGACGCCCTAAGGCACCATAGTCTAGACATGTACCGTTTCCTCCTTCCTGGTAGATTAACGTGGACAATGCAAGGGAAACAACAATACAAAACCCATATCTGTCAGAAACAAGTGAATGCAAAATGGCTTCCGCCCAGGCTAGGATCAGTTGTAAGATTTGGAGGGAATTTTGTTTGTTAAGAATTGGACCTAAGTAGTTCTTTGTTATGGTACACAGGTACCCGTGGTGTAGTCGTTATCGCCGTAGGAAATGAACACGGCGATACGAGTTCAAATCCTGGACGATACTGGTTGCATTTCACATAGCACTAATACCCTTGGGAAAGGTATGAATCCAATTATTCTCTCTCCAGCTATGGGTAAATAGTAGGACAGACTAGGTTCTTCAGCCTTGGTTAGGCAACTAGTCTAACTTTTCTAGAAGGAAAACTCTGAATTCAAACCTGTTAAACTCCGCTTAAAAATTGACCTTGTGTCATATCCTGCCCGAGCGGAGGGGTAATTAAAAGGGCGCCTCTGGTGGTGTAATGGTTAGCAAGCTCGACTAGCAAACCTACACGAGTGAGTTCGAGTCTCATTGGGTGCCCCCTTCATATGGCCTTGTGCTACATCTAAGCAAAAAGCTTAGTAAATTTCCACAGGTAAATTTATTTTCCTAACTTTCCTGTGAAATTTTGGGACATTATAAGACTCCCCCTTATTGTAAGAATATTAACTATAATTGTTTAAACCCTTATTTCAGTATTTCACGGTGTCTTGAATTGAAGCAGAATAAAACTAACGTTCATTCAAACATCAGTAGAAACTGCTATACCTCGTTAAAAAAACAAAGTCATCCGTGACGTAAATTAAACAATAATGTCACACTTATGTATAGAGTGGAATTTTCTGTTGCCAACATAAGGACTATTTTCGAGATAAATTAATTCTGCGGACTGGTTCGGAGATAGTTTCCAATCACAGTTTAGCCATAGTGTTGTTGTTATACGGAGAAAATATTTGTTTGTGTTTAGCGAGGAAGATGGTGTAACGTACGTGTGTTTACGTTGTGTTGTTTCCTCGCTAAGTTTGTAAGGCCCTCGCTAAAGCTTGCTGGTTATATAAAGGAGAAGGTTCAAGAAGTAAGATGCCGATAGTCGAAATGTGTTTTTAGGAATAGTTTTTATTTGCAGCATGGAAAATGTAGCTTGCGTTTGTGCTGCAAGTCTCGTAGTGAGTAAGGAGACGAAATGGAGTTATGAGAAAGTTGAGAAAGGCAGCGCGTGTCATCGGACGTGCGAGGGATTGTGTTCGCCGTAGTTTAGCGAAAGCCATGTTGCCGTTGGAGGAAATGAACTTTGGAGTCACCGTGAGTTTTGTGCGTCTAGTGGAGAGGCGTGATTGTGCGTTGTCTCCGTTAAAGTGGCCCAGAGGTGAATTGAGAGCTAGGTGCCGAGAGCTTAATTGTGCGTCGTATCGACATAGCCAATTTTGGGGGTGACATAAAGTTATGCCTGTGCGTGGCATGTTGAATGTATCTAATTTATATTCAACTGGGATTCCTTGCAAGGAATCCATAAATTAGATAGGTTCCCTTATGTGTCCATGCTGCTGCTGCTATTAAAGAGCCGTCAGCGAGACGTCTGCACCGGGCGGCGTTGTCCAGCTAAAGAGCATGTGTTTGGCAGCTTACCCAATCTGCTGCCTGGGGAATGTGGTCCGGGTTGAATAGGATAGTTCATCCTGATTGGGTGAAATTAAGTGTTGAATTAAATTGCGCGCTAAACTAAAAATACGAAATTTTCCTTCCTCTACAACAGGATAAAATACGTGGCATTTAAAAGTTCTTCTTGGTAGTATAATTGCTTATATTTAAAAGAGAGACTTTCTGTCTTTGGCAACACAGAATTTTCATCACTGAGCTCATAGAATATGCAGTTCTTTACTTCTATATAGACACAGTAGTCACTGACCAAGTCAGCCAGCTTCAGCTATATATGCTCTGAAGACTAGAAAGCTAGACCAGCTCCTTCCACAGGTAGCAGCACACACACATACCAGCGCCTCTCCTACCAGCCAGCAGCTGACATGGGATCCAACCAATCATAGACGCAAACTCAGCACAGCTGATGCTAGATTCCAACCAACCACAGCAGCCCTCTTAAACAGTTATTATCAGAACTAATCTATGAAAGTCATAACCACCTCTTTGCAGCGCCATCACCAATGTCAGAAAATCTTCTTAGGATCACCTCAGGTCTCTTCATCAACACCCCTTTGCAGATACCGCGAGACAACGACGCAACAGCGAGACTGACTTGCAACAGACCTTCAGCACCTGTTCCTGCATCACCAAGCAGCAAACCTGTAGCTTCTGTTCCTCACATCACCCAGTAGCAAACCTGCTGCACATGTTCCTGCATCAACAAGCAACAGACTTTTTTTTCCTGCAGCAGACCAGATCATGTAATAGCACTCCTGTCCACAAGTAACAATTCTCCTCGGACTATCATCATTACTCCGAGGCCACATTGTCATAGCTCCCGGTTAACCAAGGACTGAATGAACATTGATCTTCCAGATTCTGCAACATATGCGTCCACCTCTTCGACCGTCTCTAGATTCCTGACCATGCAGCTACCCCTAAGACCTACACCAAGCACCAAGACCATCCTGATTTTCTTGACTCGCTGTCGCCAAGAAACTTTTAGACAGCTGTGTCTGCGCCTTTCGACAGCACCGAATTTCAACACAACAGCGACTATACAGGCATTATACAGCAGCAACGATTTACACCCATGAAAACCATTCGTGTTTGCTCAGTAGGCTGGGATTGTAGAATACACCCACAGTTACTCTGCAGAGGGGGTAAGATACCCCCAATGAGTGTCCTGGATATGGCACTAAACAATATGATGGTGAGGTTCCAGTCATGCTGGAACTTTGGGGAATGGGCAGTACCCCTTCATTGCTATCGCTCCCAGGTCCACTCTGGCCTGGAGTAGTATCAGCTGAGAAGATCCTATCTATGAGCCAAATAGAACTAAACTGTGTACTTATGCTAAACTGAATTGTTTGAAATTGGACAGTTTTTGCATGCCAAACTTAATTCTTTGAAATAGAACTGTTTGACTAAACTGAATAGCTTGAAAAAGAAATGTTTTCGACAATCAAACTGTGTACTTATGCTAAACTGAATTGTTTGAAATAGAGCTGTATATTTATATTAAAATGGATTTGGCATTAAATAACCTACAAAGGTTGATATGTCATAAACCCAAACAAACAAACCTTTCGTGTATGATTGGCTCAATAAAAGCCTGGTATTTATTTCTAATCTTCTTGTCCTAGTTATTTGTCTAGTCCTCAATCAATCATTTTATTTAAAAACGGAATCGGCGTATTTATCAGTCTTGCAACACTTTCATCCGTGCCTTTTTGGGTTTTTTTTAAATCTCTTCAATCAACTTCAAATCATTTCCACTTTCATCAGGCGACTCTAGACCACTGAATTCTTCTTGAAATAAAGTTCCTCAGTCAAAGACATTTTCTTTCATGTTCCTTACTACAGAAAATTCAATACAGAATTATAGAAAGATTAGATTTTTATCATCTGATGCAAATTCGCCTGGCAGAACGCTTATATTTGTTTGGTCACAATAATAGTGGAATGAGCGGCTATAATAGCAATATCTACATTTGGCTGAGGCTCCACCATTATTTCTGGTCATCTTACACAACATGCATTTCGATTTCTTTCCTTTGTCTCTTACACGTAAAGATGCATTTGATTCAGTGTTCCACAATAAATAAATCTTGGTATACTGTTTCATTCTCTTTTTTAAAATCCCAATATTTTTATCGGCAAATTTTATTGACTGACAAATGGGATTAATCGATTCAACCTGTGGTATTTCTTCGATGTTAAAATTATTGAAGAAAACACAAAACTTCGATTCAATGATGTTTTGTTTTGGTGCGAGAAAATCAGGCTTTTACATCAAGTTGTAATTAAGCTTTGTTGTAACCTCTTAATTTTTGTGGATACAGGAGCGGAAATTGCTGAGTGATGTTCACCGTGGATTATAGTCGTCCACTCACTTGTCCCTCGTGGACTGTGGTAGTCAACTGACTTCTTCCTCCAGTCTTCCTTTTGGGAACCTGCTACAAAACTACTATCCCTAACTCCTACTGCTTCTCTTCATCTCCTCCTTCCAAAAGAAACGGTTCCTTATTTTTGCCGCCCAATTTTGAATTCCTGGCGTCAGTGTGTCTACATTTTTCTATTTTTAGAACACTCACCAATCGCCATTTTATCAAACTTAACAGAAGTATCCCCTTTAGAACGGAGTGTACTACAAATAATAGTACTCGTTATGTTTCTTCCAGGAAACTGTTCGACCTGAACGAGATTTTGTATTCATCATGGAAAAATCTTCTTTTTTTATTTTTAGCATTTATTTCCTCCTTTGAATCACTAAGCGTTTCGTTGTTATTCATCTTTTCTTCTGCTTGTTTCTCTACTATTTGTTTTTGTACTTCTATATATGGTTTCAACCTGTCCACAGAAACTTGGGCATCCATATAATTATTCATCTTAACCAGAAAATATTTACGTGTTCGCTGAAGGACTGTGTAGGGACCTGAATAGGGTGCCTCTAGTAGTCTTCGAACACGATCCACTCTAATCCAAACTTTATCACAAGTTTGAAGTTTTTCTGGGACATAAGATTTTGCGGACTAGGTAATTCTTTTGGTGAAGTCTCTCACATCAAATTGTGACATGGTTTTATGTAAATCTCACGTGAAATTTTGAGTTATAGCCTCCTTGCTTGGTTGGAGGGGATGCTTGAGTTTGTTAAAAAGATTTGTAGCATGGTCTTTCTTCTTGTCTTTTAGCCTTGTCTTTTAGGCATATTTCCGACGGTTTCAGGACATCTTCGAGAAAGAATGTGTAAAGTGGTCAGACAGAAAGAAAGTCAGAATTCTACTGAGGATTCTTGGAATAGTTGAAAATAAAAAAATAATGTAATCACATCAAATTGTGACATGGTTTTATGTAAATCTCACGTGAAATTTTGAGTTATAGCCTCCTTGCTTGTGCTATCTATTAGCAGCTGTGGTAGCAAACATTGTGTGCCTGTAACAGCATAAAAAGGAGAAAAATCTGAACTGTTGGACATACAGCGAATCCCAAGAAGTACTATTGGAAGAGCTTAGAGCCAGGACTATTTTCGTGCTATAATAGCAGTTTTAATGGTCCTGTGCATTCTCTCAATCAAACCATTACATTGAGGGTGATAAGCTGTCGTACGTAGTCTATAAAAACCAATTATTTTTGCTACTTCACTAAACAACTCACTTTTAAATTGCCGGCCTCTGTCAGTTATAACATGCTGTGGGACACCCCAACGCGTGACCCACGTGTTTAGAAAGGCCTCAGCTACACTAGATGCAGTGATTTCGCTGATGGGTTGTGGTTCTACCCCACGAGTTGTGCGGTCAATACACGTGGGGATATATCTATAAGGGCTGATGTAACTGCTATTTGGGCTTTTTGTTGGTGGGGGTGTTCCTATTATATCTATGTGGACGGTGTGAAATCTAGCTGATGGTATTTCTAACGTCTGTATAGGTGATTTTGCAACGTGTCCTAGGAGGACGTATCTTCTCCCATGTTGGTTGTTTGTCTCTTTCAGAGTTTGACGAAATTTCTGAGGCTGTGTTCGAGGCTGGAAGAAGTCTAACCGAAAAGGTAGAACAAGAAAGAAAAAGGTTGTAAAATGTATATATTTTCGTGGGGTTTACTACTGGAAATCAAAATGTAAGAGAGAGAGAGTGTGTTTTCTCTCTGTAAGCCACAATAGAGAGAGAGAGAGAGAGAGTGTGTGTGAGTTGTCTCTGTAAGTCCAAATGGAAAGAATGAGTTCTTGGAAGACGAGAGTACATACAGGCAATCCTTGCCGTTCAGTCGGTTCCAAATGCGCGGGACAAAATCAAAGTTACGGACGTAGTTGTGAGCACTAACCACGTGACTTTCCTGACCAATAGGTTCCCGAGACTGATTAGTTTACCGACGTCCGCCATCTTTGTTTCGGGAACAAGTGGCATCACAGCCATTTTAAAATATGGGAGTGTAAATCCTATACTTCCAATCAAACACAATGATTAAGCATTTTTACTGGTCTTCTGCTAACGTTTTCAATTTACACCTTTCATATTTTTTATTTACCATTCCAGCATATGTGGAAAGTCATCTTTCATATTCTTAGCTAGGTTGAGAACTTGATATCTTGTGTGAAAGATAAACACTTTTTCCAGAATATTGGTTTTAAATTTTCACTGTACCTTCGGATGATATTTCTGACGGTCGACGAAGCAGGATGTAATTACATTATTTTTTTTATTTTCAACTATTCCAAGAATCCTCAGTAGAATTCTGACTTTCTTTCTGTCTGACCACTTTACACATTCTTTCTCGAAGATGTCCTGAAACCGTCGGAAATATGCCTAAAAGACAAGGCTAATTTGAAGAGTTGGATTAGTCCAGTGGTGAATACAAAGGTAAAGCAGGTCAGAAGCCTTACTTACATTATTTTGGTGAGTAAAGAACTCCCGAATTTGTTCGTTAGATTCAGGCCATGATTAACAACGATCCCAACAAGTCAATCAGGTGGGGGTGTCCTTGTGGCGTAATGGTTAAAGCGATGGACTGTGGAATCATAGTAAGCGAGTTCATACTCCAGTCGTGCTATTACGTTCACTTTTGGGCAAATACCCTTGGGAAAGGTATGAATCTCCTTATCCTCCCAGCTATGGGTTAAATAGCACCATTACTGTTCTTCTAGGAGAATGGCTTTGGCATTAAATAACCTACAAAAGTTGATATGCCATGAAACAAAGAAACCAAGTCGATCAGGTTCATAGCCAGAGATATAGGCATGTCTGATTTTCTTCTTAGGCAGGTAGTGTATGAAGACATTTGATATTTTTCATACAAGATGACAAAGGGTCAATTTTTATCACATGCTATAAAAGACAAGAAGAAAGACCATGCTACAAATCTTTTTAACAAACTCAAGCATCCCCTCCAACCAAATATACTTTGTTTTTTCTTAGATGAGAAAAATTTCTGCCAGGATCAAATGCTGAACACAGAAAACCACCTTGAGTATGCTATGTGCCCACAAGATAAATCCATAATGATGAAAACCAAACACCCAGTCCACATCATGATGTTTGGGGTGAACAGTAGTGATAGTGATTTTACGCCCCAATCCATTTTCCCACATGGCCTCAGACTCAACATAGAGGCCTACATCAAGTGCATAAAGGAGGTTGTAGTGCTGCCCTGGCTCAAAAGAGTGGTTGCTGGAAGGACCTATGTCAAGCAAAAGGACTCTGCCTCATGCCACACTAGGAGGAGAACCTAATCTTTGTTTGAAAATTTCTGCAACCTCACTATTCCTTACATTTGGCCATCAGCTTCCCTAGATTGCAATGCCCTTGATTGTTATGTGTGCCAAATGGTTGAGTGAGGGATCAATAAAATACCATATAATACCAGAGATGAACTGAAGGTAAGGATAATAGGAGTATTTACCAGTTTAAACAAGAAAACCATAGGAAAGGCTGCAGGAGATTCTGAAATATTTCTGGAGGCCATGGTTGAAGTCAATGGTGATTTCTTTAAATATATTTAATCTATAGTAAATCAAGATATTTTCATATAATGTTGTTAAGTATATCTGATGATGATGTCAGATTTTTTTCATTTTTGCCAAATTTAGACAGCAAATGACCCATTACACATTATATATACATATTTGTTCATCCTATAAGTTATTTCACAGTATAATTACATTGAAACATTTTTTCCTTCCAAATACAATTTGTTTTCTAAAGGAAATATATTTTTTTATGCATTTAAAAAAATTTCCTGTTTTTTGACAATGGTATTTTGGGAGTGGGCTTTGTAAGAAAAAAATATTTCAATAATTTTCCAGTTTTTTGACTATAGTATTCCGTGGGGGCTTTATAAGAAAAAATATCTAAATAATTTTCCAGTTTTTGACAATAGTATTTTTTGGGATACTTTGTAAGAAAAAAATATCTAAATAGTTTTCCAGTTTTTTGACAATAGTATTTGGAGGGGGCTTTGTAAGAAAAAATATCTTTAAAAAATACTATCATTAAAATCTAGTTGAGAAAAAAATGTCAATATTTCTGCAAGATGATCAGTCTTTATAGTCCTGACTCTGTCTTTAGGGAGCTTGATTTGATTTTTCATTAACTTTTTTTCCCTAAGAATTAACTCTTCTCCAAATTGGCTTCTTGATAAAAAAAATCTACTTGAGAGATTGATGTTTTTTCTTGATATTTTATTTAAAAAAAACAATAAAAAATAAATAGCTATTTCCTTATTTAAACTGTATTGGCATACGGTTGTTTCAACATATTTTATATGAAAAAAAATAGGTATATATTCATTCAGAGTTAAATTCCACAAAAAAAAAAAAACAATACTTGCAAAGTTTGATGTCCCGTCTTTCAAAATGACAGTTATAGAAAAACTTTTAGTAGGAATGGAATAAGTTGAGTTGAAGGTGTCATAAGAGGAATTGAGAAGTGTAGGAGAGTTATTTGAAAAAGACTGTGATACAAGGAAATAAGACATCTAATAATTAATAGTTTCTCTCCCGTGTGTTAACAGGGATCTTTTCAGATGAGAAATTCAAGATGACTTAGCTCCACAGATTTCACAATGAAATAGTTTCCCTCCAGTATGTGGGAAAAGGTGTATTTTGAGATGTGAATTCTGGGAAAATGTATCTCCACAGATTTTATAATGAGATGGTTTCTCTCCTCTGTGCGTGTGAAAAGATGTGTTTTGTGAGCTAAATTCTGAGAGGTTGTATGTAAGTAAAGCTTGCGACTGTAGTTGAGAGCGACCAGAAGGCTCCCTTTTCAATAGCTACTACACCGAGGTGTAGGGGAGGGTGCTACTCCTTTCCCTGGATTGCTCCACTTTACCCCCAATACGTACTTTATATTGCTGAGTGTTAAGCAAGGAGGTATCAAGTATCATTTTTAAAGTCTTTGGTATGACGCGACCTGGGATTGAACCTCAGTCTCCCGGACCAGTGGCGAACACTCTACCCACAAGGCCAATGTTAATGTACACATATTTCGCAAGGAAATGCTTTTTCGATAGTGTGTGTTAACATGTCTTTTGAGATGATAATTCTGTGATAATGAAGCTCCTCAGATTTTACAATGAAACTGTTTCTTTCCAATATGTGTTATGAATCCTTTGAGATGTGAATTAGAGGAAAATGTAGCTCTACAGATTTTACAATTAAATTGTTTCTCATTAGTTGGTGTGAACATAAGTAATTCTAAATATTAACTCAGTAAAAATGTACTTCCACAGAGTTAAAAATGAAATGGTTTCTCGGGAATGTGTGGTAACAAGTGTATTTTGAAATTTGAATTCTGAGAGAATGTACATCTACAGATTTCACAATGAAATGGCTTCTCTCCAGTGTGGATAAACATGTATCTTTTGAGAGGTGAATAACAGGAAAATGTAGCTCTACAGATTTTACAATGAAATACTTTCTCTTCAGTGTGTGTAAACATGTGTTTTGAGATTTGCTTTCTGTGAAAAAGTAGGTCTATATAAAATGATTTCTCTCCAGTGTGTATAAACATGTGTTTTTGCATATTAGAACTTTGGGAAAATGTAGCTCCACAAATTTCAAAATGAAATGGTTTCTCTCCAGTAGGTGCTAACATATGTCCTTTGAGATCCGATTTCTAGGAAAACGTACATCCACATATTTGACTATTTATTAGTTTCACTCCTCAGTGTCTTTTTTTATAGGTCTCTCCAGATCAGACTTACATTGAGCAGCAAATCAACAAATTTCTACATGTAAAAATCTTTCTTTTTGCTTAGTATTGATCATGTACCAATTAAATGGCAATAGGGGAAAAAATAAAGCCGTCAATTAGAAACTAATTTTACGATGGCAAAGTTGGCATCTTTACACAATGAGAAAGATCAAGCTCTGGCAATAAGGGTTAGGTTAAAAAGAATGTCATGTAAGGCGAAAAATATGGCTAATGAGTTTATGAGCTGAAGAACTAAGAAATGTTACACAGTGATAAATTGCGTGTCACATCACTGAATGGATAATGTTTGACTAAAGACGAAGGCATTTGCAAGAGATTTTTAGACTACTTCCCAAAGTTTTTCACAATCTAGCTCTGCTCAATTTTATAACTACCTTGCTGACTTCCCTTGCTTTAGGGTTATAGCAATGGCTGCATGTGAGAGACCCATAACAGAAGACAAAATTCAACAAGTGCTGAAGAAAGTTGGGACTGACAAGACTCCCAACATTAATGGTTTTCCTTACAAAATGAACTTGTGGCCATCTCAAATGTTTGTAGCCTTGCTGGCAATGATTTACTACAACTGGATGAAGCAGGAGGCTATTTTCCAACTCTTCACCAGGCTTATAGTAAAGATACTTTACAAGAACAAACATGCTGAGGATGGGAGTAGTAATTTTCACTCTTTAATGAGATTGAATAATGACTGAACAGTCAGTGGTATTTGAATGATGTTGCTTGTAAAAAACAAATGGCAGTTGTTTTCTTTTTTTGAATAAATTTTTAAAACTTTGATTCTATCATTTTTTTCAAATAATTTTTTCTAATAATTTTTTAACATTTTTTTTATATAATTTAAATAATTTTTTAAATGTTTAGAAAAAAATGGAAAATTGTAAAAAAATTATTAAAAATTCCTTTCATATTTTTTTGAATAAAGACATGTTTTTTTTGTTTACATGAGAATTTTTTACTTTTGATTTGGCTCAGCTGTCTTTTTTGGCATATCAACTCTTGTGGGTTATTTAATGCTAAATCCTGTTTTTATATATATATAAATATGTATATATATAAAAATTCTAGTCAACATTAGAGGATCACCTGAAGTCTCTCATTTCAATAGCTACCACACCAAGGTGTAGGGAAGGCCACTACTCAATTCCCTGGATTGCTCCACTTTACCCTCGATCCTTACCTTACAATGCAGGGTGTTAAGCAAGGTGGCATTAAGGACCATTTTTTGAGTCTTTGGTATGGGATTAAACCCCAGTCTCCTGAACCAATGGTGAACACTCTACTCATTAAGCCAATGGCCTGATCAAAGTATAGTAAACGATTAAATAGTTCGATTTGACATAACCACTCTTATTATATATATAAATATAGATACACACACACACACACACACACACACACACATATATATAGATAGATATGTAATTTTTATAAATATATGTATATATGTTTTCATTTTAAACAGATATTTATATCTTCATACACACATGTTTAACTTTAATACATATGGGGTGCATTCAATAAGTATCCAGACTTTTTTTGTACAGGCATTTAAAATTGTTGTAGACTCTTGAAAATTCTTATTGCAATACATCTTATGAGATGACTGACCAATTTTTATGATTTCAGCTGCAAATGAACAGCTACAGCAGCAGTTGGAATACACCCTACTAAAGCCTGATTGTCACAGCTGGTGAATTTCAAAAATGCAATCTGGACGTGAGGACACTTTAGAAGAATGATATGCAATAAAATTCTGTTTTAAACTTGGAAAAAATCCCACAGAAACGTATGGAATGCTTCAGACTGCTTTTTAATCATCTTGCATGAATTGAGCATCAGTTTTTGAGTGGCATAAGAGATTCAAGGAAGGCAGGGAGTCTGTGGGGGATGATGAGAGGTGTGGGAGGAGTAAGCAAGTCAATACACCAGAGTTGATTGGCCAAAGGGTTAGGGTTAGAGTTACTATGTTGAGGTTTTAAGGGAGTTCAGGAAGAGATTCCGTCCAAAGAGGCTAACACTCTTCAAATCGGGTGAGTGGCATTTCCACCAGGACAATGCACCAGTCCACAACCCCATCCTTATCACAGACTATTTGACCAAGATGGGCATCAAGACTGTTCCTCAGCCTCTCTATAGTCCAGACCTTGCTCCCTGTGACTTTTGGTTATTCCCTAAGCTCAGAGGCTGTCGTTATGAGACAATTGAGGAGATGAAAGAGGCTGTGATGAAGGTCATTGACACGCTCCAACAAGAGGACTTCCATGGGGCCTTGCAGAAGTTGTTGGAAAGGTACAACAAGTGCATTGCAGCCGGAGGAGATTACTTCAAAGGGGATTAGAGTTTCATGAGTGTGCTATCAATAAAAGTGCCCATATAAAAAAAGGTCTGGAAACTTATTTAATGATCTTCATATATATATATATACATACAGGGTGCAATTGGTTGAATGCTGCCATTTTATATTATCAATTTGAGGAGAGCTTTGTTTCAGGTTTTGTCGACTGTGAAAAAGATTAAAGTAGGTTTGGCTTGTTTTCTTTGTTTGATGGCATATCAACCTTCATGGGTTATTTAATGCCAAAGCCATCCTTGAAGAAGAACAACAGTGATACTATCTTACCAATTGCTGGAGGAGTAAATGAGATCAATACCTTTCCCAGAATCAGTAGAGCACTGTCTATGAAGAAAACAGCACCTTGATGATTTCACTCCTTTAGAAATTTGGAAACAACATACTGCACTGCATGGAATTCATGGCAAAAGCTCAAACATAAAGATTTCAGTGTGCAGAGAATTTGAAAAGAATTGGATGAGTCCAATATGGATTATGAAGATACAGCAGCTCAAAAACTTTACTCAGTTCTGATAAGAACTCCAGAATTAGTTTGTTAGATTCAGGCCATGATTAACAATGATCCCAACAAGTTAATCAGGTCCATAGCCAGAGATATCAGAGTGTTTAAGTTTCTTATCAGGCAGGTAGTGCATGAAGACATTTGGTATTTCTCATACAAGATTACAAAGGGTCAATTTTTATCACAGGCCTTAAAAGACAAGAAGAAAGCCCATGCTACAAAGCTTTTTAACAAACACAAGCACCCTTTCCAACTGAACATGCTTTGGTTTTTCTCAGATGAGAAAAATTTCTGCCAGCAGGATCAGACAGTGAACTCACAGAACAACTGTTAGTTGGCTGGGGGCCCACAAGATGTACTGATAATTATGAAAACTAAACACCCAGTCCATAATATGATGTTTGGGGTGGTCACTAGTGATGGTGATGTTATGTTTCTATTCATCTTCCACATGGCCTCAGGCTCAAAATGAATGCCCACAAGTGCTTATGTGGCATGGGGAAGAGTTCCTTTGGCTTATGTATAATCTTCCAAGCAGAAATTTCTAAGCAGATGATTCAACATAAGCCAAAGGAACTCTGCCCCATGCCACATAAGTAGAACACAGTCTTTGCTGTGAGAAAATTTCAACAACTTTATCACCCCTAACATTTTGTTGCCATAACCTTATTATGTATGCAGTGTGGTTGAGAAAGAGACCAACAAAACTCCATGTAACAACAATGATGCACTGAAAGAAAGGATAATGGCAGCATTTGCCAATTTAAACAGGAGACAGTAGGAAATACTTGCAGAAGATTCTGAAATTGTCTAGATGCCGTGGTTGAAGTCAACAATGATTTCTTTGAATAAATTTAATCCATAGATTTTTAACATATTTTCATTTAATTTTGTCAGATATATCTGATAAAGTGAGATGTCAGTGTTGTACTCCTTTTTGCCCAATTTAGACAACAATATAATCCTTATACATGGGACACACACCCACACACACACATATATATATATATATATATATATATATATGTTATTTCACAGTATAATTACATCTTAATATCTGGTTCTTTCTAAATATCATTCGTTTTTTAAAACAAAAAACATTTTCTTTTATGTATATATATAATTTTCCAATTTTTTGACAATATTAATTTTGACCTTGAAGGAAAAATATCTAACAATAATACAATTAACTCCTAGTAGAGATAAAATTCTCATTATTTCAATAATATCTACAGACTTTGTTGGGTATCACCCACCTTTCTCCACACAATGAACAAGGCCATCTGCCATATATAGCAGTAGCTACTAATACCAGGGCAGACTAGAAGGTGAAGAGCAGCTTCTTATCGGAATAGTATTAGAGCGTTGGAGACTGGAGATTGCACTAGATCACTTTACTTGCTACCATAATAACGGAAGACAATACTATTGTTGAACTATATCTTTATCCTGTATTCCCTAATCCTATGTTCTTGTCTACTAATAGTCTCTCTATTGTACATACTTTTTCCTGAGAATATATCTCTATTTCCTCTCATATCATTGTTTGTCCTTATTTAATATTACAAGCGTTCACCAACCAGAACACAACAGACTTCATATTTCTTATCTTGCTTTTAGGGAACCTGATTTGATTTTTCATGAGCTGCTTTCTTTTTTCAAGAAATAACTCTTCTCAAAAATAGAGGTTTAATAAAAAACAATCTACAAAAGAGATTAAATTGACATTTTTTCATGAAATTTTATTTTAAAGAAACAAACAAATAGCTGTGTACTTATTTAAACTGTTTTGGCATGTGATTCTTCAGTCCTGAATTCCAAATAAATGCAACCCAAAAATTCCAAAGTTTTATATCCAGTTTTCATAAGTTTTTCAAGATGTTAGTAATAAAAAAAAAACTTTTAAAGTAGGAAGAGAGAAATAAGATGACTTCAACGTGTTATAGGTGGACTGTAAAAGTGTGGGATAGTAATTTGAAATCCAGTGGGCGATAACAAGGAAATAAGAAATTTAATAATGAAATGGTTTTGCTTAAGTGTGTATGAACAAGTGTTTTGAAATGTGAAAAGTAAGGAAATAGAGCAGCACAGATTTAACAATGAAATGGTGATTATGTGTGTTTTCAGATATTCATTCTTATAAAATTTAGTTCAACAGATTTAAAAATTAAAAGGTTTCTCTCCAGTGTGTGTGAACATGTGTTTTCTGAGATATGAAATCAGGAAAAAGTAGTTCTCCAGATTTCACAGTAAAATGGTTACTATCCAGTATGTGTGAACAAGTGTTTTTTCAGATTTGGACTTTGGGAAAAGTTAGCTCCACAGATTTCACAATGAAATGGTTTCTCTCCAGTGTGTGTGAACGTGTGTGATTTCAGGCTTGAACTTTGGGAAAATGTAGCTCTACAGATTTTACAATGAAATGGTCTCTCTCCAGTGTGTGTGAACGTATGTCTTTTTAGAGTCGAATTCAGAGAAAATGTAGCACCACAGATTTTACAATGATATGGTTTCTCTCCCGTGTGTGTGAAAATGTGTGTTTTGAGAGTTGATTTCTGAGAGAAGTTACAACCACAGATTTCACAATGAAATGGTTTCTTTCCAGTGTGAGTGAATATGTGTGTTTTGAGAGTTGATTTCTGTGAGAATGTACATCTACAGATTTTACAATGAAATGGTTTCTCTCCACTGTGTATGATCATGTGTGTTTTCAGATTTGAACTTTGGGAAAATGTAGCTCCACAGATTTCACAATGATATGGTTTCTCTCCCGTGTGTGTGAAAATGTGTGTTTTGAGAGTTGATTTCTGTGAGAAGTTACAACCACAGATTTCACAATGAAATGGTTTCTTTCCAGTGTGAGTGAATATGTGTGTTTTGAGAGTTGATTTCTGTGAGAATGTACATCTACAGATTTTACAATGAAATGGTTTCTCTCCACTGTGTATGATCATGTGTGTTTTCAGATTTGAACTTTGGGAAAATGTAGCTCCACAGATTTCACAATGAAATGGTTTCTCTTCAGTATGTGTAAACATGTGTTTTCTGAGATGTGCTTTCTGTGAAAATGTAGATCCACAGATTTCACAATGAAATGGTTTCTTTCCAGTGTGAGTGAATATGTGTGTTTTGAGAGTTGATTTCTGTGAGAATGTAGCTCCACAGATTTTACAATGAAATGGTTTCTCCCCAGTGTGTCTGAACATATGTTTTTTGAGAGTTGAATTGAAAAAAAATGTAGCTCCACATATTTGACAATTAAATGGTTTCTTTCCTCTGTGTTTTTTTATTGGTGTCTGCAGATTAGATTTACATTGAGCAGCTAATCCACAAATTTCTATTTCTAGAGATTTTTCTTTTTGCTGAGTATTCATCATGAACCAATTAAACTGCAAAAAAAAAGCATTAATAAAGCAGACAAGTAAACACATTATTCATGAATATTAAATTTTTTACAGTCTACTGAAGAAAATACAATTACTTTAACTAAAGGAAAAACCTACACCAAAGAAAATATCTTCAGACCAAAATGTATATGGTGATCCAGAATGACAATGGCTAGTCACCAGATCAATATTTTCCAGAATTTGTTGAGAAATTCAATCTAATAGTTAAACTTCAAAATGAGCATCCTTAAAGGATTGCATGGACTATGGTTTGAGGCAGCCTTTTTTGCTACATCAACTGAGCATTAGGAGAGTTGACTTTGATGTATTAGGCGATCCAACTTTTCATACTGTACCTTATTCTGAGCACAGACAATGAATTTTAATAAAAGTTGATAAGCCTAAGGTAAGTATAACTGGTAACTGGAAATTCAACACATTCTTATTGGATAAGAAGGATTTTCAAAGCTAAAATAGGAACTGGTGGGAGCTACAGTTGAAAAAAAGTGGAGCAAGAAACTGAAATCCTAAACTAAAATCCTTTGCTGCTGACTATAGCAGATGATGCAACCGAAAAAGACTAGTTGTGCAAAGAGCATTAGAATCTAGCATTGAAAGAGCTGTGCAGGAGACAGAATGGAAACTAATTTAGCTAAGGCAGAGCTAGCCTCCTTATTCAATAAGAAGGATCAAGCTCTAGCAGCAAGGGCGAGGTTAAAAAGAATGTAATGTAAGGTTATTAGAATAGAAAGAGCTGTGCAGAAGTATGGTAGTTTGGTTTAGTTTTATGGCATATCAATACTTATAGGTTATTTAATGCTAAATCCTTTTAATATATTTATCTTAAATATGATTTGTAGACACTTTTCGTTGATAACATTTCTAAATGAGCTTGAGCTCATTTGTTTTTTGGGGGGTTTTTTGTGCAGTAAAATAGTTTCAAGTATTGCTATGTAACAATAACAATTTAATATCAGTTGTTTGTTTAAACACATTTTAATGATTTATAAGTAATTTTATTTTTACATGAATTAGAAATAACTTCTTTTGCACACAAGTATTGCTATTTTTCTATACAGTTAAATGGCTTCAATTATTTCTCACACTTATAATTCTATTCAATATTAATCATTTGTTTGCACACAGTGAAATGGTTCCAAGTATTGTTATTTACCACTAATTATTCTATTCAACATTACTCATCGAGTCATACCAAAGACTCAAAAAGTGGTACCTGATGCTACCTTGCTTAACACTCAGCATTATAATGTAAGGATCAAGGGTAAAGTGGAGCAATCCAGGGAAGGAGGAGCACCATCCCCTACACCTTGGTGTATTAGCTATTGAAAAGGGAACCTTCGAATCACCTTTGACTACAGTTGCCTACCTTTGAATGGTTCCAAGTATTGCTATGTATCACTAGCAATTCAATTAAACATCAGTCATTTCTTTACAAACAGTTAAATGATTAAATAGTTCTATTTAGAATAAGTGATTTGTTTTCACACTGTTTAAATGTCAAATAGTTTTATTTAATCCATAAATAGGACCCTATCAAATGCTACTACTCAGAGTTAGAGTGGACCTGGGAGCAATGGTTATGAAGGGGTTCTTTATATTCCTGAAAACTCCAAGACTGGAGCCTTATCATCATATTTTTAAATGAAGACACTCATTGAGGGAGTCTTACCTCTCTGCAGCAATGCAGTTGGCATATCCTACAGCCCCAGCCAACTGGGCTGTATGCAGGAGGAAACAAAATAGAAACTAACTTAGCTTAGGAAGAGCTGGCTTCATAATTCAATAAGAAGGATCAAGCTCTAGCTGTGAAGTTTAGGTTAAAAAAAATGTCATGTAAGGTGAAAAATATGGCTCATGAGTTATGAACTGAAGAACTAAGAAATAATTCATAGTAATGAATTGTGACAGTCACATCACTAAAGAGATACCATCTGACCACAGATGAAAGCATTTGCAAGGAATTTTGCGAAGCTTTTCACAAGGTAGTGCAGACTGAGCTGTACTAAGTTTTACAACTATCTAACTGACTTCCCTAGCCTTGAGGTGATGGCAATGGTTGGGTGTGAGAGACTCGTAACAGAGGACAAAACTCAGCAAGTGCTGAAAGAAGTTGGGACTGACAAGACTCCCAATATTGATGGTTTTCTTTACAAAATGAATTTGTGGCCATCACAAATGTTTGTAGCCTTGCTGACAATGATCTACAACAATTGGATAAAGCAGGAGGCTATTTCCCAACTCTTCATCAGGCTTTTAGTAAAGATACTCTGCAAGAGCAAACATGGTGAGGATGGAATTTGTAATTTTCACTCTTCAATGATATTAAACAGTGACTGAACAGTCAGTAGTATTTGAATGATGTTGCTGTGCAAAAATTCAGGCAGTTACAAGGGAGAATGTGAATTATAAATTACTGAAGAGGATTTTATTTTGTAAGTTCATTAGTTGTGTTTTATGGCTTATCAATTCTTGTTGGTTATTTAATGCCAAATCATATATATATATATATATATATATTAATAAGTGAATAGTTTGCTGGTAACATTATTTTTGAATTAACTAAAGCACATTTTTTTTTATTTACTGTTAAATGGTTTCAGATATAGCTATTTAATACTAATAATTCTATATAATATTAGTCCTTTGTTTGCACACAGTTAAACAGATTCAAGTTTATATTGTTATTTAACACAATAGTTCTCTTTGCCCAAAGTTTAATGGTTTCAAGTCTACCTATCTACCACTAATAATTTTAATCAATATTAATCATTTGTTAGCACAAAGTTAGATGGTTTCAAGTATAACTATTTATTGTTTGTATACAGTTAGTTTTTAAGTATTTCTATCTAAAACTAATAATTTCATTTGATATTAATAATAATCCCCAGTGAAAGATAGAAGAATACTCTTTGATTCCTAGATGGGACCTTAACACATACAACAACTCTGGGTCAGAGTGGACTTGGGAGTCAAGGCAATGGAGGAGTATCCCCCATTCCCCAAAGTTCCAGGACTGAAGCCTCACCATAAGATGCAGTTTAGTGTAATCTCCAGGAAACTCATTGTAGAGATGCAGTCAGTGTATTCTACAGCCCCAGCAGATTCTAGATCCAGTTAGTGTATTCTACAGCCCCAGCAGATTCTAGATCCAGTCAGTGTATTCTACAGCCCCAGCAGATTCTAGATCCAGTCAGTGTATTCTACAACCCCGGCGGATTCTAGATCCAGTCAGTGTATTCTACAGCCCCAGCAGATTCAGATCCAGTCTGTGAATTCTACAGCCCCAGCAGATTCAGATCCAGTCAGTGAATTCTACAGCCCCAGCAGATTCAGATCCAGTCAGTGAATTCTACAGCCCCAGCAGATTCAGATCCAGTCTGTGAATTCTACAGCCCCAGCAGATTCAGATCCAGTCTGTGAATTCTACAGCCCCAGCAGATTCAGATCCAGTCAGTGTATTCTACAGCCCCAGCAGATTCAGATCCAGTCTGTGAATTCTACAACCCCAGCAGATTCTAGATCCAGTCAGTGTATTCTACAGCCCCAGCAGATTCAGATGCAGTTAGTGTATTCTACAGTGCCAGACAACTGGGCAGGGATTTTGTTTTCTTTTGATACAAAGTATAACTGCCACATTCAAAAAATAATGAATAAAAGAATAAAGTTTGAAGAGGTAAGGTGAAAGCAATAAAATTTGTTGTAAAAAAAACAATAAGAAAAACAACCACTTCATAAAGCTAGGAGAGTTATGGCAAATAAATGAAGATATTTTAAGTTCTGCTGAAGAGTTTACCTTTGTTCTGTGTGGTAATAAGTGAGTTAAAAGTGTTAATAAACTGAGATTCTTCATGTTGTAATTAAAATATGGTAAAGAATATGGGACTTTTAATATATCACAAAATTTTGGCTTAAGAGCACTACTGGCTTGTACTGATACACTGTGGGAACATTTAAATCATGTCAAACACCAGGCTGGTATTTGGAAATGGGCATATATTGCTAAGCCTGATAAGTCTCAACTAGTCAGTGGCCATGGATGGACTGTTAGTAAAAATGATGAAATGATACCATACAAGACTAGAGGAGACATCATGCAGTTTCAGCTTGTCAATGTTCTTAAATACTGAGTAGGAATTTAAAAAGATAATGATGCTGATAATGGAGCTTTAAATGAAATGTCAACAGACACTGACCCTGATGATAAGGATTCTGATGAAGATCTCTAAGCAAATGATAACTTGGGTATATTATTAGGTAAAATTGGATATATTTTTAAATGAATTTAAATAAAAAAAACAAACATGAAATCTAATTATAACCAGAGAAGAATGTAATGCTAAGAATTTAAACATTACATTTCTGTAATTGATTGTTTTATGTTTTATATCTTTATATATGCTATAAAATATATTGTTATCCTTTACTTTGATGATTCATCCTAATAAACTAAATTCAATTTCCAACAAAATGATAAAAAGTTTATCAAAATTAGTCAATTCAAAGAGAATTTATTGTTTTGATATTCTTTCCTATCTCCAAATAAAAACGTTTTGCAGAAAGAACTTCGTATTTTTGTTTGGCGTGTTAGTTGGTTTGGTCGTTGGGGTCGAAGCATGTTTTTGCCCAATCAGGATGACTTATGCTATTCAGCCCGGATTATTTTCCCGGGCAGCACCAAATTGGGGAAAGCCCGCCAAACACTCTCTTCCTCAGAAGCTTTCAAAATGGGCAGACGTAATTACTGTCTGCTCTCATTTTAGCAGCAGCATCACACCACGCCATCTAGTTTATGGACCCCTTGAGTCTAGTCTCTTAGACCAAGGGTTCCCAATTGAATATAAATTAGATGAATTCAATCTGCCTCACACAGGAACAACAAAAAGTCCCCTTCAACTTTGGCTATGTCGACTGCTATGCAAAATACCGCTCCGACAGCCAGGCATTTCACACCTGGGCAACATTTTATGGAGATATTCACACTTCTTTCCCTAAACGACCAGGACCATACTTTCATGGACGACGACAACGTTCCTGTCCTCAACCAGCGAACACGACTTTTGCTACACCTTTGCTAGTAACATGATTTTATGGTGTAACAAGACCTAAGGCAACAGGAAACTATCAATCAAGTTAAGTTTTGGGGTGTAAATAATTTTCTATGAGGAACACTTGAAATTAAGATATTTTCGCACTGCTTTGATTTTTTTCACCTTCAGAGAAATCATTATTGACATGATTTTGAAAATTTTAAGTGGGATTTTGGGTAAAATGATCAGAGGACCAAGGCCGACAAGAAAATACAAAGGAAGTTTAACTTGAAGGTGGGAGTGATGTAATTTTCTCCTACCCTACAGTCTTTTTAACAAAATATTCAAAAGCAAATTTTAATTTACCTTTCAGCATCAATAAATGCAATATTCCCTCCTTTTTATTAAAGTGAGTGCAGTTCAAATTTCGCTTTCTGATTTGTTGTTGATATTTCTTTGTCGATCTTTTGAATATTTCGTAAAATTAATGAATATCTTATTTTCATGTGTTTAGCAATTTTAAAAAGTGAATGAAGAACCTAAAAATAGAAACTAAGTTGTTTCAAAACTTTTACCGGAAAAAGAAGGAAGAAATTTAGTAACCGGTGTATACGAAGAATTTGTCCCTTGCTTTAAAAAGCGTTTGTGTAAGAAGACTATAAAGGCAGTTTGTTGTTTTACTGAGGGTAACATGGTTTGGCAAATGATTGATGATTAAAAAGAGTTTGTTCGTTTATTTGTTTGGGTTTTATGGTATATCAACCAGAGTAGTTCATTTAACGCCGAATTTATTTTTATACAAATAGTCAGTTCTATTTCAAATAATTCATTTTAGCATAATTACACAGTTTCATTGTCAAAAACATTTCTATTTCAACCTATTCAGTTCATTCAAACTATTCTAATTCAGCTAAGTCAGTTTAGTATAAGTACAGATTTTGTTTACGCACAGTTACATATCAAAACAGCTCTATATTAAACAAGTCAGTTTAGTGTAAATACAGTTTCAATGTAAAAAACAGTTCCATTTCAAACAATGTAGCTTAGCATAAGTACGCAGTTTAAAAATAAGTACACAATTTAATTGTCAAAAACATTTCTATTTCAAGCTATTCAGTTTAATCAAACAGTTCTAATTCAAACAATTTAGCATATAGAATACAGATTTTTTTAGCATTAAAATAAGCAACAAAAACATACTTAAGAACATTCTAGAAATTTTGGATCAAAACCGCATTAGCATTGAAGTTACATTTTTATATTTTTCAACCAATCAGCTAAAACATAGAATAAGAACATTCTAGAAAAACAGGATCGGAAATCAATTAACTGAAAATATTTAGGCTCTAAAATAAATAAGTAAAAATACGAATCTGATTAGTCAATAAATGTCTACGCACTAAAGTTTTAGGACTGCAACAAAACTATTTTTGATCCACTACTAAAATATAAGTAACAACGAATTTAATCAACTCAGTAGTCAAATAGTCAGTCAGCTATCGGTCAGTCAAATTCCTTTCTTTCACTACCAAAAGGTCATGACCAAGTCGCAGATGGTCGCGATTAAGATTCAAAAGAAAACTGGCGAGGTTCCTTTCATCAATGCGACACGCTGTTGCCAGAATCAAAAAACACAGTGAGGACTTAATGTAAGTAAAGAACTATTTATTTAACAGACTCTGTTAACATTTAAACACAAACACACGTGTGAACAATCTTATTTTCTCTTAACTGGTCAAACTGTATTTTCCACAAAGGCCACTAGGACATTATGTTTTTCATTTATTTTTCACTCCTGTTTTATGAATATTAAATTGTTTGTTTTTTAATGTTCGTTGTGTCATATTCCATATCTTTTACGTGATTATAAAAATTTGTGTTGTATTTGTGGTGGAAATATAACTGAGAGCAATACCCGTAAAATACGGACGAGGACTCACTCACTTGCACCCACAACAAATTGGAAAGAACATATCCACTTAAATAACCAATTACATATTTCCTCCACAGGCATAAGTATGCAGTTATTTCTATTTAAACCATAGATTAAACACTGGAATGATAGCACCTGATAGGCCAGAGTGGACCTGGGAGCAATGGCAATGAAGGGTTGCTCCACGTTCCCCAAAGCCCCAGCATCACTGGAACCTCCCCATCAGATTGTTTAGTGTCATACCAGGACATTCGTTGGAGGGTCTTACTCCTCAGCAAAGGTACAGTCAGTGTATTCTACAGCCCCAGCCGACCGGGCAAGATTAAAAAGAGTAAAAAAATGGAGTTATATTTTTATGTAAAAACAATCTTGTAAAAATTGGTCAAAAACATTGAAATGAAAAATAAGCAAAAAGTAGATTACAATTAAACACTTGAAATGAAAAGTAAATAAAAACAAGACTGTAAATAAAAAAAAATAAAATTGTAGCAGAAAGAAAGAATTTCAAATTTAGTGCGGGAATCGAAGGCTATTGAAGTTCAATTTATGTATTTCGTCCAATGAGAATGATTCATATTATTCTGCCCGGATGACTTCCTTAGACAATATAAAAGGCGATATAATATTCTTTCGTCCTCTCTTCATCATATTTTTCGAGCAAGACAAACCGACTCTCTTCTTCACTGGCCCTTCTTGACGATTCCAGTAGCAGTAACAGACCATCACAACATGAGATGAGCACATTCAACTTTTGGGCCAGTGTTCTTTTAGGAGTCCATTCTTTCATCATTCATTCCTCCTAGACCCACTGGTCCTCGAAACTTCAGGTTAGACGTTTAATTCCGGCTCAGTCATTTGCAACTTTTTTCTTCTATGTACGAACTCACAGTACAAGGCTTGTCTTTCTGGCTACCATTAAAGTTCTTGAAACATCAATATTCTCGTCCTCATTTCTGTATTTCCTTTCTTCTTAATGTAACAGAGCAGACTACTATTTGCCTTTTTGCTAAAAAATAAAACAAGGGTATGACTACAAACCTTGAAATATAAAATAAGAGTATATCGGGCTGGGAAGATTTTGTTATATATTCGTAGTTGTAGGTCGTCGGTATCGGTTGCTGAGATTTATTGAGATAATAATGAGTTTCGTATCGGGCTTGTAGAGAAGAGGAAAATCTCGTATTTTGTTTTGGCGCGCTATTTAATTCAACACTGAATTTCACCCAATCAGGATGACTTATCCCATTCAGCCCGGACCTTCATTTCCGGCTGGCAAAACGGGTGAGCGACCAAACACACTCTCTTCGGCTTGAGACGGCGACCATAACGGACGTGTCTCTGGTCGCCCCTGCTTAGCGATGCTTTTTAGCTAAACAAGCCACCCAGTGGGGACAACTCACTGTGGCTTTAACCCTAGCAGCAGCAACATGGACACTCAGCGAGGGAACCTTCTGATTTATGGATTCCTTGCGTCTAATATATTTTAGACCAAGGAATCCCAGTTGAATATGAATTAGATACGTTCAGCATGCCTTCCACAAGCACCATAAAAATTTACTATGTCGATCAAAGCGCCACTTCGCTCTCGACAAGCTCCCATTTCACCTCTGGTCACATTAATGGAGATAACGCCTACTCTCCACAAATACCAGAAAATCAATCGACTTGAATTCTGAACCGTTATCAGATCTTAGAGATTTTATCCTTCCATGGGGGGCAGTATCAGCGATAAATTTCTTTGTGGAAGATACTGTGTCTTTCTTTGTTTTTAAAAATACACAAATATTGCACCGGAAAAATCATCAGTAAATGTGATTGCATATCTGTGCCCGTTTATGTCTGTGGGGGTTTAGGAATTAACAATAAAACTCCCAACCGGAAGTTGACTCGTCGGCTGCCACATACAAAATGTATAAACGTGTCGCTACGCATCGGCTTCACGCACCCATCCGGTTAAAAATCAGAAAAAAAGAAAAATGATAAAAATCAAAGTAGCCAATGGGAAGCGGTCGCGCCAAAAATGAGAAGGATTGTGGGGTTACGAGTTTGGAGCCGGTGGGGAGCGATAAATACTCGGGATTTCTGTGAACCGGGGCAGTGAGGACAAAAGAGACCCAAGGAAGCACATAGATACAGTGATTAAGCGAGAAGTAACGTCAGCTCTCGAGTTAAGAGCTGAAACTATTTTTCTGCTAGTTCCACAACCTGACCATAAAAGAAAGAAAAGAAAAGAAAAGAAAAAAAGAATAAGTACTCTTTAAAAACATTTTCCTCCTTTCCCCCTTTTTCCTAACATCTAATTTTCCACCACACTGAAAATTTACTACTTATAAAAGGGAACTTCTGAACATTCAAATCCAAGTTGATGCCTTAATGTTTAATAAAAATTGTTTAAATTTTAGATGTTCCTTGTTTGTTCTGTTTTAAATGAAGTTTTTCTCATTGTATGTTGTAACACTCCAAACCCACCTAAAAAGGCCATATGTCTGTTGGTTCTATAGGGCCAGCTAAGTCAGTGTGTATCAATTTAAAGGTAGAGGCTGCACGTCTGTTAGGTTGTCTATTTCTGCTCTGAGAAAATTTTCCTTGGATACAGATTTCACAGTTCTTGTTTAGAGTACCTATTTTTTCTTTAATTTTCATTCCTTTAACCGCATTTGGCAATTTTCTAATGTCATCGTAGTTGCAATGACCAAGTATCCTATGCCAAGTATTTATATCGTAGCAGCCCTGGCAACTATCTTCCGATTTGTTTGTTGTAGACATTACATAATATCGTCTGTTGCGGACATATATATTAAATTTTGTTCCATTTTTATGAATCAGCTCATTTTTGTTTTTCTTAAATGTTATAGTCGCCCCGTTTGCCGTTGCAGACTTGACAGAAAATATATCCTGTGGGTAGGAGGGTATAAATAATGCCCCTTTAAAGGTGACTGACTCCTTGTTTCCATTTGTATTCACCAGGCATATCTCAGCGTC
Organism: Sepioteuthis lessoniana; assembly: GCA_963585895.1. Lineage (NCBI taxonomy): Eukaryota > Metazoa > Mollusca > Cephalopoda > Myopsida > Loliginidae > Sepioteuthis > Sepioteuthis lessoniana. The sequence goes on from OY757908.1 coordinate 60,853,238, forward strand.
ACCTCATTTTAAAGCGACCCCATTCGTCTTGGTACCGTCAGCCAGTTCTATAAAATTGTTATCAAGTTGGAATGAGTCACCAAAATTTTTGAATCTCTCAATATCCTTTATAATGTGTGAGGTAGCCCCCGTAGCAACCATAACTCTCTTGCTTTCAACGGTTCTCTGTGGTCGGTCATTTATTTTAAAAACAAATGAACTATCTTCTTCTGATGCTGCTGCTTTGATGGTATCTCGTTTTTTTTATAGCGGCATGACTCACTAACATGGGTCTGATGTTTGCTGTAAACAATTACACCGTGACTAAATGTTTTGAGGGGAAAAACAAGACTTCGACAAAAGACATTAAAATATGAAATAAGAGTATAATTAAAAACCTCCAGATAAAAAAAAAAGCCTATGACTAAAGGCTTTGAAATAAAAATACAAAAACAAACCTATGATATTGAATAAAAAACACAAAAAATAAGGCTATAATTAAAAACCTTGAAATAAAAAAGGATATGACAAAAGACCTTGCAATAAAACAGGGCCAAAGGCCATGAGCAGGGATTAAATAATAAATAAAGGTAAAAAAAAAAAAAAAAAGTAAAAGTTAGAGCCATAAAATAAAACGAAATAATAAAATCATAAAATCAATTTTAAAAAACAGCAAACAATAAAAGAAACATAAAAGAAATAAGAATCTATTAGAATATAGGAAGAAAAATCAGGGAATGTTCAGAAAGAGAAAAGGCTTCCTAGCGCAAAAAGAACAAAAAAAAAAGAAAAAAAGAAAGAAAGAAAGAAAGAAAGAAAAGAAAACAGACTTAACTGAAAACAACAATTCCTTGACGGAGAATCTCTCCTTGAAAACTTAGTTGAAACGTTAATGATAAAGTCAAGTCTAAGTAAGTCACTTGTTTCTTTCTTACTCCTGCTTTCATTTTGTTTTAGCCAACAAAACTAGTCGAAAGAAAAAAAAACAATTAGGAGTTTTAAAAGAAGAAATCGTTCTAGCGTCAACGAATCCCTCATATTTGCTATATCAGCCAATTATATATAAGTATTTCTAATTGATATTGAATTTTTCTTGTAAAAATTAATGAAAATAGAAATTCTTCATTACATATTTGAAACACTTTTCATACAATTCAGTTCATATGTACATGAGAATAATCGGTATATGCCTTATAAATGTGTGAAAATATTAGAAGGATTTTAAACAACAATAAAATACCAAACATGGATCTAAACGTAAGACACAAACTTGTTAGTTTTTACAGCATCTTTTTCGGTTATTGAATTCTAAAATCAGTCTTTTTTTTTTTTGTTTGGAACTATCTTCTTTATAAAAACTCTTTAAATTCTTTATTTGCAGTAGGAATTTTTTATGGCTACCAGTCAATTTGTACTCAGAATCTTTCTAAAGCAATTCTCTCTGGGATGCGATGGGATCAGAGAGACGAGATATAAACAGTGCCATTTATTTGATGATTCCCCGCACTTCTGAAATGTCGTTAAGACTGGATAGCAATTTTATCTCATCCACCTTATGTGGATCTGTATGAAGCCTATTTTCACAAAAGACAGCTTCAAAGAAGTGTATTTCCTTACGGTTCACAACAGCACTGTTGAAATATAGACCTTCGCGTCAGGCAGCCTTCATGAGGTGTGGAGGTTTTGATTATAACATGAGGCCAGATAAAGTTACCATTTATACAAAAAGGGTAATTAACGTTGATAAGCCCTGTTGCCTTTAATATATTAAAAGAAAGAAAACAAATGAGACGACAAGAATATTGATAAGTTTCAAAAAGGAAGTTTTAATGACAGCTTGAGACGAAGTTTTTCTTGTGCTGTGAGTTATAATAGAAGAAGGACAGTTGTAAATAGTGGAGCAGAAATTTAGCATTCAGCCAGAAGTTCGAGGTCCAGTTGATTTAGGAGAATGGAGTAAAACCTGGAAGAATACTCTCCTAAATAATTGAGCAGGAATTTAGATGCTGATGCCAGATCAAAAACTGAGTTGCTGAAGTCAGAGCAAGAATTGAGTTGCTGAAGACAGAGCAAGAATTCAGTTGGTGCTGAGGTCAAAGCAGGAATTAAAAACATCAAATTTGAAGCTTCGAGGATCTGTTGGTCTAGGAGGGATGAACAAATGCCGAAGGAATGATTTCCTAGAAAACAACTGTCCATAAATTGAATGTGCTCTCCTCATGTTGATGGAGTTCTGCTGTTGGAGTTTGAGAGAAAAGGAGGATCAGTCCGTCCTGCACGAAAATTATGCGAGGAGAGAAAGAGCGAGCGTTTTCACCGCCTTTTATATTGTCCGGGAAAGTCCTCCGGGCAGAATGGGATAAATCATCCTCATTGGGTGAAAATATGAGATCGAGACAACAACGGTCAAAATTATTAACGCGCTAAATAATAATTTGAAATTCTTTCTGCAACATGATCATACTTGTGATGTTTTGGGCGTAAATCTCTTGATACTCCTTCTTTTCCAAATAAAGTGTCCAGTTCAAATATGGTTGGCTAGCATTAAACGCTTGTCTTCGTGTTTTCTCAATATGTTCACATGGTGCCGTAGTAAAATCTCGAAAACATCTTACAACCCAACAAACACGGGCAGGAATGAAAAAAAAAAAACGAAAACGCCACTAAAAAGAAGTCTGTAATAATTAAAAGAAAAAAAAAGAAAGAAAGAAGAAATATTCGAATCCGGTCGCTCCACATGGACGAGGAATAATATTTACAAAAGAATTCTGAACGGAAAGAGATCCACACCAACTCTGAGAACAATATTGTTGTTATCTCTCATTGTATTATATACAGCAAACTACTCAGTCGTTAAAAAAAGTATTAATAAGAAAAGAAATACACAAAAGAACAAAAGGTCCAGACTATCAAACGAGCCAGTCGTGTCTGGGACGACAACCGAGAATGTCATTGAATCATTTCCTTTATTCAACTAGCGTTGCGAGCTGTATTCTCCGCACAGAACATACCAGCGAGAAAACAGGTTGAGCACACATAAATACTATCGGACGAAGAAAGCCTTCAACGTTTTAATGCGTGGAAGATCAAGAACGAAACCGACAAACGGAATACAGCAGTGGTATAGGAAAAGTTCCTAGAACAATTACAGCTCTAAACAAACTTCAAAATTGCTCGCTTTTGCTTACAGAAGAACGCTCAGGAGGATTCTAAAAAACTATCTTTTTTTTTTTCTTTTTGCAAGATGATGTTTATACAAACAAAATCAAAATGTGAATTTCGAGATGAAAAAGAAAAAGGAGCGACTAATCGAACAGATTATCGTGAGAACGAAACATCTTGAACTACAAAAACAACGCCACTCGAAAGACCTGACGTTATTTGTACAGGAACATATACAGAATACAAAAAGCCTCCATATACCACATGAACCAGCTAGCTGGTATACAGGACCATAAAGGAAAAGGTATTGATACTATCAAGCATATTTCAAGCGATGCCAATGCAGACAATGTGAAAGGACATGCTCCGACACGAAAGAAAGAAGTCCAGTATGGAATACAATGTGCTCAACATGTGGTCGAAAGAACTGCTGGATTGTAACGGTGCATAAATATTTATCCCAGGACGGGAGTTTATTTTACGCACGTGTGACGTCGGGGCAGTCTGGCACTTGACCCCTTCGCAAAATAAGTCCTAGTCAAGACTCCTGTTTCGGGTATAAGGTAACTGGCAAATAATGTTGGGGTTAATTTGGGGCTAAACTCATTTCGACGCTGGCGAGGGGGTTCCCAATTTCACTTTACATACCCACCAAGTCCTTCGTTTTCCTACCCCTCGGATAACGGAAAGCATGGACTTCTAGGTTAAAACAAAATATATTTCACTGTAGTCAAACTTCCAAAATTCCCTTGTAATGTTTTCAAGTCGAATAAGACATTTAGCGAGAATAAATTAAAGCGATACGAAGCTGAAAAAGATAATGTGCGAAAGAAGGCAACTCGATAGATAAACAACATAACGAATAAGTTTCATCACGAGGGAGCATTTAAGATGCAACAAGGCTTTAATTAGCGACGACCAAACAAATAATTATGAGAGTTAAGAAACAGTTCCTTTCTTTTCTTTTCTCCTTTTTAAGGTGCCGGCTATTTTAAACCAGCAGACAGTCTTAAACACAAATGTCTCTCTTTCTTACTTTTTCTTTTCTTTCTATGTTCTTTCTTTCTTTTCTTTTCTGAATGCATATAATTCCAATATTTAGGAAGGGTAGAAGGAAAAACAGTTTTAAGTTGTACTTATCTTTTTCGAAGGGTTTACTTCTCATGTTCCTTTCTCTTGTGCACGAGTGACATCTCTCCAGAATCGGCTTGGTCAGCCTTTCTGCTGACTACTGTTCAAAGATTCTATACTATGCTTTTTACGGGGCATTCTCCCGGAGCGGCTATAAACGGACGTCTTTATCCGTCGACTTCTGTCCTCAAAACTAAAGATCCCCTTCCAACTTTCCTCTGACGAAAAGGCACTATTTTGGGCGCGAAAAGCTCTGGCCAATCATTTGGCTCCTTTTTTTTCTTCCTCTCTATTTCGTTCGGGCTACTACAATGACCTACATTCTCTTCTCTGTCCACCCGGTCTCAGGTCATGGAGTGCAGGCAGCCCTTGGCTTTCATTCTGACCTGGATTCGTTATAGATCATGGAGTGTGAGTAATTTGACTTTCGTTCATACCTCTCTTTTAACGGTCAGTCTTGGGGACTTATTAGTTCAAATACAGAGGGTAGGGGAAATTAAATCTTACTTTTCCTCTCTCGGTGGCATACCATGTCACATGAACTAATGTGTGCATAAATGAAACAAAAAGGAAATAGAGAACGTGCAACCCCGACCACACGCGACGCTTGTAATGGGTGCATGTTATTGTTTAGTGAATATGTTTCCCTCCAATTTGTAGGGAGTGACAGTAAGTTCTCGTCCGTATTTTACGGGTATTACTTCACGATTAGTTCCACCACAAATACAACACAAATTTTACAAGCATGTAAAACAAATGGAATATGACAACGACGAACATTAAGAAACAAACAATTTAATATTCATAACAAAACAGGAATAAAAATAAATGAGAAACATAACGTGCGAGCAGCCTTTGTAAAAATACAGTTATGGCCAGTTAAATGAAAATAGGGTTGTTCACACGTGTGTGTGTGTGTGTATGTGTGTTTACATGTTAATAAAGTCTATCAAATAAATGGTTCCATGGTTAGCCGAAGTAAGTAGGATAAAAATAATTGTCTTTACTTACATATGTTGGTATGTGTGTGTATATGAATGATGGACCGTAAGTATGGGTCTTTGGTTTCATTAAGTCCGCACGTGTGTTTTCTTAAGATTTTGGCGACAAGGTGTCGCATTGATAAAAGAAAGTCGCAAGCCTCTCCTTTTGAGTCTTAATCGTGGCTCTCTGCTGCTCGTTCATGACCTCTAGTGAAAAGTCTTTTTGGTAGTAGACGGAATGACTTTTTGGCTATAGAAGAAATGAATTGAATGACCGAAAATTGACCAGGTTGATTAAATTCGTTGTTATTTATACTTTAGTAGTGGATCAAAAATAGTTTTATTGCGGGTCCTAAAATTCAAGCGCGTAAACATTTCTTGACCAATCAGATTCGTATTTTTACTTATTTGTTTTAGAGCCTAAAATTTTTCTGTTAATTAGTTTCTGATTCGGATTTTCTAGAATGTTCTTATTCTATGTTTTCAGCTGATTGGTTGAAAAATATAAAAATGTAACTTCAATGCTAATGCGATTTTGATCCAAAATTTCTAGAATGTTCTTATGTATGTTTTTGTTGATTATTTTAAGGCTAAAAAAATGTGTATTCTATACGCTAAGCCGCCCAGTACTGAAAAGGCATTGAAGGCCACGATCAGAAACCGCCTAGATGCGCTTAACCAAAGTGCAACTAATGAGCTTGATGAACAATTTGATCAAAGGTCTTTCCATTCGAATGAACAATAAAATAGAAGAGGGACATCCGAACTGAAGCTTTTGCATAACGCTCCCCAATAGATCAGGAATCCACAAGCTAAAAGCAAAAGATGACATTGGAGCGGAATGGAACACACTCCCTTAGTATATTTTTCAGAAAATGTTCGTCGAAAAGTCAACCTAGATGGATTGCTACTTCCTGGTTCCATATGCCAAGAAATAACTATGCTCACAACCGACAATAGTGCTAAAATATCCCAACATGGGTTTGTGGACATACAATGTCCATACAACCATGAATGGAGAAATATCAAATTCTATGTGGTTGTTACGGCTCCGTGGATAATTCCGAAGAAAATAGTAGGCCTAGAAAAGAAATGTTCCCGAGTATATGAGAAGATAAAATATTGCACAAACGAGGAGGTTAATTCCCACGTGCCTTTATTCCGAAGACACCGTGATGGTCTCATTTTTTATTTCCTCCTCTAGAGAGTGGACATTGTTGGGAGATAATTACAATACGATACAAACAGTGGTTACTTCGGAAAGCCCGGGAGGTGCCCGTGGTATAATAGTTATCGTCGTAGGAAATGAACACGACGACATGAGTTCCAACCCAAGACGAGGCTGATTGCATTTCACGTAGCACTAATACCATTGGGAAAAGTATGAAGTTAATTATTCTCTCTCCAGTTATGGGTAAATAGTAGGGTAGACTGAGATTTTTCACCCTCGGTGAAGCAACCAGTCAACGAGAAGGAAAACTTTATATTGAAACCTGCTTAACTCCGCTTAAAAATTGACCTTGTTTCATATCCTGCTCGTGTGGACGGGTGGGTAAACACATTATTCAGAATGCTCAGCTGTATTGGGACTCTCTTCACTCAGAGAGCTGAAACTAGTAAACGTACATTGCACCATCGAGCGAATAAAATGCCCAATTAACTATACAAGAGACCTCGCGGAAATGTGTGGGTATTAGTAATAAGAAAATAGAAAAATAAGATAGAATTAATTTTTAAAAATGTAGCAGTTACCAAAAGCCTCTGATATAAAGCTAAATCCACGCATGCCTGAACACTGAAAAGAAATTCGACTACTTCAGCCATACCCGGATACTGGACGGATTTCTTCCTCTTAAGTAAGAAGAACAAGAGTCAGATACTTAAACCCAAAACCAACAATGACAACCAACAATGATGATAATCCATGAACCACCAATAAAATAACCACCAAACCTTCAGCCCTATAAATGTATTGAGATCGTTTTGAAAAAGTTGATAGATTTACTGGAGAATACCATATTGTGTTGAAAACATGTGCCTTAGGATGTCCCATTCACGTTAACAACAAAATTAAAGCAGAACAAAAGGATATGGTTACTTGGAGTATTATGAGAAAGATAAGCCTACAGATTGGACCAACAGCATTGTGTTTGTGCAAAAAAAAAAACAGTGGAAAACTCAGGATATGACAAGACCCAGAGGAATTGAATAAAGCCAACAAGCATTGTCACTACAAGCTCCTTGATAAGTACTTCACAAAAATCATACTAAGAATGGCTACTGATCCATATAGTTGAATGTTGACTCCCAACCACAAATCACATTCAATTCCTCCTTCCAGAGAATGCCATTTGGCCTAGCTATGTCTCAAGATACCTTCCAACAAAAAATGGACATGAATCAATGTTTGGGGACAATTAGACTAATAGATGATGTAGTGGTTTATGGACAAACCAAGGCATATGATCAAAACCTCTACAACTTGATGAAGGTTGCCAGACAAGAAGGTCTATATTACAACAGTGCTAAGCGTGTTGTGGACCAGAAGGACATAAACTTCTTTGGAACTGTCTTTAGGGAAAATGGGCTTTATCCAGATCCCAATAAGGTGGATGAAATAAAATTGCTATCTAGTCTTAACAATGAGGCAGTGCTTCAGAACGTGCTGGGAATCATCAAATATACAGCACCATTTATCTCTTGTCTATCTGAAGAAAGATTCAAAGTACAAAAGGACAAGTAGATATAAAAAATTCCTACAGCAAATTAAGGATATAATCAGTACAGAAATGTTGCTCACTTACCTGAATCCACTAAAGACGTCTGTGATTCAAGTGGACACTTTGAGCAGAGGCCTTGGAGCTGCACTCATACAAAATAGCAAACCCATAGTGCATGCATCCAAAACCCTCACAGAAACAGAGCAGTGCTATGCCAACATAGAACAAGAGTTATTAGCAGTTATTTTCCAATACGAAAAATTCTGTATGTACATATATGGCTTTTCATTTATCATTGAGAGTGATCATAAGCCCTTGGAAATGATATCCAAAAAAAACTACAGTAGCACCTCCTCACCTACAATGAATGTTCATTGAGAGTGATCATAAGCCCTTGGAGATGATATCCAAAAAAACCTACAGTAGCACCTCCTCACCTACAATGAATGTTCATTGAGAGTGATCATAAGCCCTTGGAAATGATATCTAAAAAAAACTACAGTAGCACCTCCTCACCTACAATGAATGTGTCTATGCCTGCAAGAGTATGACATGGTCATCTCATATTGACTGTGGAAGGACATGATTCTCGCAAATGGACTATCATGGCTCCCACACAAAAGAGCAGAGGAAGTCATAGACTTGAATATCAAAGTTGACTGTGTGATTCTCCACAGAAAAATTGACAAAGATACTCCAAACTACAAGCACCGACACAATATTATGTAATTTGAAAGACATAATCCTTCAAGGATGGGCCAACTTAAGACGAGAGGTTAGCCAAGATTTGCAGCCCTAATGGTCCTACTGTGGTGAACCTGCAATTGAAAATGGAATTCTCTTCAAGGGTGAGTGGATAATAATTCCCAAACTTCTGCACCTAGAAATAATACAAAAAATACACTATGGCCATCAAGGGATGAACAAATGCAATTTGAGAGCAAAAACCTGAGTGTTCTGACATGGCATCAATGACATTGCCGAAAATTTTCAACAATACAGCAATTACTAAAAGCATCAAAAAAAGGAATACACCCAACCACTCTTACAGCATGAGATCCCAGTAAGACCATGGCCAATCGTATCCACCAATATCTCCTATTTTCACAATAATAACTACCAACTGATTGTTGACTACTAAATCAAATACCCATTTGTACATTGACTGGAGAGCTTTCTCAGTCAAGAAGTAGTCAATGTGACCAAGAAATATTTGAAAAACAGGGAGTACCCAAACGGGTTATTCATAACAATGGGCCTCACTATAGCTCTAGCATGTTCCAAGAATTGGAGAAACAATGCTTACAATCTGTGAAGTCTGTCATAAAGAAAGCAGCCCATCAACATGGCTTTGCTATGCTTTAGAGCTACATCAATAAATGACTTCATCCCTTTACTTGGTGAGCTGATGTACAATCAAAAATTTGTCAGCAGCATACCAGTCAAAGATAAAATCAATCAGGCAAAGAAAGATGAAATAACATACTGTCTATACCAAAGGCAATCAGCATACAGATTTTCTCACGACCAAAACATTAGGGAGCTTCTCATACTCTATACAGAACAACCTGTTCATGTACAAAACAAGACACTGGTAAATGGACCCTTATAAAACAGAAATGCATAGAACCAAGATGCTATATAGTACAGACTCCCATGGGACAGGTCATCCACTTCAACCAACAACACCTAAAAGAAGCCCATTCCCAGAGTGGAACAACACTATAGTTAGACAATTGAGGATCCCTCCCAACTTCCTACCAGAGGTCATCTCCAACAAAATCAACCGAGAAGCCAGTCAACACCAACTGACATACTCAGAGACCAGACACTGACCAAAAGGTCAGATCAAGTCATCAGACCCCTCCCCTTAACAGATATAACCTATAGCTAGACATTATACAAAACTCCAGACAAAAAGCGGGATGTCAGTTTGGAATCGTATACCTTATAGAACTCTTCTCTAAAAAAAAGCAACTTTCCTTTTCCAAATAAAGCAGCCAGTTTAAACATGGCCAACTAGCATCATACATCTGTCTTCATCTTTATATGTTTACAAGCTCAATATGAAGATAATCATTTGTAAACAATTATAGCTTCTCGTAGATATTTTTATTTAAAAAAATTAGGTGTATTCAGTGTGGTATCTGCAATACTGAGCAGTAAGAGTTGTTCCTCTTTATATATGTATCTATAGTAGGTACCAAAAACATTAATAAACCTGTTTTCTAACCCCCTGTAGTTTGTCTTCTATGGGATTTTAATAGAGGTGACAAACACTATTATCTGTTCTGAGAAGTCTCATAATATCAGCTATGTTTTTATTTTAATTTTATTTGTTTTAAACTATTTTCCTCATTGTAGTAAAAGTAAAAATGGCTACACATGGTAATGGAGGAATATACCAGGTCTGAAGAATTTTCTCATTACAATATCATGCACCATGGAGGACAGTAAGGAGAAACCTATTACATACACATCACTTGGTATCAACAACAGGAGAAAAACTATGCACAAATTGATCAAGAAGGTCTTGCAGTAGTAAATGGTATAAAGAAGTTTCATCAGATGGTGTCTGGTCAAAATTTCACCATAATGATAGATCACAAACTATTCTTAGGACTCTTAGAGGAAACAAAAGGAATACCACTATTAGCCTCAGAATGAATTCAGAGATGGGTACTGACATTGTCAGCAAATGAATATACTCTGTGATACAGGAAAAGATGTGACATGTCAAACACTGATGCTGTTCATAGGATACCGTTAAATGAGACGTTTTCAACACCAGTGCCAAACCCGGGGTAAATACTCCGGTTGATCAATCTATTAGATTCATCTCCAATGGATGTAAGAAGCATAAAATGATGGACTTGTCAGGACCCAGTGACATTCAAAGTTCTAACTTTCTTTCAATCAGAATGACTTGATAGAGCAGGTCAGGACATCATCCAACCATATTTCACATGCAAGAAGGAAATAACAATGTATGAGGGTTGCTTGTTATGGGAATAATGGGTCATCATTCTAGAGCCAGGTAGAAAAAATATTAGAACTCCATGATATGCACCGAGGGGCGTGAAGAATGAAAGCACTAGCCCAAAGCTATGTGTGGTGGTAAGGAATTGATAAAGACATTGAAATCTGTGTTCAAGGTTGTTCAGTGAGTCAACTGAACCATAAAATACCCACAGTCATACCATTGTACCACCAGAAATTCCCACAGAAACTAGGGTCTCATATTCATTTGAATTATGTAGGACCCTGTGAAGGGAAAATGTTTTTGATTATAGGAGATGCACACAGAAGATGGTTGGATGTACATCTAATGAATACAGAGATTGCAAGTGCTACAATTAGGAAATTGCATTGCACATTTGTGGAATGTGGCTTGCAGAGTGTGATGGAAAATGCCACCTACTTCACTCGTTCAGATTTTGAAGAATTTACGACCAATAATAGCATAAAACACATCACCTTAGCACCATACCATCTGGAAATGAATGATCAAGCAGAACAAACAGTACAGTCCTTCAATAACTCCTTTAAAAAATAAAGATATTGAAACACAGGTATGTAAAATACTGCTTTGATATTGTACCATATGACAGAAGTATATTTATTTACAGCTGATACTGGATACAAATATATATATTAATATATACATAAATAAATAGATTGATAGATAGGTCTACAGTCAAATGATAAACAAGTATTTTATTTTATACAAAAATTTACATCTTGTCAATATTTAACTCTATCCCTTCAAGAGTAATATGTAATAGAGTGTCAGAGTCACAAGTGGGCCTGGGTGAGTAGACATTGACAGGGATCAAAATATGGACATGCTGATGCAATCTAATTATATATATATATATACACACACATGTATGAATATATGTTATTTATGCATGTTCATCTTAAATACATATTTAGATATTATATATTTATATTATATGTTAATCTCATATATATATATATATATATAGAGAGAGAGAGAGAGAGAGGATGTAATTGATATGTCACCATTTTGAATAATTATTAATCTTGCTCATGCACTTTGTTTGTTTCAGGTTTTGTCAACAGTGATCCAAACAAAACTTAGTTGGAGACTGTTAAGAAAGCAGCATCATGATGCAATTCATTCCTCCAGAAATTTGAAAATGCCTAACTGTACTGCATGGAATTCATGGCAGAAGCTCCAATATGAAGAATATCAATGTGCAGAGGACCTAAAAAGAGTTGGATGAGTCTAATGATGATTAAAAGAGTACAGTAGCTTAGAAGCCTCACTCTGATCATTCTTATGACAACTCGCAAATTTGTTGGTTAGATCCTGCTCATGACAAACAATGATACCAGCAAGTCAATCAGGTCCATAACCAAAGACACATCAGGTCCATAACCAAAGACACATGGCCAACTAGCATCATACATCTGTCTTCATCTTTATATGTTTACAAGCTCAATATGAAGATACATGGCCAACTAGCATCATACATCTGAGTTTCTTATCAGGCAGGTAGAGTATGAGGACATCAGGTATTTCTCATATCAGATGACAAAGGGACAAATTTTATTACAGGCCATGAATGACAAGAGGAAAGGCCATGCTACAAAGCTTTTAAACAAATTCCAGCATAATCTCTAACCAAACATTCTTCGGTTTTTCTCAGATGAGAAAAATTTCACTCAAGAACAGATAGTGAATTCACAGAACAACTATTAGCTTGTTCTTGACCCACAAGATGTACTGATATTTATGAAAACCAAACACTCAGTTTGCATCATGATGTTTGGGGTGGTTGTTAGTGAGGGTGACATTTTGTTTCCATTCACCTTCCTATATGGCCTCACTCTCAAAACACCAAGTGCCCAGAGGAGGTAGTGCTGTCCTGGATTGAGAAGGTGGGTATTGGAAAACCCTATATCAAAAGAACTCTCCCCAATGCCACATAAAGAGGAGAACCCTGTCTTTGCTGTGAGAAAATTTCTGTGAGCCTATCATCCCTAAAATTGTCCATCCAATTATGTTTGGGATATGGTTGAGTAAGAAACCAACAAAACTCCATCCAATGCCAAAGATAAACAGAAGGCAACAATATCTACAGAATTTACCAATTTAATATAGTTAAAATTTGTCTTATTTCACTCGTCTCACTTAAAATGTTTTTCTATAACTAACATCTTGAAAAACATAGGAAAACTGTACATAAAACTTCTGAATTTTTGGGTTGCATTTATTTGAAATTCAGGACTGAATAATCACATGCTAATACATTTTAAATAAGTACAAAGCTATTTGTTTGTTTATTTGTTTTTTAGAATAAACTATCATGAAAAAACATCAGTTTCTTTTCTCAAGTAGCTTTCTTTTAATCAAGCGGCCATCTTAGAGAAATTGTAATTCTTGAAAAAAAATCAAAAACAGGCTCAGTGAATGCAAGATAAGGATTATAAATATAGGATAGTAATTTGAAATCTAGTGGCTGATAATAAGGAAATAACAGATTTAATAATAAAATAATAAAAGATTTAATAATAAATAATAAATAATTTAATAATAAAAGCTGTGTCTTTTCTGATTAGATTTCCAAGACAATTTTACACCACATATTTCAGAATGGAATGACTTATTACTAAAGTGTTTATGTATTTAACCAACCGTTCCGCCAAAAAGTCAATTTTTTTAAGTAAAGCTGGAATGAATTGAGAGTTTTCCATCTCCTTGGCTCATTGCCTAAAGCTAAAGAAACTAGTCTGCCCTACTATTTACCCACAGCTGGGCAGAGAACAAATGGATTCAAGTCTTTCCCAAACATGACTTGATATGCAAACAGATTCATACAGGACTTGAACTCGGGTGGCCAATTCCATTGCCAAAATAATAACTATTATGCTAAGAGCAATTCTAGAGTGTTTAACATGTGAATTCTGGATAACTATCGTACAAAAGAGATCAGAGGAAAATGTGAAACACTTCACAATTATATCAGTTCTCTCAAATCTTTCATTCAGAGATAGTAGCTCCACAAATTTCACAAGGAAATGGTTTTTCTCCAGCATATGTCAAGATAAGTGATTTGAGAGGAGATTTCTGGAAAAATGCACCTTCAAAGATTTAACAATGAAATAGTTTGTCCCCAGTGTTTGTGTGTGTGTGTGTGTGTGTGTGCGTGTGTGCTTTGAGACTTTAATTATAGGTAATATAAAGTTCTACAGACTTCACAATGAAACGGTTTCAATCCAATATGTGTTAACATTTTTATTTTAAAATGTGATGAAAAGACAATGTATCACCACAGACTTCATTCTTAAATGGCTTCTTATTAGTGTTTGAACAAATGTGTTTTTAAATTTGAATTCTGAGAAAATGCACATGCACAAATTTCACAAAGAAATGGTTTCTCTCTAGTGTGTATAAATATGTGTGTTTTCAGATTTGTACTTTGGGAAAATGTAGCTCCACAGATTTTACAATGAAATGGTTTCTCTCCAGGGTGTGTGAACATGTGTCTTCTGAGATATGAATTCAGGGAAAAAGTATCTCCACAGATTTCACAATGATATTGCTTCTCTTCAGTGTGTGTAAACATGTGTTTTCTGAGATGTGCTTTCTGTGAAAACGTAGCTCTACAGATTTCACAATGAAATGGTTTCTCCCCAGTGTGTGTGAACATGTGTGTTTTCAGATTTGAACTATAAGAAAATTTAGCTCCACAGATCTCACAATGAAATGGTTTCTCTTGAGTGTGGGTGAACATGTGTCTTCTGAGATGTGCTTTCTGTGAAAATGTAGCTCTACAAATTTCACAATGAAATGGTTTCTCTCCAGTGTGTGTGAACAGGTGTTTTTTCAGATTTGAACTTTGGGAAAATGTAGCTCCACAGATTTCACAATGAAATGGTTTCCCTCCATTGTGTGTAAAGATATGTTTTTTGAGTGCTGAACTGTGGGAAAATTTAGCTGCACAGATTTCACAATGAAATGGTTTCTCTCCAGTGTGTGTGAATATGTGTGTTTTGAGATTTGAATTCAGAGCAAATGCAGCTCCACAGATTTCACAATGATAGGGTTTTTCTCCAGTGTGTGTGGACATGTGTCTTTTGAGAGTTGAATTCTGTGAAAATGTAGCTCCACAGATTTCACAATGAAATGGTTTCTCTCCAGTGTGTGTGAACATGTGTGTTTTCAAATTTGAATTGTAGGGAAATGTAGCTCCACAGATTTCACAATGAAACGGTTTCTCGCCATTGTGTGAGAAGATATGTTTTTTGAGAGCTGACCTTTGGGAAAATGTAACAGCACAGATTTCACAATGAAATGGTTTCTCCCCAGTGTGTGTAAACATATGTGTTTTGAGATTTGAATTCAGGGAAAAAGTATCACCACAGATTTCACAATGAAATGGTTTCTCTCCAGTATGTGTTGACACGTGTGTTTTCAGAGTTGAATTCTGGGAAAATGTTGCTCCGCAAATTTCACAATGAAATGGTTTCTCTCCAGTGTGTGTTGACACGTGTCTTTTGAGAGTTGAATTCTGGGAAAATGTAGCTCCACAGATTTTACAATGAAATGGTTTTTCTCCAGTGTGTGTTGACACATGTCTTTTGAGAGATGATTTGTAAGAAAATGTAGCTCCACATATTTGACAATTAAATGGTTTCTCTTCAGTGTGCGCTGACATATGAACTTTGAGATATGAATTCTGGGAAAATGTACGTCCACAGATTTGACAACTAAACTGTTTCTTTTCACTGTTTCTGTTCATTGGTGTCTGCAGATTAGATTTACATTGAGCAGCTAATCCACAAATTTCTATTTCTAGAGATTTTTCTTTTTGCTGAGTATTCATCATGAACCAATTAAACTGAAAAAAAAAGCATTAATAAAGCAGACAAGTAAACACATTATTCATGAATATTAAATTTTTTACAGTCTACTGAAGAAAATACAATTACTCTAACTAAAGGAAAAACCTACACCAAAGAAAATATCTTCAGACCCAAATATATATGGTGATCCAGGATGACAATGGCTAGTCACCAGATCCATATTTTCCAGAATTTGTAAGGAAACTCAATCTAATAGTTAAACTTCAAAATGAGCATCCTTAAAGGCTTGCATGGACTATGGTTTGAGGCAGCCTTTTTTGCTACATTAACTGAGCATTAGGAGAGTTGACTTTGATGTATTAGGCGATCCAACTTTTCATACTGTACCTTATTCTGAGCACAGACAATGAATTTTAATAAAAGTTGATAAGCCTAAGGTAAGTATAACTGGTAACTGGAAATTCAACACATTCTTATTGGATAAGAAGGATTTTCAAAGCTAAAATAGGAACTGGTGGGAGCTACAGTTGAGAAAAAGTGGAGCAAGAAACTGAAATCCTAAACTAAAATCCTTTGCTGCTGACTATAGCAGATGACTCAACCTAAAAAGACTCGTGGTGCAAAGAGCATTAGAATCTAGAATTGAAAGAGCTGTGCAAGAAACAGAATGGAAACTAATTTAGCTAAGGCAGAGCTTGCCTCCTTATTCAATAAGAAGGCTAAAACTCTAGCAGCAAGGGCAAGGTTAAAAAGAATATAATGTAAGGTGATTAATATGCCTCATGAGTTACAAGCTGAGGAACTAAGAAATGCTTCACCATGATAAATTGTGATGGTCACATCACTGAACAGACAATGTCTGACCACAGATGAAGACATTTGCAAGGGATTTTTAGACTACTTCCAGAAGCTTTTTGAGGTACCCAGACTGAGATTTGCTCAGTTTGACAACTATTTTGCTAACTTCTCTAGCCTTGAGGTAATGGCAATGGTTGGGTGTGAGAGACACATAACAGAGGATAAAATTCAGCAAGTGCTGAAGGAAGTTGGAGCTGACAAGACTCCCAACATTGATAATCTCCTTTACAAAATGAACTTGTGGCCATAGCAAATTTTTTGTAGCCTTGCTGTCAATTATCTACAACAATTGGATTAGGCAGGGGGCTATTTCCCAACTCTTCACCGACTTCTAGTAAAGATGCTCTGCAAGAACATGGTAAGGATGGGATAAGTAATTTTCACTCTTTAATGATATTAAACTGTGATAGAACCCTCAGTTGTATTTAAATGATGTTGCTGTGCAACAATTTAGGTAGTTGCAAGGGAGAAAGTGAATTAGAAACTATTTAAGAGGATACCTGGATTTTATTTGTTTTCTTTCAAAGCAAAGTTTCACAGCAACAGTATAAATGCTTTTAAGAGGAAATATGAAAGCAGTAACATTTGTAGGAAAGTGCTTATGAAATTAGGTTTGGTTGATTGGGTTTTATGGCATATCAACCTTTATAGGTTATTTGATGTCAAATCTTGCTTATATCTATATCTTAAACATATATGATTTGTAAACACATTTTGTGGATAATCTTTTTAAAAAGCCTGAGCTCTTTTTTTGCACACAGTTAAATGGTTTTAAGTATTTCTAGCTAAAACAAATAATTCTATTTACTGTTGATCATTTGTTTACATACAGCTAAATGGTTTCAAGCATTGCTATGTATCACTAACAATTCAACTAAACATCAGTCAATTGTTTACACAGTTAAATGATCAAGCAGTTCTATCTGGCATAAGACATTTCCTTGCATACAGTTTAAATGTCAAACAGTTTTATTTGACCGATACACAGGACCCTATCAAGTGCCCCCAGTGTCAGAGAGGACCTGGGAGCAATGGCAATAATGGGGGTACTCCACATTCCCCAAAGTTCCAAGACAGGAGTCTCACCATCAGATGGTTTGGTGTCATATCCAGGGTAGTCTTACCCTCTGCAGAGATGCAGTCAGTGTATTCTACAGCTCCAGCCACCTGGGCTAAAGAAATTAGGAGGGTTATGGCAAATGAAGACATTTGTATTAATAATATTTACTTAAAGCTATAATTGTTATAAAAGATTATTAGTTACTTGAAAGCATTGGTTAGGGTTGGTTTTATGGCATATCAACCATTGCAGGTTATTTAAAGTCAAATCTGTTATATACATATATATCAGATATATTAGATATATATCATTTGTAAACATAAGTAAACAAAGTTCAATTGTTCTAAGTATTGCTATGCATCACTAACAATTAAACATCAGTCATTTGTTTACACATACTTAAATGATCAGTTTTATTTCAAACATTATAATTTAGCGTAAATCAACTAAGTTAAATGGTTCCAAGTACTGCTATATACCACAAACAATTCAAACAAATATCAGTTATTTGTTCGCACAGTTAAACAATCAATTCTCAAGCAATTCTATTTAACATAAGTCATTTGTTTGCACCCAGTTTAAATGTCAAACAGTTTTATTTGACCCATACATAGGACCCTATCAGGTGCTACCACTCCAATTCAGAGCAGACCTGGGAGCATTGGCAATGAAGAGGTACACTGCAATCCCCCAAAGCTCCAGCATTGTTTAGTGTCCTATCCAGGACACTCATTGGACAGGTGAGTCTTACCCCTCTGTAGAGATGCTGTCATTTTATTCTACAGCCCCAGCTGACAGAGCTGAAAGCATTTGTGTAAATTATCAGTCAACTTCTTGGTGGGGCTTGAAATGTGCTGAATGTATCCTCTGCAGAAAGGTACCCACACAAAAAATACTAAACTGCATGCAGTTCTGGACCTCAGTGAAATATGTATTCATCTAATTATTGCCATTATGTCCAGATTCACAACTGGAGTAGTAGTACCTGTTAGGCTACCAATATGATTTAAATAGATACATTTAAAAATTAGTATTTGTTATGCCTTCTTGGGAATCTCTCTTTTTCACTATCTTCTTGTATAAACCTTTAAGATAGATTTTTTGGGAAAAAAATGAATCTTTTCACTGAACATATACAATTGTAATACAATATCTATATACATATCAAATTATAATTAGTATTTCATTTAATAGTTCCCCAAAATGCGGTCTAATTTCTTTTTCCTATCATTAATTCTGGCGCCCCTGGTGTAATGGTTATCATTGTAGGAATTGGACACGGCGACACGAGTTCAAATTCTGGACGAGGCTGATAGCATTTCACATAGTACTAATACCCTTGGGAAAGGTATGAATCCAATTATTCACCCTTCAGCTAAGGGTAAATAGTAGGGCAGACTAGGTTCTTCAGCCTTGGTGAGGCAACTAGTCTAGGAGAAGGAAAACTCTGAATTCAAACCTGTTAAACTCTGCTTAAAAATTGACCTTGTGTCATATCCTGCCCGAGCGGAGAGGTTAGGTAAATAGGATCATTAATTCTGAAATAATCCTATTCAATAATAAGTATTAGAAAAGAAATTATTAAAAAAGAGTTCTTTAGATTTATTAAGAAATATGTCATTTTTAAAAAGTGCTGAAATTTGGTTATTTAAACCGGAAATAGATGTTAAAATTAGTTCTCTGTGTCATCTGACATAATTATTCTATAAATCTTTTAATGACATTTTTTGTTATATCCTGTTTTTGTTGTTGTTGTTTTCCGGACTGTTGTCCTCATCTTTATTGTTGTGAGTTGAAACATAACATTTCGGTTGCTGTATCCTCGAAACCTTATGTTTCAACTAACAACAATAAAGATGAAGACGACAGTCCGAAAAATCACAACCAAAATAAAACACATCAAGCCTCATCTCAAAATTTCAGACAGATAATAGTCTGTTTTATGTTTAACAAAAAAAATATATGAATTAAAGCAAAAATAAGTTGTTTTGAACATAATTTGAACTAACTACGACATTCATTTTCTTCAAACTTGTTTTAGACTATCTTATTCAATCTTACCCAGAAAATTTAAAAACAAATTTTAATTTACCTTTCTGTGACAATGAATGCAATATTCCCTCGTTATTGTTAATGTGAGTGCTGTTCAACTTTCGCTTTCTGGTTTGTTGTTGAGATTTCTTAGTCAATCTCTCGAATATTTCGTAATATTAATAAATAACATCTTATCTTTATAGAATTCGCAATTAAAAAGAAAAATATTGAAGAAGCTGAAAATAAAACCTAAGATGTTTCTGAACATTTATCGGAAAGATATAAAATCAGTAACCGGTGTTTATAAACAATTTGTCCCTTACTTTAAAAAGGGTTTGTATCGTAAGATTATAGCAGCGGTTTGTTGTTTTATTGAGAGTAACTTAGTTAGGAAAATAATCGATTATAGAAAATAGTAAAAAACAGACTTATATTTTTATGCGAAAACATTCTTCAAGAAGTTGGTCAAACACCATGATATATATCAATAAATACAATTAAATTATCTTAAATAAAAGAAATTAAAAAAACTATGAATAAAAATCTTGTGATAAAAACTACGCTATGACTGAAAACTTTGAAATAAAAATACAACATTCGATATGAAAAGACAATGATAAAAACCTTGAAATTAAAAAAAAAGGCTGACTGAAAGTCTTGAAATAAAAAAGAGGAAAAACTATAACTAAAAGTCTTTTAAAAAAAACAAAAACAAAGCTATTACTAAAAGCTTTAGAATAAAAAGTAAGAATGTGATTAAAATGGTGAAATGAAAAAACAACAAAAAAAAAAAACCAAAAGATATAAATAAAAACCTTAAGATAGAAAAAAAAACCAAAAGATATAAATAAAAACCTTAAGATAGAAAAATAAAAAACATAAATAAAAACAAGACTAAGATAAAAATTTTGAAATGAAGTAAAAACAAAAATACGACTAAATACCTTGGGAAAAAAAGACGATAAGAACCAAGAAATAAAGAAATCATATTTATTTCAATAAATTAAAAAAAACAAAAAAACACGGGCTATGTCGTGGCCGTCGCAATAATACCATATCTATCATTTATTTATTGTAAAACTAATATTGGCTTTTTCTTATAAAAAAAAAAAAACTGATGGAAATTCTTCATTACATATTTGAAGCAGTTTTCATACTACTCAATGCATATGTACAAGAGAATAGTTGAATAATGCCAAAGCCCGAAATATATATATATATATATATATATATATATATATATATATATATATATATATATATATATATATATATATATATATATATATTCGGGCTTTACAAAGCCCTCCAATAAGGAAAGCGCTCCTTTTTTGCTGGAGCGAAGGAGAAGAGAGCTCATTTTATATTAGGCCGAAATGGAGCGTGAGCAACTCCATTTGGGGCTAAAGGGGCACCTCTGGTGGTGTAATGGTTAGCAAGGTAGACTAGCGAACCTACACGAGTGAGTTCGATTCTCATTGGGTGCCCAAATCATGCGGCCTTGTGCGACATCTAAGCAAAAAGCTTAGTAAATTACCATTTGGGGCTAAAGAGCGTGGTTTTTGCGCTCCGCTCCCCTCGCTCCAAAATTATTTTATTTTTTTATTTTTTTCAGGAAAAACATCAAACAATAATAAAGAAAAGAAAGGAAAAGAAAGTTTGAGCTTAACTCATGTTTTTTTTTATAACTGTGTTAAATGTATATAAGAGAGAGAGGGGGCGGGGAGGAGGGGAGCAGTTACACATTTCTCTTGTATCTTTTCAAATTATTATTTTAATAAAAAATAGTAAATACGTTTTCTTTGTTTTATTTTACACCAATATTTCAAGACATATTAGACATTTGGTAAATCATTTAAAGAAAAAAAGAATACTAAGATTTGTTTGTAAAAACAGCAACAAACGTTTATTTTTTTGTATAGTTTACTAATGTTACCGAAAATTACAAGTCTCAGCGTATTCAACAAAGAAGACTAAACTGGTTGATTTTTTTTTTTTTTTTTTGCTTTTCAAAGACAAATAAAACTTAAAATTGTTATTTGTTGTAAATTTTGAATGAATAAATGTTTGCTTCAAGAAAATTTTTACAAAGATTTGAGCCTGTATAGTTTTTGCTTCTTTAAAAAAATAACTATCAGTAATGCGCTAGACTGACACAGCTTTGTTCATCATTTTTGTTTTATCAAAATAATAATTTGAAAAGAAGATACGATAATTTAACTAAGATACTTTGATTTTATTTGCTTGGAAACAACAGAGTATAGTAATAAATGAAACGATAATTTTCTGCCAATTGCTACCCTGAATCAGTTTTGAAACCATTTGATCCCTATCTATTATATATATTCCCCACTGAGAGAAATAATACGACATATCGCCACAACTCTTGAAAATAGAAGATTTGTTTTTTTTTGTCTGCTGTTCAAAGTTTATTTCGCAAGTTTCTTCCGCCAACTGCAATTCTGACAAGAATTTTTTTTCCGCCCCAAAACTGTATGTTAAAAATATTTCAACTGATTTTTTTTTATAAATTCATATTTTGTGATATTTAAATTTTGTCTCTCCCCTCTTGGAGAAACGCTTACAGCTTCTTTGTTAAAAAAGAAAACAATCACTAATGTAATGTTTAAAAGTAAAACTTTATTTCCTTAGAACAAATTTAAATTCCCTTCCAAAATAAATAATAAACAGTTAAATTTCAAGGCTCGCCATAGTTTTTTCTTCGAAATCATTACAATAAATATATTTAAATTATTTACTTTTTTTATTAATAATAATTTTAAAAATAGTTAATGAACTTTGATAAATCGCTCTGATTTATTTGAAAAAGCATTAACAGAGTATTTATGTTGGTATTTGTTTCTAAATATAAAGAGTATTTTCGAATCTACAATGGCCAAAAAATATCATTTTTTTGCCAATAAACTATAATTCAGAGATCCAGAAATTTCATATAAAAATATCTGGCTGAAATCTTGGGATTGAACCAATATCGAGTCAAATTTTCCTTCTTTGAAAAAATAGGTTGTTAATGTAATGAACATTTAAATTGTTTGAAAATATTTCAAGGGACCTCACAAATATTGACCATCCGTAGAATCCTTGAGGGCGTATGAGCAAAAAGCCTACAAGCGACATTACTATTAGTCGACTTTACCAAGGCCTTCGATTCCATTCACAGAGGAAAGATGGAACAAATCCTACTAGCATACGGCCTACCTAAAGAAACCGTAGCAGCAATGACGATTCTCTTTAGAAGCATCAAAGTGACAGTACGTTCACCAGGTGGAGACACAGAATACTTAGATATTGTAGTAGGAGTACTACAAAGAGACACGCTAGCTCCATACCTCTTTATCATCTGTCTAGATTACGTGCTTAGAACATCGATTGATAAAATCAGAGAAAACGGCTTCGAGCTGACTAAGAAAGGAAGCAGAAGGTACCCCGCAAAAACGATTACCAACGCCGATGACATAACGATACTGGCAAATACACCCAACCAAGCCGAAACACTACTGCATACTTTGGAACAATGCCGCAGGTATTGGCCTCCAAGTCAATGCACACAAACCTGACCGATAAAATGAAATGCAGTTTCTTCCAGGCAGCGATCGTATCGATACTGCTGTATGGATGCACTACTTGGACGCTAACTAAACGGCTGGAGAAGAAGCTAGACGGCAATTATACAAGAATGTTGCGAGCAATATTGAACAAATCCTGGCGGCAACACCTCACAAAGCACCAACTATACGGCCATCTGCCTTCCATCACGAAAACAATCCAAGTTAGACGAACCAGACATGCAGGACACTGCTGGAGAAACAGGGACGAGCTCATAAGTGATGTACTCCTATGGACCCCCACATATGGCCCGGCAAAAGCAGGACGACCAGCTCGAACATACATTCTGCAGCTATGTGAGGATATGGGATGTAGCCCTGAAGACCTACCAGAGGCGATGAACTTTAGGGAGAAGTGGCGAGAGAGGGTCATGGATATCCGTGCCTGCGGCACGACATGATGATGATGATGATTTTATACCTCTGGCCACAAAAATTTATGCATAATCTTATGTTTCGTTCGACATGTTCTTCTTTAGGAGCAAGAAATCCCATCTTCTTAGCAAATCTCAAAATATTTGCGAGATTTTGTCAAATATTATCTTACGGTCTTACACTTAAAGTGACATCCCCACCCATATAGGCGCCTCTGGTGGTGTAATGGTTAGCAAGCTCGACAAGCAAACCTACACGAGTGAGTTCGAGTCTCATTGGGTGCCCCTTTCATATGGCCTTGTGCCACATCTAAGCAAAAAGCTTAGTAAATTTCTGACATCCCCACCCATATTGACGAAATCCTTTCACGCCCACGCCTATACTTTGACCACTTATTGGTGAAACAAATGTTTATGAAAGAAGGTATGTTTTCACTATGGAGCTCTGAAAAAGGAGTTGGAACCGGGGCGGTTCCATTTTAAAAATGGGGAGTGTGAGGAGTGCTTGCTCCAATTTGGGGCATGTAAACAGGAGCTGGAGCAGCTCCAAAAGTAATGGAATGCATGAAGCCCTTTATATATATATATATATATATATATATATATATATATATATATATATATGTTAAAATATTTGAATGATTATTTTTATTGAATGATTTTTTTAATGAAATATCATAAACATGAATCTTTACATAAGATACAAACTTGTGGTTGGTCAATTTTTCAGCAAGTTGTGTTGGGTTATTTAATTCTAAAGTCAGTCTATTTTTTTCCAAATAATTATGTGTATTATGAATAGCTACTTCAAATTATAATTGTTTATAAAGGATTATTGTTAGTAGTAGTAGCTTGAAATCATTTAACTGTGTGCAAATAATTTATGTTAAGAATAGTCCATTGAAACCATATTATTGTGTGTCTATTAACTGGGCCCGTTGGTCTAATGAGTTGAGTGTTCGCCAATGGTCCGGGAGACCGAGGTTCAATCCCAAGTTGAGTCATACCAAAAACTCAAAAAATGGTACTTGATACCACCTTGCTTAACACTCAGCATTATAAGGTAAAGATCAAGAGTAAAGAGGAGCAATCCAGGGAATGGGGTTGCGCCCTCCCCTATACCTCTGTGTAGTAGCTATTGAAAAGAGAGCCTTCAGGTTACCCTTCCCCAGTGCTTACTTCCAGTCTTGTGTATGTATTTATCCAGCATCTCCCTGAAAGCAGTATGTAACTATTGTGAAATTGAAGGCTTGTACAATGGTAAATGAATAATTTTGCAAACTGGTACAATTCTTAGCTTCATTACATTCACCAAATGCTGTACATATTCTATCAGTTTCTACTGTAGCTTTTGATCTAACTTTAAATACAGACAACTTATGAGCTTCCATATTGTTTTCTAATAACAAGAGTAAATTAAATACAATTGGGGCATTGACAGCTGAGTAATGTTTAACAAGTCATTACAAGTGAGGTCAATTGTGACAGCTCTCTTTTCTTTGCAGTTCTGATCTGAATTCATAAGTTATTTCAATGGAAATAATTACTTATAGAAATAATCTAATAAATTCTATCATGTAGATAAAATCATAAACTTTTATTATCAAGCTCAGCTCATATTCTCACATGACATTGTCAAAACCCAATAGGTATACTCAAATCTAAATTTAAAATCCCGATATATAAATACACATTCATATATCCACGCATGTTCATATGCACAATTCCTGGGGCTCAGGGCTGTGGAATATATCGACTGCATCTCTGCAGGGGAGTAAAACCCTCATCCCTAATGAGTGTCCTGGATATGACACAAAACAATCTGATGATGGGACGCCAGTAACGCTGGAGCTTTGAGGGATGCAGAGTACCCCTTCATTGCCATTGCTTCCAGGTCCTCTCTTGTTTAGTAGAAATACCTCCAAGACTCATGTGTGACAACACACGTGCTTTATTGCTGCCATCTTTTTCTGATTGCGTCCCAGTAAAAAGGCCCCTTAAGGCATTACCAATATTGGGCCGCTTATGTATATAAGTCGACCAACATCTCTGACCTGGTGTGGTAGCACCTGATAGGGTCCTATCTATGGGTCAAATAGAACTATTTGACATTTAAACTGTATGCAAACAAATGGCTGATGCTCAACTTAATTCTTAAAAATAGAACTGTTTGATCATTCAACTATGTGTAGACTCAGGACTGATGTTTAATTGAATTGTTAGTGATATATAGCAATACTTGGAACCATTTAACGGTGTGAAAATCAATAAATAGTGTTGAATAGAATAATTAGTGTTCAATAGTAATGTTTGTAATCCCTTCACGGTGTGTAACCAAATGATTTATGTTAAATAGAATTAGTGTTAGATAGAAACAATTGAAATCATTCAACTGTGAAGAAACAATAACAATGTTTATATTGCAAACAAATGAGTTCTAACTCATTTAAGAATGAAATTAGCTACAAACTATTCGCTAACAAATCATGTTTGTTTATCCACATAAATGTGTGCAAAAAAAAAGGACTGATGTTAAATTCTTACTGTTACATAGCAATACTTTGAACCATTTAACTGTATGCCAACAAATAATAAATAGTAAATAGAATTATTTGTTTTAGATAGGAATACTTGAAACCATTTCACTGTGTGCAAAAAAACCATGTGCTCAAGCTTGTTTAAAAATGTTATCAACAAAATGTTTACAAATCATATATATGTAGAAATTTTGTTAAGGAACTGGTGATCCTGTTTCGCCGAACAGCAGCAGCCCCTTGGGGTCACGTGGCGTCCATTATAAAAAGGAACTCCACTGGAGTTTCTCCCTCTTTTGGTTCCACTCCCACAACTGTTAACAACAGGTCCTTTTCGTAGCAGCCCCTTGACGGCACACGTATTTGGTACCTTCCACCACAGCCAGGATCCAAGAGCAACGAACGCACGTGCTGAGTTAAAGGGAACAGGACACACACAGTTAAGTTCCAGCAGGCATTTTATCTGCAAATCTACTTTATCTTCAACCTTACAACCTTCACAACAAACCTAACCATATTTTACATCTTGAACTCTCTTTTGTGAACTCTTCCAATTCGTTGTTTATTCCATTTGGTGTAAAACCCTGTTTATTGTTGTTGTTGTTGTTGTTGTTGTTGTATATAAATTTTGTTGCATGTAAAAGGCGTTCGTCTTCCTTTCTTCAAAAGCTGTCACCATCTCTCTACTGCTGTTTAAGTACGGTTTATTCTTTTACAAAACGTAGGAATAAACCGGGCTTTTTGGGGCTTATAAAAAAAACATATACTTTTACATAGCAATACTTGGAACCATCTAACTGTGTGCAAACAAATAATAAATAGTAAATAGAATTATTTGTTTTAGATAGGAATACTTGAAACCATTTCACTGTGTGCAAAAAACGTGTGCTCAAGCTTGTTTAAAAATGTTTCAACAAAATGTTTACAAATCATATATATTCAGTATATATGTATAAAGAAGATACCACATAAGATAACCTACAAAGGTTGTTATGCCATAAAATCAAACCAAACCAAACCTTTCATTAAGAGAAACAAATACCAATATGTGCACACTAAACTGAGATAGTTATAATTACATATATTAATGCAAATTCCAGTCAAATATACTTTCACTTTGGAGGCTGGTATCCCTCATGTTACTCTCCCCTTTTCTTTAAACACCGTAGTTCTCAACCATGTGAGATAAAGAGAAAGGAAAAAATTGTTTTTATAACAGTATGTACCATAAAGTACTTCTTTACACACATATCATTGACTTTTTTTGTATTTTCTTTCCTGTTTACACATTGATTAAAACTTATAAAGTTATACAAAAAATAGTCTTGAAATTCCTCTTTACTTAAACCAAAATACATCCTCCACTCAGTAACATTTGATGACCCTAAATTCCTCTGTGAAAATGATAACTTCAATGTTCAAAGTTTTACAAGTCTAGAAAAATGGTATCATTCACTCTTTGAACAAAAAAGATAACTCATCTTATTTTGTTATTAAGTTTTGCTTAGTCTGTTATGCAGGCCTCACGCTGCTTTCATTTCCTGCTGGTCACCCATCTGTGTTGTGAACAGGGTCATCACTACCTAACTTCAGTGATCAGTTGGAAACTTTCTGTTGTGACTTGACTGTAAGTCTATTCCCAAGATAGAGTTAGTCTTTCAGAAAATGACAGCATCAAAAACAAACAAAAGAAATTTCATCCATCAGTGTTACAGTGCTTGTACAGGTTGATTGACATGTACTTAACTCTTGACCCTCATAAAAAAATATGAGTATCTCGGTAGATTGTCACACTATACCTCAAGGGTGATATTATCATTTTCTTTTAAACTGTCTTAAAAAAACTGAATTTGGAAATGAAAAAATCCTAATAAATCTAAAGTGACAACAAGCAGAAATTAGACCAATCCAAATAATGACTATTTTCAAGCATCATAAAAATATTCTATCAAATTTGACAAAAAGAGAAAAAAAAAATTTAAATCCAGTCAGTGTATTTATACAACCCCAGCCGACTGAGCTATGGATGCCAAAAATGCAACAAGTTTGCAACAAACATAAGCTCAAATTACAAGAAACAATATTAAAACAAACACATTTCAGCGGATATTTCTCTGTAATTGTGTAAAATACATCAGTTGGGACAATAGATATAACAAACTTTTGGTCATAAAGTCCAAAATATGATGAGGCATATGGCTGGAAAAAAAATGAATTATATAGTTCTCATATATTATACACGTCCCTAAATATTGCTCCAAAAATTCAGGGAAAATAGTGTGTCTTATACACAAATAATTATGATATTTATATTGGATAATTTACTGAAGATACTCTCTTAAGAAAAATTTATAATTTTGAATATTGTAAAGTTTGAAAAATATTTGAGAATCAAGAATTTCCTCCCTTTAATTGTTATATAATTATTATATAATTGTTAAACCGGGTCGTTGGCCTAACGAGTAGAGTATACACCAATGGTCCAAGAGACCAGGGTTCAATCCCATGTCAAGTCATACCAAAGACTCAGAAAATGGTACTTGATGCAGCCTTGCTTAACACTCACCATTATAAGGTAAGGATCAAAGGTAAAGTAAAGCAATCCAGGGAATGGAGTAGTGCCCTCCCCTACACCTTGGTGTAGTAGCTATTGAAAAGAGAGCCTTCAGGTCACCCTTCACTCAGGTTGCTAACTAAACTTAATTGTTATATTAAAATTTAAATGATTTTTTATAGTTTCATAATTTCAATGGTCGTTATTTCCATTTTCTATGATTTTATTTATATTTCTGTTAGCGGACATTACTTTCACCTTTTCTTTTTGCTTTTTTTTTCCTAAATTTTCAAATGACACCTTTTTATCCTTTTCCAGGGATGTGAAAAAAAAGTATATTTATTAATCTACTCTATGTATCTCTTGGTTCACTTTTAAAATCTACAATTTATAACTCTTGCACTGATTGATTGATTTGAATGGCACAGCAAGCCGTCTACTGTAACTCTATCTCAAAAGGTTAGGGAATCATGTTCATAGCTACATTTTTGGTTTTGTTGCTTCTAAAGTTGTTTTTTTTTTTGTCCATGGTCCAATTGAATATGAGTAATTTTTAAACATATCTATTTGACCCATAAATGATAGCCCAACAGGTACTATCACTCTGGGTCTATGTGGACCTGGGTATAAGGGAAATGATCTCCAGAACTGGAGCCTTATCATCAGTTTCTGTGACCCCATCATCTCTAACAATTGCCATTCAATTATGTGGGGAGCATGATTGAGTGAAAAACCAACAAAACTCCGATCAATACCAAAGATGAACAAAAGGCAACAATATCTACAACATTTACCAATTTAAACCAGGAGATTAATGGAAATGTTTGCAGGAGATTGTGAAGTCATCTGAAGGCTGTGGTTGAAACCAATGGTGATTTCTTGGAATAATTTTAATCTTGAGTATTTTAACGTTTTTTCATGTAATTTCAGTAAGTATGTCTGATAAAATGAGATGCCAGTACTATTTTCATTTTTGCATCCTGTACATATATATATATATATATATATATGCGTGCGTGCGTGCGTGCGTGTGTGTGTTCATCTTTTATAAGTCATTTAACCTTCTAGAAAAGTAATATTGAATGAAAATACTACAGTTAATTCTTAGTAAAGATAAAACTCTCATTATTTCCATTAGGTCAACGGACTTTATGATCTTGCCTTCAGGGAGCCAGTTTTGTTTTTCATTAGTTACCTTTTTTTTTCAAGAATTAACTTTTCTCCAAGATGGCCGCTTGATTAAAAGAAAGCTACTTAAGAAAAGTAATTAATGTTTTTTCTTGATCGTTTATTTAAAAAAAAACAAATAAACAAATAAATAGCTTTATACTAAATTAAACTGTATTAGCATGTGATTATTCAGTCCTGAATTTCAAATAAATGCAACTCCTAAATTCCAAAGTTTTACATCCAGTTTTCCTATGATTTTCAAGATGATAGTTATTGAAAAACATTTAAAGTCGAAAGCGAGAAATAAGATAAGTCTGTGTAATAGGTGGATTGTAAAAGTGTAGAAGAATTATACGAAATCTGATGGCTGATAATAAGGAAATAACAGATCTAATAATGAAATTGTTTCTCCCCGTCGATGTTGAAATGTCTTTTCAGATTAGAATTCTAAGACAATTTAGCACCACATACTTCAGAATGGAAAGACTTTTAACGGAAGGGCAAATTGTGGTCTGCCCTGTTACATTAATAAGAAAGGAAATACAGGAATGAGGACGAGAATATTGATGAGTTTCAAGAACTTTAACGACAGCCAGAAAGATAAGCCTTGTGTTGTGAGTTCGTACATGTAAGAAAACAGATGTAAATGAAAGAGCCGGAATTAAACAGCTAACCTTGCAGTTTCGAGGACCAGTGAGTCTAGGAGGAATGAATAAATGATGAAAGAATGAACTCCTAAAGGAACACTGGCCCAAAAGTTGAATGTGCTCATCTCATGTTGTAATGGTCTGTTACCGCTGCTGGAGTCAGTCAAGATGAGTCAGTGAAGAAGAGCGGAGGTCTGTCTTGCTCGAAAGATATGTGAGGAAGAGAGTAAAAGCGCGTTTATACCGCCTTTTACGTTGTCCGGGGAGGTCATCCGGGCTGAATGGGATAAATCATCCTCATTGGACGAAATATATAAATTAAAACCTCCACGGCCAAATGATTCCCGCACTAAATAATAATTTGAAATTCTTTCTTTCTGCTACAGACTTATTACGAAAGTGGTAATGTTTTTAACTAACCCTTCCACCACTAATAGGATCTGACACAAGGTCATTTTTTTAAGCAGAGTAAAGCTAGAATGAATTAAGAGTTTTCCATCCCCTCGAATCCTTGCCTAAGGCTAAAGAAACTAGTCTAGCCTACTATTTAGCCATAGCTAGGCTGGGAGCGTATGGATTCAAGTCTTTTCCAGGAGTATTAATATGGCATGAAATGTAAATAACCTTAATTAGGGTTTGAACCTGGGTCGCCAATTTCATAGCCAAAATAATAATTATGATAAGAAGATGGCCGAAACTCAACTCCCTTCTAACGAGATCCCAGGCTCTAAGAGCCGTAACCCAGGATAAGTAAATTACTGACGTGATGAATTTTTTCTTCAATTTTATTTTTGTTTTGGAGGGAGAGGTTAACGGAGTGTGGGCATGAAGGGACTAAAGTTCTACAACATAGTCTTTGAGAAATGTGAGTTTCTCCCTGAGTCTAGCACGACGGCTGTGTCCATGAGTATTTGGGGGGTCGGTGAGTCGGAAGGTACTATCTCTACCCTGTGGAATTTCAGGCATGCAATGACACCTACTATATAGAAAAACTATGACTAAAAGCCTCAAAATAAGAATTAAAAATAAAACTCTTACTCTCCTAACATTCGATCGAGGCAGCTAGAAAGCTGACTCAAAGCGTTCCGACCGGACTAACTCTATTCTACATTACTTGGATGCTTTTTCCTGAATTTGTCGACGAAATCACATCTTGTGACAAACTCATGAAAATATTTTGCATCCAATTTGTTAGTAAGCTGGCTAGCTCCTCGTCGATCAAGAACTGTGTTCTAGTCTTCGGGGCCCGTGGCGCAGCGGATAGAGGCGTTGAGTCTCTACGGTTCCATGTGAGCATTGTCAGAAGATAGCGGTTTCAAATCCTACCCAAGCCGGCCAGAGGTTTACTTGGTCAAAAACGTGGTGCGATAGACAACAACTATGGAGGGCAGTAATTACTGGGAATACAGTTACAAGACTCATCATTCCTATCCGAGGTCGCGGTAAAATCACCTGAAGAAGGCCAGAGGTGAAATTTGGCCGAAACATGGTGAAAGAAAAAACAACACAAAAAAAACTACCAAGATGAGGACAAAAAAGTCCGCAATAAATAAAAATTAATTCTCAAAAATTAATTCTCAAACTGTGTTCTAATCTCCCACTAAAACTACCCGCCTCTATGAAGTCACAAAAGGCTCGATGTGCCAAAAATGTCAAGGAGCTCATTAGTGACATTGGGCTCATAAACCTCAATAAAACGAAACCCCTTATCCAAAATCTGCCAGCCAGATCTGAAAATGAAAACAAGAGAACATGTCGCATTAAGGTTTCTACTTTTTAGCCAGGACACCCATCTTATATGACCATTCAGAAAAACACTGCTATATCCTTGACAGTATACTCTCATGGAAGTTGGAATCAAAGTGGGTCTCCTGTAATCAGCAAATATCCACTGCACAGACCTGAAAGTGGGAAGATGTTTTCTGGAATTTGTAAATTCGGTAGTTAATTGCTCGAATGCCATTGGCTTATTCCAAAGTTGGACTGTAATGTCTCTTTGCGGGTAAAAAAGCGAGTAGCCTAGTGTTGTATACTCATATAATAAATATGCAACTATACACATATACATGCAGATTCATGCAGAATACAACGACACAATGATAATGACAAGGCAATGTTACCTACGTCTGCTACTTCGATGCCTACTACTACCCCGGCTACTATTGTCTTAGCTTCCTCAGGACTACTGAAATGAGCTACGGTATTTATATGAGTTAATGATGAGGAAGCTACGGCACTAGCTGCCACTGGAAGCTCGTGGTCGTTTATTTCCGATAATTATGTCAAGAGACTAAAACTGAAGATGGACTCTGCTACTGGAAATTTATCCATGGCTTCGTCATCTCTAAATTCCCCAATAAAAGGACTCTGCGCGGTAAAAATCAACCTTCTTAAGGAACCCTCTCTCAATACAAGATCTTCAATGTTAACAGACCTTTGTTGTGATGTGATCCTAGGCAAAGACTTTATGAGTCGAGACTCTGAGGTATCTTTTCTTTTGAGGTTGCTAGAAAGAGCCTTCGTATTTCCAATTCTTCTTATTGTAATGTTCCATCTGCTTCAGTTGACATACCTTTTTTGTTCTCCAAACTAACTCCAGACTGCAAACCTATTGCCCCTAAAACCTGTAAATTTGGAAATGACGACAAGAAGTTTATGCAGTCAGAGATTGAGATGATGCGGCAGGAAGGACTCATCGAGGAAAGTTAATCTCCCTGGAGGGCTCAGATCCTAATAGTAACCAACGAATGCCAACGAAAGAGACTAATGATGGATTTCAGCCAGACGGTCAACAGATTCACCTGCCTTGATGCCTAACCCCTCCCGTGAAGATATGATCTGGTTTACAAGATTTCTCGTTTCAAATAATATAGTTCTTTGAACCTAAAGAGTGCTTACCACCATACACCCATCCGAAATGAAGAGGAATTGACGTTCCAGGCTCACGGTAAACTCTATCAGTTTTACAAAGTGCCGTTTGGAGTCACGAACTGGGTAGCCCGTTTTCAAAGAATTATGGAGAACATCGTTAGACAACATAATCTCTGCGGAACATATGCATATGTGGTCAATATCAATGCTGCAGGAAAGACCCAGAAAGAACATGACAAGAATTTGGAGCGATCCCATGAAATTGCCGAGCTCCATAAGCTCATACTCAGCCAGAAGAAATCGATCATTTCAACCGAATCGATAGATTTCCTGGGCTACACAATAACTCATGGTTCATTAAGACCTGACGTGGACAGACCGAGAGCCCTAAAAGAATTTCCTGGGCTACACAATAACCCATGGCTCATTAAGACCTGACGTGGACAGACTGAGAGCCCTAAAAGAATTACCAGTCCCAAAAGACAAAACCACTTTACGTTGCATCGTCGGTCTATTTTCATATTGCTCACAGTGGATCCCTAAATTCTCAGATAAGATTAGACCACGTGTGACGGCTGAAACATTTCCTCTCAACTAGGAAGCAGAAAAAGCATTCATCAGCTTCAAGAAGGAAACTGAAAAGGCACTTCTGCATTCCATAGATGAAAAAAATACTCCTTGTGGTAGAAACTGATGCTTCCGACACTGCTATCGAAGCTACACTAAATCAAATTGTTCGCCCTGTTGCCTTCTTTTCACGTATATTAACGCCAACATACATCGGTCGAAAAAGAAGCCTGTGCTATAATAGAAGCGGTGAGAATGTGGTCTCTCTACTTTTCAGAACAAAGGATAATAAGCTGTTAATTATATGTTCCACGCTAAAAGACTGGAAAAAATTAAAAACAATAAAATCCGACGATGGAGGATGGAATTGGGATGCTATGAGTACGATATAATGTATCGACCAGGCAAAAATAATATCCCAGCACACTCTTAAGGACACAGTGTGGGGCTGTAATCAACAAAGAAAAATTAGCATATCTCCACATTCTTCTCTACCATCCAGGAATAACGAGACTGACTCATTTCATTAGAGTACGGAAACTTCCTTATTTTATTGAGGAGGTTAAGAAAGTATGTGCAGACTGTCGCATATATGCTCGATTAAAACCACGGTTTTATATTCCGAAAACGTCCCATCTCATCAAAGCCGGGCAGCCTATGGTACGGATCATCATGGATCTCAAAGGACCTCTGCCTTGTACTTCTAGGAACCGCTACTTACTGACAAAAGTCGACGAGTATTCTCGCTTCCAATTCACCTTCCCATGTCAAAATATGATGGCAGAAACGATTATCCGTTGTCTTAACCAACTGTTCGCAGTTTTTTGAATGCCAGCATATATGTATTCTGATCGGGGATTTTCATTCCTTTCAAAGGAACTAAAGGAATATCTGATAAAGCTAGGTATTGCTGTGAACTAAAGCTGATAAAGCTAGGTATTGCTGTGAACTAAAGCTGATAAAGCTAGGTATTGCTGTGAACTAAAGCTGATAAAGCTAGGTATTGCTGTGAACTAAAGCTGATAAAGCTAGGTATTGCTGTGAACTAAAGCTGATAAAGCTAGGTATTGCTGTGAACTAAAGCTGATAAAGCTAGGTATTGCTGTGAACTAAAGCTGATAAAGCTAGGTATTGCTGTGAACTAAAGCTGATAAAGCTAGGTATTGCTGTGAACTAAAGCTGATAAAGCTAGGTATTGCTGTGAACTAAAGCTGATAAAGCTAGGTATTGCTGTGAGCCGAACAACGCCGTATAACCCACTAGGAAATGGACAGTGTGAGCGATACAACGACATCATCTGGAAGCACATCACACTGGCCATAGCATCCAGAGGACTACGCGAAGTTACTATTTACCAACCCCTCCGCTCGGGCAGGATATGACACAAGGTCAATTTTTAAGCGGAGTTTAACAGGTTTGAATTCAGAGTTTTCCTTCTCCTAGACTAGTTGCCTCACCAAGGCTGAAGAACCTAGTCCGTCCTACTATTTACCCATAGCTGGAGGGAGAATAAGGGGGTTCATACCTTTCCCAAGGGTATTTGCCCGAAAGTGAACGTAATAGTGCGACTGGAGTACGAACTTGCGTACTACGATTCCGCAGTTCATCGCTTTAACCATTACACCACGAGGACACCCCTTAAAATGCGAAGTTAAGTGGGAGCAAGTACTACCGAGGTGTTACACTCGATCAGGTCTTTACTGAGCACAGCCCCAAATGTCATACCACATGAAAGACTCTTTGCGTATCAACGCCGATCTCTAGTGTGCATTTGTTACCGAGTTGGCTATCTATACTAGGACCGGTCCAACTAGGTCACCATATTCGGGCCAGTAAATACGAACCCCTGGTTGATGAAGTAGATTTGCTCGAAGTAAACCCTCAATATGCTCACCTACGACACAGAAATGGACGTGAAGCTACAGTCTCAATACGAAACTTAGCCCCAGTCGGCTGCACGTCACCAACTGGTAAGTAAACTGAACTGCATGAAGAGATTGAGTCTGTCATTCAAATTACATGTCAACCTACTTTGGAAAATCCTGATGCCACTGGCCATCAAAATGTATCAGATGGAACTCACATTGTGAGAACAAGAAGTTCCCCGACGGAGGAATCCAATGATTCCTCTGAGTCCGCATCTCCAATCGATCCTTCCTCTCCACTACCTGTCACCCCTGCGGACCCTAAGAGACGATCAACAAGAAAACGCTGAAAACCCAGTCGTTATTGTAAACTATAAATCTTAATAGTGGTGGAGAATGTTATATTCTAAACTGTTCTACTCCGCCGTGACCGATTAACTTTGAAATTATCTCCCTTTAACCCTTTTTCGTTAACCTCCCTTGTTACTACTCTTCTCCGTAGAAGTCATGTAAACATTTATTCGCTTTTAAAGCTTTATTGATTTGTCACCCGTTTTCTCTTTGAAAACAATTATTATACAGTAATACCGAATTACTCCCATTGCACTATTTCACACGTGAATTTCGTATGGAGTTAAAGAGTCATTCAGATCTAATAGGTGAGTTGTTTGATGAATGTTTGGTTGAGAGAAATTTAGAAAAAATATTTGATGTTGATAATTTGGGATCTTCCCTTAATGAGGATAATTCTGTCATTGACTATGACAATGCTATGATAAGAGAATTTGAAAATTCCATCCACTACAGAAACAATGCGTACAGTGTGAACCTACCGTGTCATGAAGATAAAATTAAAACAGTCCCGTCAGATTGTCCGGTAGCACTTTATAGCGTGTTTTGTGGGAATTAGTTATTTTCCCGAACACTATAGATTTTATGGCACAAGAAATGAATTATGAAACTATTCTTTGGTAACACACAATAACGAAAGTTCTTTATTTGCAGCTTTGTGGAGGTTTGTTCTTGGCGCTGCAGAACTCGTGGTATTTAGGTTTGTTGGTTTTGGAGACGAAATGGCTTAGCGGGATGTTGGAAATGGCAGCGTGTCGTTGGACGTGTGAGGGAAGTATTCAAGGCCACCGTGTAGCTTCGTGTGTCTGGTATTTGTGAAGAGTAGGCGTTATCTCCATTAATGTGACCAGAGGTGAAATGGGAACTTGTCGAGAGCGGAGTGGCGCTCGAATCGACATAGTAAATTTCTGTGGTGCTTGTGGAAGGCATGTTGAACGTATCTAATTCATATTCAACTGGGATTCCTTGGTCTAAAATATTAGACGCAAAGAATCCATAAATTAGAAGGTTCCCTCGTTGAATGTCCATGTTGCTGCTGCTAGGGTTAAAGCCACGGTGATATGTCCACACCGGGTGGCTTGTTTAGCTATAAGGCATCGCTAAGCAGGGGCGACCAGAGACACGTCCGTTCTAGTCGCCGCCTCCAGCCGAAGAGAGAGTGTTTGGCCGCTCACCCGTTTGGTAGCCGGAAATGAAGGTCCGGGCTGAATGGGATATGTCATCCTGATTGGGTGAAATTCGGTGTCGAATTAAATAGCGCGCCAAAACAAAATATGAGATTTTCCTCTTCTCTACAACTTAAAGTACTTGAAAAAACTAATAATCATCTTGAAAGTAAAAATTTATTAAATAATATAACTATGTTTTTACCAACAGGAGAGTGGAGGAATAATTGAAAGAATTAAAGTAAATCCTCCCGAAATGTTACTAAATACCATTTATTTTATTGATAATCAATGTAAAACTGTTAGAAATAAATATTCCTTCATTATAATTTTGCAATATAAAACAAAATTACAAAATTTAGATAAATGAATAATAATAAATAATAAATAAATTAAATAAAATATAACTTCTCACAAGTATCAATTTTTAAGCGTGATTAAAAGGAGGTTTTTTTATTGGTTGAGAATTAAAAGCTGTCTTTGTGTAAATATTAATTTTATATCTATAAATAAGCAGAAGTTGTTTAAAAGACACGTATGACAAATAACGTCTCAGTCAACAAAAACTTTTCGACAGGGAATAACGTCGCTTCAAATAACCAACGTTACACACCTGAAAAGTAATGAATCTTCCAAGACAACTATTCTTTGAAAGAAAAGCAAACAAAGAACCTAAGCTAAGTATTAATTTAGTTGTGCTTTTATTTGGGTCTATATATGTATATATGTGTATAAGTGCTTGAATATGTGCAATATGAATTTGACTTAGCTATGTGTTCACTTTTCTCATAAAACTTCACAAATAAAAGTAAGTATTACGTTGGTTAATAATTAACATAAATATTTTAAGTTGGATTAAATAAATTTTCCAATAAAACAAGTAATTCTATTGAAGAATTAATTTCGATATATACCGAAGCTATAAAAAGACTAAAATTAGGTAATTTTGATTTGAGATGTTGTTACTCTAACTGTAAACAACTTTAAAAATTGATGATAAAAGATAATAGAATTTCGAACCATCGTGGCGAATTTGAGAACGTATTAGGCTACAAGTACAACCTAGATAGTGATACCCTACACATATCCAATGGAGAAGTCTTACAGGAAGCAAATACAAAGAGAAAAGTACTCTCTCAATCTTCAAAAGTTTTGGATCCCCTGATCCTATGTTTGTCCATTACTGTAAGGTTCAAAATATTGATAAGAAAATTTGGGTCATTAAATCTGAGTTGGGATAAAACTATAACAGTTGAGACACATAAAACAATTGGTCATTCCAGAATAAAGTATTTTGAACTTCTGACCCTACTCTCAGACATACAAAATGCCATTGATACAAGACCCCTTATATATAGATGCTCCTTTGACAGCAATCTACAACTAATTATCCTTAACTCTTTCTTACGCCCTAATCCTATTTACCCAACCCCTCCGCTCGGGCAGGATATGACACAAGGTCAATTTTTAAGCGGAGTTTAAAAGGTTTGAATTCAGAGTTTTCCTTCTCCTAGACTAGTTGCCTCATCAAGGCTGAAGAACCTAGTCTGTCCTACTATTTACCCATAGCTGGAGGGAGAATAATTGGATTCATACCTTTCCCAAGTGCTATGTGAAATGCTATCAGTCTTGTCCAGGATTTGAACTCGTGTCGCCGTGTCCATTTCCTACGACGATAACCATTACACCACGGACACCTCCACCTTTCTTATGTCCTAATGTTAACTGTGAACTCATACTAAAACCTAATGTTCAAAACATATGGTCCACCTTCAAGAGATGCATTTATAAAAACCATCAAAATTCGTGATCAGGTGTTGCTAAAGTTCCGAGAAATGTGCTCTGAGGAATACGTGTTCAGCTTAAGAGAAAACTGCAAGGACTTGCATGAAACCAACAATTCGGAGATAATTAAAACTGATGTGTTTCTAATAAAAAAAAAAATTCCTGACAAGCCCAGACTTTATTGGCTCCTTGTGAAAATAGTTGACCTTTTCCATGGAGAAAACAACAAAATACATTCAGTTAACATGAAAAGGAGAGATGGATTAACACAAAAATATTCGATAAAACATCTTTATCCATTGGAGTTGACTTTAACTTATAACTTCCATCTACTCTCACCTGAACTTGGCAACTTAAACACAATTCATCACGCCCAAAAAGAAAGGCGAGTTTTTAGTGTTGAAAATGGTTAGTTTCTAAAACAATATAAATTAGTTGACAATACAAATAAATAACAAAACTTCTTTGGAAACACAACAACGAAAGGTTTATTATAGTAGCAGAAATAAACAAGTCACAGTGAGAAAATGTTACTTTTGGTGTCGCCGGTTAGTATGTTGGTCCTTGAGTTTGTAGGGAGTGTATGTCACTGTAGCAAGTAGTTCGTGTGACTGCTGCAAGGCTGGTTCTACTGTGTGTGAAGCTAGTAGCAGCGTGTTCTTCACTGAAGGTTTCCATGTGGAATGTCCGTAGCAGAGGATGCGAGAGAGGTCTGTCTTGGCTGCTAACTAGGTGGTCTCTAACTTATCGTGACTGCCAAAAAGGGCTAGAAAAAATAGTTCTAGAGAGGAAGAAGGAATCACTGCGCTCTGCCCCTGATTGGTCAGTGAGTGGCCTAATCGCTTGGCGGGAGCATTGATTCGCGAGAGGAAATAGATCTGTGACTGCTACAAGTTTAAGAAAGAGAAAAGGCCTACTGATGATCAATATGTATATTACTAAAAAAAAAAAAAAAAAAAAAAAAAGAAGACGAAGAAGAAGAAGAAGAAGAAGAAGAAGAAGAAGAAGAAGAAGAAGAAGAAGAATGAATATCTATTCCCAATGCAATGAAATTGCGTTTTCTCTGTTGTTGGAAATATATAAAAATTTATTTCTAACAATAGAACAAGACTGACAACATGTGGCTCTTAACAGCAATTTTGGCGCTTTCAGAACGGAGAAGGGAGAAATAGGCCTAGACAACAAGGCACCAATCTGCTCCTTACCATTTCGTCAACAACGACTATTAATCTTCAGTGCACCCTCGATTGTGAAGGCAGTAAAAAGATAGCGAGCAGAAAGATGTTGGTCACTCGATCCTTTAACCGTTAAAATGTAACTGATTTGGCAAGGAGCTTT
The DNA here is from genome assembly GCA_963585895.1 of Sepioteuthis lessoniana. Lineage (NCBI taxonomy): Eukaryota > Metazoa > Mollusca > Cephalopoda > Myopsida > Loliginidae > Sepioteuthis > Sepioteuthis lessoniana. Next base: position 60,893,849 of record OY757908.1, read on the forward strand.
TGGGGCTTTTTGATATTTGGGGGGGGGGTAGGTTTGGGGTTTGGCATCTATATCTGACTCCATTTTGGTTCCTTTTAACCCTATCTTATTTGCTGGGCGTCTTTTGTTTGTCAAGGTTGTAAAGGAATAATAACGAAGGAAGGCTGAGAGAGATAATAACTTTTACTTTCAACTTTATTTAAGTCCTGTGGTGTTTTCATAAAGCTCGTTCAGGAGTGTTGGCTCGCTAGCAGCAGACACAACCCGCACGAGAAGTACATTTACTTGGCAAAACAGGCGCGTCATCTGCTAGCGACAGGGTTTAAGAAAGTCTTTTCGAATCAAGGGTTCAGCTTAAGTGAGAGCGAATCTCTTTCATTTTCCCACGTATGCCCCGCCCCATTTCCTGTCGGGAGCTTCTTAGAGTTTTTGCATGTCTTAAATTTATTTTATTTTTATTTTATGTTATTTTTTTTTCTTCTTTTTTTTTTTCTTTTTTTTATTCACCACAAGTCAATTTGTAATCAACTTGACCGAAAATTCACTTAATTCTAACTGAACATCAAAATCCTTGAATTCGACTAAAAGTCAACTTTTTCTGTTAAAACTTTACAGAAAACTCAAATAAAATTAAACGAAAGCTGAAAATTCAACCAACATTTCAACGAAACTACAAAAACTATAAAAATTCAAAAGAACTTTGTTTTCCGGACTCTCTCTCTCTCTCTCTCTCTCTCTCTCTCTCTCTCTGTGATAAGTCATGCAAATTAAAATAAATTGCAAACCTTTATCATTTCTATCCTTTTTATTCTTTTACATAAATTTGGTTTTCTAAAATTTTGTCGTCTGTATTATCTTTTAATCAGTATCCAAACTAGAAAACAGTGGTACATACTATTTGAAATTACACGCTATAGCCCCCGCTCAAGATATTTTCCCAATATATTGAAAATTTGGTAGCTTACCTATTAATTGTTTCAATGGTTAGTTTCCACAACGCTATTAGTTAATTAGTAGTACAAGATAAACAACGAAACTTCTTTGAAAGACAACAAGGAAAGGTTTATTCTTATAGCAGAAATAAATTGGAGTCAGAGTGAGAAAAGGTTCTTTTTGATGTCACAGGTAGTACGTTGGTACTTGAGTTTGTAGAAAGTGTGTCACTATTGCAGGTAGTTCGTATGATAGGCTGCAGGGCTGGTTCTTTTGTGTGCGTCGCTAGTAGCAGTGTTATCTTCAGTGAAGATCTTCCATGTGGAATATCCATAGAAGAGGACGGGAGAGAGGTCTTTCTTCGCTGCTAGCCGGGGGCTCTCTGACTTGTGGCGACTTCCAAAAAGGGCTAGAAGAAAAAGTTCTTGAGAGGTAAATGTTTAGTATTTTATGGTTAGTTTTTATAACACTATAAATTAATTGACAATACAAATGAATAACGAAACTTCTTTGGAAACACAACAACGAAAGTTTTATTATAGTAGCAGAAGTAAACGAGTCGGAATGAGAAAATGTTATTTTTGGTGTCGCCGGTTAGTATGTTGGTCCTTGAGTTTGTAGGAAGTGTGTGTCACCGTAGCAAGTAGCTCGTGTGACTGCCGCAAGGCTGGTTCTACTGTGTGTGTGTAGCTAGTAGCAGCGTGTTCTTCATTGAAGGTCTTCCATGTGGAATGTCTGTAGCAGAGGACGCGAGAGAAGCCTGTCTTGGCTGCTAACTAGGTGGTCTCTGACTTGTCGTGACTTCTAAAAAAGACTAGAAAAAAGTTCTAGAGAGAAAGAAGGAATCACTGCGCTCTGCCCCTGATTGGTCAGTGAGTGGCCTAATCGCTTGGCGGGGGCATTGATTCGAGAGAGGAAATAGATCTGTGACTGCTACACCTATGTATTGCGGAATTTTTTTTGTAGTCATTCTCTTAATACAGCGAATTTACCATTATTATTTCCTTTATATAGCAAATTTCTTATAATTATTTCTTCTAGCCATTAAATTCTATCTGTGGATACCTATGCTTTTATTCAGCCGACAAAAAAAAATTTTACCACCCAGGGATCAATATAGACCACATTTAGAAGCCCTGGTTTAGTTGTTAAGTGTATTTTCAAGTTTCGTAGAAGCCAGCAGATGATGAGCCCACATATTCGGGCTTCATACTCAATTGTAAATGGTAAAGTATATATAATAAATAATAAGATGATCCCACATTTTCTTATACTCCTCTTATTCGTCCCTATATCAGGAAGATAAACTTAGTCGTAAATATCTAGAAAGCTAACAACACCATAGTCTTCCTTTGTTGATGAAAAAATACTGTTTTTTCTTTCACCCGACATTTTCACACCAACTCAGTTAAGGAGAATAACATGATTACCTCCCTTTAAGTTAGTCACCACTTCAAACAAAATAAACAGTGACCAAGCAGACAATTGACACAGCATCAGAGAATACTCATTGAATTTACAACTGAGTGAGAAACTAGATGAAATTGTAAGTAAAAACTTTGTTTTACATCTACTTTCTTACATTTATTCTAATGTCTGTAGTAATGTAGAAAAAAATTCGAAATGTAATTTTTATATTCCTATCTAAATAAGAGTGTAGTTGTATAGAGAAGACGTATCCGATTTTGAAAGCAAGGTACGAATTCTTCATACTCACTAGTTATCGGAATTCCTTGTTCTCTTGGCTGTTAGTGTTAGAGGTCAGAAATTACGTTCGATTTGTAGTTTCTTTAATAAAGATGTTTGAAAATTCCGAGTGATTTAAAGATTCGAAGTTTAGTGAAACATTCTAAACACAGAATAAAGAAATCCCTACTGAAATAACATAGCGTAATTTGAATAGCAACCATTCTTTATTTTCGTGATAAAAATCTTTAAGAAAACGTTACACCTTCTCATTTTTGTCAATTTGTTCATTTATTTTAATGGGGCAAAAAATAACGGTTTAAAGTGAAAGGTAATTAGAAATATTCGGGAAATATTTCATGAACAGAGTCGATTTTTTTTATTTATGGTCTTTAAACAATAATTTTCACTAGGTATGTACAAAAACATGCACCAGCCAAATGCACCCTTCAACAAAATCTCCATAAATGGACTAATAATCATATTTTGATTAAAAAAATTTTTTATTCAAAGCAATAAAAAGTTTAATTTCTTTCCAAACACATTTTTCCACAAAATTCTAGACTGCATGTTTTTTTTATTGTTTTCTTGTAACGTGCCAACCCGCCCTCAATCATTTTGTGAATGTGACTCACGTAATGAAGGTGCAATTGAATTAGTTTTACATTATTTTCAAGATAATTTCATGGAGAATTAGATTTCATTGAGATTTATTATAAGTTTCACTATTTGTTCGTAAGGATGTCTTATTTTTAAAGTTGAAAAAAGGTAAAAAGACGTACAATATTGCTTTTGTAGGCATTTTTTTCTTATTTTATTTGTTTTCGAAGCTTAATCAACTAAAGATGTGGTTAATAAAAAGGAAAATATTCAGGGTAAATATTGCTTTTTTTGTTTTTGTTTAAAATATTTTCATCCATAGATAAAAGTCTTCCATTCACTGCAGGTGATTGGGATTTTGGTAATTGATTTAAAAATATCGAGTAAATAAAAAAGAGGAATTAGATTTAAAAGAAAAAATTATCTGAATATCGACTTTTATTAATTAGTTAATTTATTTATTTTTGTTTTATTTTTATTTATGCATTTATTTTTTTTAAATAAAGTATTTTATTGGACGATAGTCTTTCAACGGAAACCTGTAAGGGATAAAGTATTCAACGAAGATAAGTCTTTTACGACAATTTATTTTCATAAAACTACGAATTGTTACTGTAGAAGAAAAGAGGTGTATCTTATTTACTTACGAAATAAAAATCAATCTCTGTAGGACTTTTAAATATAAGATTATCATAATTTCTATCTGTATTCATTTATGTCTAGAAGTCTACATGATCTTTGATTGCTTATAAAATAAAAGTCTATATAATCTTCGCATTAGGTCTGAATACTAGTCCATGGATTTTTCTACATCCATTCCTTTGTGTTTAAGATCCACATGATCTTTGATTGCTTATAAGATAAAAGACTATGTAATACCTTATTCTAAAAGATAAGTTACCTCCCTTAGATTAGCAGCAATGGTATCGATATAGCTTTGACAAGAATAAACACATTTATAACATACCTTGTGCGTCCGTGTTTTATCATAGATAATTCAGAAATAATAATAAGTATCATTACATGGTAGAAACGATAAAAGAAAACTCAAAAATGACGTACAGCCTAAGAAGCACAGGCGAAATAAAAAAAAGTGGAAACAGCCCTAAAAAAAAAAAAGGTTGTAAAAAATACATATTCGAACTTGTCCATGTGGCTAAAGATAATATAGTGTAACCCGGATATAAGAGAGTTGTCGGGACAGGTGAATAAGTCTCATGTCGGGGTTTGGTCTATTTTGTTTAGGTAACACAGGCTCTAATTTGGGACCAGATAACATCTCTCTTATATACGGATTTCTCTTATATCCGGTTATATTGTACGAAGACCAACAGTTAAAATTTCTTCACAGAAAGAGACTCTCACCAACACACAGTGAGTACAGTATTATTGTAATTTGTCATTATTTTATTTGGGACAAATCACACTGTTGTTAAAAGAAAAAAAAAATTCTTTTCTTTTTTAACTATTCAGAGAAAAAAATTTAAATGACGACTTCATATATTTCACTGCCTATATTAAACTGGACGAACGAAAATGAACAAGAAACCTTCAGTGGATGGGTTGACTGTATGACTTTGTACTTTTTCATGAACAGTGTTGAGGAAAAATTAAAACATAACTACATTCTACTGAGCACAGGATCAAAATGTTAAGAAGTTATAAAGTGAAGTGTGCTGAAGAAAAAAGAAACCTTATCAGCAAACCAAACGTCTCATTAAAGGTGGCTATCAAAAGCATTGAGCATACAAATCTACAACAAGTGATACTACATGCTATAAAGATGCCAGTGGAGGAAAAGCTAAAAGATACCACATGGTAGCAGCAAAAAATATTTGACAATGTACAAGATGTGGAGGGAGCCATAGGAAAAGAAAAGACTGCTATGCTTATAACCAAGAATGCAGAAAATGCAATGGACTAAACCACTTTGAAAACTACTGCCTCACAAAAACATACATATGGCATGTCTTTAATTGGAATCATTTTGAGATGAGGCTTCTTAATCTGAGAATTTTTATTTATTGCAGACTTTTTGTCCTCATCTTGGTAGGTTTTTTTTTGTGTTGTTTCTTCTTTCACTACGTTTCGGCCAAATTTCACCTCTGGCCTTCTGGTAAATCACCTGAAGAAGGCCAGAGGTGAAATTTGGCCAAAACGCAGTGAAAGAAGAAACGACACAAAAATACAAAAAAAACTACCAAGATGAGGACAAAAAGTCCACAATAAATAAAAATTAATTCTCATACATATGGCAGAATAGAAAATATAGTCCTAATAAAATGAGACAAGGAGAAAAAAAACAAAACAACTGACACAAGTAGCAAAAGACTTCAAAGAAAAATGTGAATGCCACATATAGAACTGAGAGTGGGTCAGACCAAAAAGAGTATCTATACTTATACACCTTAAATAAACAGAGCAAAAACATTCACAAACATAGATTATATAGATTTGGAATATTATAAACACAAAATAAAAATGAAAGTAGACATTGGAGCAAATGGAAATATAATACCATTTAAGCTATATAAAAAAAGGACCCATAAAACATTGTTTAAAAAACAAGAAAATTAAAAAATATTAAGAGAGCCAACTACTCTATGGGTAATAAATGGCACCTAGATACAAGAATATGCCTCAATGATATTGACAATCAAACACAAGGACTCTACAGCTATCTGATCTAAATTCTTTATGTATAAAAACGACATGGCTATACTGGGTCTAAGATCATGCATACAATTGAGATTGGTGCAAATCAATTCTAGCCTAACTACTGGGGATGCAAATAAACCAATTGAAAGCATAGAAGACCTGGCCAAGGAATACTCTGGCAGATTTTTAGGTATCGGAAGCTTTCCAGGAAAACCAAAAATACTCCTGATAGAGAATGTAACACCAGTCATCCAACCTTCAAAATAATATCCAGTACAACTAAGAGACAAATTAAAAAAGAATTTAACAAAATAGAAAAAATAAGCGTCATCAGGAAAGTAATTGAACCAACAGCTTGGGTGAATGTAATCACTTGTAATGGAAAGAAAAGTGGCAAGCTACGAATATGCTTAGACCCAAAACCATTACATAAATGCATCAAGAATACACATCACACAACCCCAACACTGGAAGAAATTTCTCACAAACTATCTGGCATCAAACATTTTACAAAATTAGATGCCAAACATGGATACTGGGCAATACATCTTAATGAAGAATCAAGCTGGCTTACATGTTCTATTACTCCGTTTGGCAGGTACAGATATTTATGATGCCCATTTGAACTTAAGATGTCGCAAGACATAAGTAAGTAAAGTTGGTGACCGTAGTCGAGGTTGACCTGAAGGCTCCCTTTTCAATAGCTACTACACCAAGGTGTAGGGGAGGTCGCTACTTCTTTCCCTGGATTGCTCCACTTTACCCTTGATATGTACCTTATATTACTGAGTGTTAAGCAAGGAGGTATCAAGTACCATTTTAAAAGTCTTTGGTATGATGCAACCTGGGATTGAACCCAGATTTCACGGACCATTGGCAAACACTCTACCCACTAGGCCACACCGGCTCATTGGCCAAGTGGGTAGAGTGTTCACCCACCATATAATGTGAAAATTATGTACAAGCCAGGTGAAGAAATTGAACTCAATCTAATTATACACACCATCAATATAATGGTGCAGTGGAAAAATGACAACAAGCTACAGAAGAAGACAAAGAATTGAAGATTCTGAAGCAAGTTATAATGAATGGATGGCCAGAGGATGGAAAAAATAATGCTGAAGCTGATGAGAAGCTACTAGTCATTGAAAGAATATCTGTCAGTACAAGACGAATTGGTCAGTAAAGTTGAATGCATTGTCATATCAAAAAGGATGCAAAACACACTCAAAGAATCCATTCCATGATGCTCATCAAGTAATAGAACAGTACCAACTAAGAGCAAAAAATATTATTTATGGGAGAGGAATGAACAAAGATATAGAAATGATAGTAATGTCATGTGAAATATCCAGCTAACACCAGTTAAAGAATATAAAAGAGACCATGGTCATCAAAGAACAGGCAACCAGACCATTTCAAAATATTGAAGCTGACATCTTTAAATTTAATGGCCAACAAATCCTACTTGTTGTGGATCAATAAATAAAATGCCATTCATCAAGACAATGAACAATGTTACAAGCACAAACTGTACTGAATATTTTAAAGCAATTTTTGTTGATCATGGCATACCAGAATGTCTATGGACAATGTCAAATACTTTGTGTCAAATGAATTCCATAATTTCACTATGGAATGGGAATTTACACATATTTTATCCAGCCCAAGATACTCACAATCAAATGGATTCATTGAACAAATAGTTCAAACAATAAAAAGAACACTAAAAAAAGCAAAACAATCTAGGATGGATTACTAAATTGCTTTTCTATATCAAAGTACAACCCCACTTGACAGTCACCTGCTATCACTGACAGAATTCGTATACAATAGGAAAATAAGAATCAGGATTCCAACCTAGTTAAACACAACAAAGGACAACAAAATCAACAAACAGATGAGTGTCAAAAGCAGAAAGCAAGACAATATAATAAGAGAAATACAAAAAACCTTCCTGAGTTGATCAGAGGCAGCAAAGTGTTCGTCCTTCAGGAAAATGACAAATGGCAACCAGTAACAGTGATAAACAAATGCATTGAGCTGCATAACTATGTTGTCAAATTGTACAGCAATGGAAAACTGATTGGACAGAATAGAAGATACTTGCAAGACCTGTATATACCACAGAATTGGGCCACTTAATATACTAGAAAAAGGGATGAGACAGAATGATCCACCAGCATCTCAGTAAAACTCTGGTTACACAGAAAATATTGACAACCCATCTACTAGTGCACAACATGTACAGCACAATTCAGCTAAATTCAAGAACTACAAACATCATCAGACTGGCTTACAAGAAGGAAAACACCAACAAAATTCCAAGACTTTAATATGTGTAAACGAAATAAATAAATAAACAAAATAAGACTATACAATTAGAAAAAAGTAATTTTTATTGACAAGAGTGCTGTAATATATATTATTCTAAAAGATAACAGTTACCTCCCTTAGCAGCAGCAGTAGTATCAATATCTTCTTGACCTAAATAAACACATTTATAACCATAGCTTATGCATCAGTATTTTATCTAAAATAATTTAGTTATAATACAAAGTATTATTACAGGCTATATAATCTCTGTATCAAATATGAATTATAGTTTATCGATCTTTCAGCCTTTATACATTTTTGTCAAAAAGTGGTTGATTGCTTATTAAATAAAATTCTATAAAATCCCTGAATTAGATTTGAATACTAGTTCATCAATCTTTCTACATTCATTCATCTGAATGTGAAAGTTTATTTTTTATTACTAGTTCATCAATCTTTCTACATTCATTCATCTGAATGTGAAAGTTTATTTTTTATTACTTATTAAAGGAAAGACCATAGAATATTTCTCTTAAATTTGAACTGTAGTTTATTAATGTTTCTATCTTTCATTTGTTTCAGTTTAAAATTCTACATGGTCTTTGATTTCTTGTCAAATATTTGTGGTATAAATTTATTTTTAGGGCAACATCCTGTAGAAAAATGTTAATTTCACAAAAAAAAATCAAGAGACTTTTTTATTCATTAATAATTGATTTTATTATATAATTACTTTTCTAATTTATTTTTTCATTTTTAGGTTTGATCATGTTTGAGCAATCATAATAAAGAGTAACTATTACACAGTGAAATTGTGGATTACATACTGGAGTGAAACCTTTTTACTGTCAAATGAGTGGAGCTAAAATTTCCAAGAATTCCTGCCTAAAAAAACATATGTCAACACACACTGGAGAAAAACCTTTTCATTGTGAAATCTGTGGGGCTACATTTTCACAGAATTTCAGTCGAAAAAGACACATGTCAACACACACTGGAGTGAAACCTTTTCATTGTCAAATCTGTGAAGCTAAATTTTCTGAGAATTCCAATCTAAGGAAACACATGTCAACACACACTGGAGAGAAACCTTTTCATTGTCAAATCTGTGGAGCTAAATTTTCCAAGAATTCCAGTCTAAAAAAACACTTGTCAACACACACTGGAGAGAAACCTTTTCATTGCCAAATCTGTCAAGCTAAATTTTCACTGAATTCAAATCTCAAAGCACATATGTCAACACACACTGGAGAGAAACCTTTTCATTGTGAAGTCTGTGGAGCTACATTTTCTCGGAATTCATATCTCAAAACACACATGTCAACACACACTGGAGAGAAACCTTTTCATTGTGAATTCTGTGGAGCTACATTTTCTCGGAATTCATATCTCAAAACACACACGTTAACACATACTGGAGAGAAACCTTTTCATTGTCAAATCTGTGGAGCTACATTTTCCCGGAATTCACGTCTCAAAACACACATATCAACACACACTGGAGAGAAACCTTTTCATTGTCAAATCTGTGCCGCTAAGTTTTCCCAGAGTTTCAGTTTAAAAAGACACACGTTAACACATACTGGAGAGAAACCATTTCATTGTGAAATCTGTGGAGCTAAATTTTCCCAGAATTCCAATCTTAAAATACACATGTCAACACACACTGGAGAGAAACGATTTCATTGTGAAATCTGTGGAGCTACATTTTCCCTGAATCAAAATCTCAAAACACACATATCAACACACACTGGAGAAAAACCATTTCATTGTGAAATCTGCAGAGCTACATTTTCCCGGAATTCACATCTCAAAGCACACATCAAGATACATTAAAGAGAAACCTTTCCACTGGGAAATCTGTGCTGATAAATTTTCCCAGAATTCACATCTCAAAACACACATGGCAAGACGCACTTGAGAAAAAACCTTTTCATCATAAAATCTATGGAGTTAAATTTACCCAGATGTGATATCTCAAAAAACTAACATTTTAACGCACCCTAAAAAGGAACCTCTTCATTTTAATATCTGTGAAGCATTGTTTTCACATATTTAAAACCTCAAAAGACACATGTTAGCACCCACTAGAGAGAAACTTTTTTGTTAAGAAATCTGTGTGACTAGATTTTCTCATCTCAAGATACACATGCCAGCACATACTGGAGAAAAATATTTTTTTGTGATATCTCTGTAGTTGCATTTTCACAAAATTCAGATCTTAAAAGGCATATTGGAGAAAAACATTTCCTTATGAAAGCTGTGAAGGTATATTTTCTCTGAATTGTCACCATAAAAAGAAATATGTCAACATGCAACTAAGCTAAACTAATTTATTATAAAATCTATGAGCTACATTTCTAAATAACTTCAGAAGGCTTACCATTAGTAATCTGTGCACTAAAAGTTTCTCCCTATGTAATATGTCATGGAGTATATGAAAATGATTGCTTGCAAATTATAAATGCTAGATTGAAATATGTGTAACTGAGTGCAGATGATTTGTATATGAAGATACAGAAATAGATATATATCAGGTTGCTAAAAAATCATTTTTACATTTAAATGTCTCATAAAAATCTCAATTATATTTTAATTTATTAGTGTTTTAATCATAAATCAGTCTAATGGAGGTCACTTAGCAGATAACTAAACTTACCTTGGAGCAATTTTAGGTCCTGAAGCTAAAAAATTACTGCCGTCTCTCAAAGCAAATCACATACCTTTGTTTTTCTGATGATGCAAAACTGGATAAATTTTCTTTTTAGAAAAGGTGTGTCTATCTTGTTAGACCAAACTATTCAAACGCTTCTTTGCTAATGCCTAAAAAATAAACAAATAAATCAACCATAGTTTTACACATGTAAAATTTCATAACTTAGCAAAATCAGCTGACATAAAACATAAGGTACACTCTTGGTACTGTTCAGAGCCAATTAGACAAGGCAAAGCAGTCTGCAAAGGGTCTGCTAAGATCCTCGCCAAATTCTTTTAGTCAGTGTTTAGTATTGTTAAAGGGCGGAAGTTACTAACCCCATTGCCACCATGTTTGTTCTTGCATTGAAAATTTATTATACTCTGGTGAAGCATTGGGGGATCAACCCTTGCTTCATTCAGTTATAGACAGTCATCAGCAAAGGGATAAATATTTCAAAAGGAGCACCATCAGTTGCATGAGTCTTGTCTGTCATGAATATGATGAAATTTCATCTTCTGTTATGCTCACCTCACACCCAGCCATTTTCCTTGCAGAAAAGTTTCTGGAGGGAATTACAAAACTCCCCAAAATACCTTCATTTGTAGTCCGTTTGTGTAACACTGCCCTTATGTCACTATGAAGCATGTTTTACTTGCTCAGCTCGTAGTTCTTGAGCTGTGTTAGTTGAGTTGCAAGACATTCTTTTTAAGCTAGCCCTAACTATGAGGGAGTGGTAGTTTTTGTGGAAAACTCAGCTCTGCATTAGCAATGTTAGTTTCAACACCTTTTCCACTCTATCCTAGATTCTAGTGCCCTTTACGCCACTATCTAGTTTCGTTTTTCTACTATGGTAACCTGAAGACTCCTTTTTCAATAGCTACTACACCGAGGTGTAGGGAAGGGCACTACTCCATTTCCTGGATTGCTCCACTTTAGCCTTGATTCCTACCTTATAATGCTGAGTGTTAAGCAAATCCGCATCAAGTGTCTGACTCAACCTGGTATTGAACCCCGGTCTCCTGAACCATTGGCAAACACTCATTAGGCCAATGACCCTTTTCTACTATAGTCAGCAGCAAAAGATCTAATTCTATCCTTAAGCTTTACCCAATTAATTTAATTCTCGATTATGGCACCCATCAATTCCAACTGAAATATTGGTTTGAGCTGGTCCTGAAAATCCTTCTCATCCAATAAGTATGCATTGAATTTTCAGTAACCAAACTTGCTAAGCTTAGTCTTATCTGACTTAATTGACACACGCACAAATTTGGGGGTCATAATTTTTTAAAGAAACTTGAACCACTTATGAAATCTAAGGCAACTCTTGTAACACTCGGTTGACATAACTAGAAAGCTGACTTGAGCTGTTCCTACCAGTCCAACTTTATTCTACCTCTGTTGAGTGCTTTTCCCTGAATTTGTTGACAAGATCACATCTCACAATAAACTCACAAGAATATTTTGCCTCCAATTTATTATTAAGCTGGCTAACTCCCCGTTCCTCAAGAACAGTTCATTTCTCCCATTAAAACTACCCACCTCCATGATATCAGAAAGAAATGTCAGGATGCTCACTGGTAACATTAGGCCCATAAACCCCAATGAAATGAAACACTTTGGACAAAGTCTGCCAGCCATATCCAAAAAAACAAGAGAACACATCACATTAAGGTTTCTACTTATCAGCTATGAAACCCAACTTGCATGATCATCAAAATAAGCTGGAAAAGGCTGCTATACCCTTGACAGTATACTCTCATAGAATATGAAATCAAAATAGATCTCATGTAAACAGCAAATATCCACTGTACATAGCTGAAGGTGAGAGAAAAGTTGACTCCTGTTTGTGTCGACCTCAATCCACAGGCATTTAAACTTATTAACCTTACATCCATCATCACAATTACAGGAGTTGGGTACCTAGACTGAATATAGTGGAAGTAAGGACACTGACAGTCTGGCTCATGAATCCAAAACCCATCTCAATGGTGCCATCTTGAGTGAGACATCTGATATTCTGCCAGAAAATTAATTTAAGAGCTCTATAATGGAAAGGCTGCAAATAAATGGGGAACCCTCTCAGAGACGCTCTTCTTCATTTCTCTTTTGGTAACAGGAAGATAGAGAGGGCTGTGAGACTGGGTGCGAGTGACTTCCCCAATTATGTTCATAATTTCCTCAGACCCTTGAAGTGTTACATTGCAATACTTGAAACAATTTATTTGTGTGAAAATGAATGAGCCCTGGCTTGTTTAAAATGATGCCAACAAACTATTCATTGATAAATGATATATATTTATTTGGTTTCTTTGTTTAATGGCATATCAACCTTCGTGGGTCATTTAATTCCAAAGTTATCCTAGGAGAACAGCAGTGAAGCTATTTAACCCATAGCTGGGAGGATGAGGGTGTTCATACCTTTCCCAAGGGTATTTGTCTGAAAGTGAACATAATAGTGCGACTGGAGTTTAAACTCGCTTACTACAATTCCGCAGTCTAGTGTTTTAACTAATACATCATGAGGACACCCCCAATATATATTTGATATATTTGTTTAACCAGGATTTGGTATTAAATAACATACGAGTAAAACTGTTACAAAATATGTAAACTGTTACAAAATATGTAATATTACATTTTCTTATGTTGTATTTAAATAAAGATCAGGTGATGTTTAAGCTCCGCCTACTTCTGCCCAGCTTGTATTCATGCCATTTTTAACTGTGAATTTTTAGTTCCCAATAAATTTTGTTTGTTACAACATGTGTATTTTTATCTTCGTCTATTTGCTATATTTTTGCTACTTCATTTATTTGTCATGGATAATTCTTTGGGTTATTTAACAAACTCAAATCATTCAACAGGTTATGGAAATCATATTTATTTCAATGGAGATATTGAAAATTTCCAATCATGATAAATAAATTTCTGTCGTATCTTTGCCTACAGAAGCTGTTATACATCATGGAATCAAACACAAAGAATGTTGATCCCGAGAAAAACGCTTGAGTTTTTTGCTCTGATGGTACAACTACTTGATAATAAAAGCCTTTCATTGCTTATAAGAGATTCCAGAAGTGATGGAAGATTAGCAATGAAGATAATGAAGTACCATGATGTTGGAGACAGTAAGTATAGACTTATTGGATTGTACACAGAATTAATGTCAATAAAAATGTTAACTGATGAAAGGGTTACTAACTACAAAATAAGAGCAGAAAAAGCAATATCTTCTTTAATTACAGTTAGTGAAAACATTACAGACAGTCTACTAATTGTAATGAACTTAAAAAGTCTGCCAGAAGACTTCAAACCCTTTTCCGCTGTAGCAACGCAACAAAAAGAGGAATGGAAATTTAATGAATTTAAATTTGCTCTCAGAAATTACAAAGAAACAGAAAAGTGCAAAAAAATAGAAATGTGATGATTATTCAATGAAAATGTCAATTCAACACAAGAATGAACCATGTTATAACTGTCAGAAGACGGGACACAAAAGTTTTGAATGCAAAGACGTGTCAAGATTTTAAAAACGTTGGTATGAAAAATAAAAATGAAACCAATTCATTTTTGAGTAGGTACTTTTAAAAAGGAACATTTGAAATTGCTTTGATTGAGTCGAGCTACTGCACACATCATTACAGATAAATCAAAATTTGGGTAAATTTTTACCCTTTAACCCATCCTATTTTAGCAAAAACTAAAAATCAGATTGTACTTTGTTTTTGGCGAATATGTGTAAACAGCTAGAAAAAATATCTGCAAAGAAGAAATTTTGAAGAAAAGCCCAATATTTTAGAATCTAAGGAGGGGGGATCATTTTGTTTTATAAATTTAACGTAAAATGATCACCCATTTCCGGACCAGATAGCATTACTGATGATCGGAAAAGGGACTATTCTTTTCTTTCCTTTTTAAATTTTTTTTAAATGAGTTTGCTTTAGAAAGTTTTGTCTTGTACTCACAAAGTCCTTTCATGGGTTATAATCTCGTGGAATTATATTTTAGATTATGCAGAGCTATTTTCCATTTTTAAAGTCCTTTGTCTTTTACTTTTAGTTTTTTGTTTTGTTTTGTTTTTTATGTTCACTTGTCCTAAGTCTAGAGGCAACTAACTTAGCAAAAGTCAAAGAAAAAATCAAAGCTCACAAGACGAAATACATGTGCTTTAATCAAAGAGGAAACATCTCCACCCAAAAGGATAGGCCTTTGAAACTAATGGACAAGTTCATCTACCGAGGAAGCAGTGTCTCATCAATTGAGAAAGATATCAATATGCCTCTAGGAAAGGCATGGACAGCTAACGATAGGCTATCGGTCATATGGAAGTCAGACCTGACCGATAAAATAAAACGCAGTTTCTTCCAAGCAGCGGCCGTGTCAATACTGCGTCATAAATCAAGATTTCTTTCAGACAAATGTCTGGTCCTTTTAGAAAAGCTAAGCATTTTGTCTGATAGGCCTCACAGAAGATCAAAGGGTTTTTTTAGCCTATGGGGCTAATTACTTCGCATTTTATTAGGGTGGTGGAATGTGACTGATCATTTGTTTATTGCCTACAGCCCTTTAATTAGTTCTAAGAGTTGTCACAATAGCTATTATATATTTTATGCTTTTAAAATCTAGTAGCCTTTTCTAGAAAACAAGTGACAGCAAGTTTCTTTATTAAAATTCAATTCCTATTATTATTATTGTTATTATTATCATTATATATGTATCTATATTTATATATTTCTAAACATAAATTTGGTTCCCAAATATTTTCTTAAAAATAAATCTCAAGCAGTATATGCCACAAAAAATGTTTAGCTGATGTGGCATCCTATGGCTGAATTAAAAGACTAAGAATTGATAATGGAACAGAATTCACTTGCTGTATATTTAAAAATATTCTTATAAAGAATAAAATAATACAAGAATTTTCAGCCCTTTATTCACCACACCAGAATGGTATATCAGAAAGGTCATGGAGATCACTATTTGAAATGGCGAGATGTTTATTGATAGAATCCAAGTGTAAATGTGGGGGCTATCCCACTTGTTTGGTACAAGCCAGAGTTGGGGACATATTAACATTGAACACCGACCAGTCACACGCGTGACGCTGTCAGAGGGGTCGAGCATTTTATTACCATTTCTCCGAGCAGAACACACGTGTTGCCTGACAGAGCTGCAATTTTAGACTTTGCGAAGTGGGTATTCTTTGAGGCGAACAGAGGTAAGAATCACACTGTATCTTTATTTGCCCGAATTATTGATCTGTGTGAAAGGGATTACAGAAGTTGTTTTCTATTTTGTTTTTAGTTTCACGGTGAAAGAAGGTTCAAAGACGGGTTTAAAGAAGGAACGAAGACCCATTGCGAATAGACAACTTCTTTACCAGTCGAGCCTTTTACCTCATTTTTTGCCTCATGGTGCTACCGTAACACCAAGTTACCAAACCATTTGTGGAATTATACAATCAGAGCATCAGCTTATATAAGAAATAGATGTCTTAACAGAAATACTAGAAAAACTTCTTATGAAATGTTCGCATATCTAAAATCTGACATAAGTAATATGTACACATCTGATACTGCATGCTTTGCATATATCCAAATTAAACAAAATTAGATCCAAGGATTAAGCGATAAATCTTTGTTGTTGGGAGTCAAGCCGATCTTATTTACTTTTCAAGCAGAAAAGAAAGCAAAAAAATAAGATGTGTTCATGAATCCAAACCCTCTGACATAGAAGGAGAAGAAAACAATTCTTTTGAAGACCCCATAAAACAAATTAGAACATGACCAAAAATTGAAACTGCTGAACAACCAAAAAAATAAGAAATCCGAACCACCACATGAAGATGAAACCGAGGGAAAATTTTCCAAATGAAAAACCAATAAACCCAAATACTTGAATGGTTATATACTAGATCCTGACAATTTGGACACAACATACTGTTTTATTAATTATTGTTATTGTGTAAGAGATATTTACAAAACTTATGAAGAAGCCATTATATCTGTAATATATGTACTTGTATTATGTTATTTGAGATAATAAATGAGAAGTACAAATATTAACTTTAAAAGAGGAATTTTATTCTTCGTATACAACGCCACGTGTTGGCTAGAAAATGTCCGGCGGTCAACACGTGTGTTTAGTGCTTGGAATCTCTTCAGCAACTACCTCCTCTTCTGTCTTGGGTCGTCTTCGGCAACTGCTACTATCTCCGCTGATTGGCCAGAGGGAGAGGGAAAGCGAGAGAGAAAAGGAGAGAGAAGGGAAGAGAGAAGAGTGAGAGGCGATGGATTCTGGGATAGCATTCCTTGGCCGAGGTGGAAGTAAGGACCAAGATTTCTGTTGAGTTAGTATTGACTGCCCCATTTACTGACCTTAGTAAGGGAGGTGATACTACATATCTACCCAGAAATTATGATGGTAAAAAGCAATGAGAGACAAAATTATTGCTCTTGAAGAAAATGATACTTATGAACTTCCCTCTGTTGCTTATGGCAAGAAAGTTATTGGAGGCAGATGGGTATATCCAGTAAGATTAGGACTTGTGGTTTGAAAGTTGATTTTAATAACGTCACTGACTCAGACAATTCTGTCTACGCAACACGCCTTGTTTCTACTTATTCCTGTTCCCTCTTTTAATAACATCTGACAGTCTCATTTGCATAGGAGCGCCGAGAGTCTGCGTTACTTCACGCGAGATAGGCAAATACAAAAGCGACTATGTGTCGCCATTTTAGCTTTTTTTGTTAAGCGACTGAACCGTACAAAACGCAGCCACGCGCTAGTCAGGTAAGTCACGATTTTCCCTACAGGACTGAATAATGCAGAACAATTTAAGACTAAATATGTAGCCAAGGGATTTTTACAGGTAGAAAATGTAGACTCAAAAGAAACATTTTCTCCCACAGCTAAAATCACTTATACTACATGTAACGTCACATTGAAATAAACAGGCCGTTATTTTAGGTAGTCATGGTCACAAGCCATCTCACCCAATCAGGCATTCTGCTAGATGTAGTACGATATCTGGCAACTATATATGATCCAATGATTTTTGTTTTACAGTTATAAAGGGATTTATCAATGCAAACGAGTTAATTTAATCACTCTGTATTCCTGTGCTTTTATGTAGCCTACCAAAATTTTATTTACCTCCCAGGGGTTTACACAGGCCACTTTTAGAAGCCCTGTTTTAGTTGTCGTAGAAGACACAAGACGATGAGACAACATTTTCGGACTTCGTACTATGAATGGTAAAACATTTATAATGAATGTCAAAATGATCCCACAATTTCTTACCCTTCTCTTATTTGTCCCTATATCAGCAAGCTAAACTTAGTCACCAACATCGAGAAAGCTAACAACAGCCTAGTCTTGCTTTGTTAATGAAAAAATACCGTTTTGTCTTTCACTCAAACATTTCCAAACCAGCTCAGTTAAGGTAGCTGATATGATTACCTCCCTTTCAGTGAATCAACACTTTAAACAGAAATGAGCAAAGACAAAATAGACGGTTGACACAGCATCAGTGAATCGATCGTTGCAGAGGTTAGTTGAATACTCGTTGAATTAACAATTGAGTGAGAAACTAGATGAAACTGTAAGTAAAAACTTTGCTTTACATCTGCTTTCTTACCTTCATTCTAATGTCTATGATAATGTTTAAAAAATTCGAAATATAATATTTACATTCATCATCCAGATATGAGTGTAGTTGTATAGAGAAGACGTATCCGATTTTGAAAGCAGAGAACGAATTATTCATATACACCGATTTCTAGAGTTCTTTGTTCTCTTACCTGTTAGTGTTAGATGTTAGAAACAACGTTCGAATTATACTTTCTTTAATGAAAATGTTTGAAAAATCCGAATGATTTAACGATTCGAAGGTTAATGAAATATTCTAAACATTTCTTAACACAAAGAAATCCCAAATGAAATTTCTTCTAAAATAAGTCTTTATAATATTAGTTTATCAATATTCCTACCTTCATTTTTTGTCTAAAATCTACCTGATCTTTGATTGTTCATGAATTAAAAATCTCTATAGTGTATGTATTAGATTTGAATCAATTTTTCTACTTTCATTTGTTTGTTTCTAAATTCTACATGATCTTTGGTTTAGTTGGTTGGGTTTTATGGCATATTAACCATTGTAGGTTATTTAATGTCAATCCCTCTTTATACATATTTATTGAATATATGATTTGTGAGCAGTTTTTGTTGATAAAATTTTTAAACGAACCTGAGTTCACTGTGGTAGGTTAGTTACTGACTCACAAAATAATTTTGTCCCTATATATATATATATATATATATATATATATTCTCTGGCCTAGGCTATAGTTTTTTCAATGCCTAGTTGTTCAGTATAAATGTTCAGTATGTATGAGTTTGTGAATGGGACTTCTCAGTTTTGTTAGTACTATTAATTTTGAGCTTTTTCTAAGTATTGTTATACCAATAATTCAATTTAGGCACACATTTAAAGAGTTTTAAGTATTGCTTTGTATTACTAACTATTAAATTAAACAGTCATTTGTTTGCACAGTTTAAATACCAAAAAGTTGTATTTTACCCATAGATAGGACCCTGGTGAGAGTTGACCTGGAAGCAATGACAGTGAAGGGGTATTCCATATTTTCCAGAGCACCACTGATTGGAGCCTTACCATCAAATGTTTTAATGTCATATCCAGGACACTCTTTTGGGAAGTCTAACATATCTGCAGAGATGCAGAATGTGTTCTACAACCCCAGCCAACTGAGCTACATATGATCTTTGATTTAAATAGTTGTTCATTCGATTTCTACCTTTATTCGTTTGTTTCATATTTACCAACCCCTCCGCTCGGGCAGGATATGACACAAGGTCAATTTTTAAGTGAAGTTTAACAGGTTTGAATTCAGAGTTTTCCTTCTCCTAGACTAGTTGCCTCACCAAGGCTGAAGAACCCAGTCTGTCCTACTTGTTTCAAAATGTGTTCATGATCTTCAATTACTTATAAAATAAAAGTCTTCAATTACTTATAAAATAAAAGTCTACTTTCTGTATTAGATTTGAATAACAGATCATCAATCTTTCAACCTTCATACCTTCTTGTCTAAAAGTCTTTGATTGCTTATAAAATAAGTCTATGTAATTTCTGTATTAGATTTCAGCAGAAGTCTATCCATCTTTCAATATTCATTCATTTAAACTGAAAAAGTACTTGATTTTTTACTGCTTATAAAATGAAAGGTTATAGAATCTTTCTCTTAAAAACAGGAAAGTAGTTTATTAATGTTTCTACCTTCCTTCATTTGTTTGTGTCTAAAATTCTCCATGGTTTTTGGTTGCTATGAGAATATTCATTGCATAAATTTGTCCTAAGACCAACATAGTCTACAACTGTAAAAAAATTTGAATTTAAAAAATCATGAAACTTCTTTATTAAGGAACAATAGGATTTTTTATATGGTTTCTAATGTATTTTTTTTCATTTGTAGGTTTAATCATGTTGAACAATGATGAAAAAGTTAAATCATTACATAGTGAAATTTTTTGATTTCATACTGGGGAGAAACCTTTATGCTTTGAAATCTGTTGTACTGAATTTTCACAGAATTACAGTCTAAAAGGACACATGTCAATGTTCACTGGAGAGAAACCTTTTCATAGTCAAATCTGTGTAAACAAATTTACCCAAAATTCCAGTTTAAAAAACACATCAACACACACTGGAGAAAACCCATTTTATTATGAAAGCTATGGAGCTAAAGTTTCCCAAAATTCAAATCTCAAAACACACACGTCAACTCACACTGGAGAGAAACTTTTTTATTTTGAAATCTATGGAGCTAAATTTTCCCGTAATTACCATCTAAAAATACACATGTTGACACACACAGGAGAGAAACCATTTCATTGTGAAATGTGTGGAGCAAGATTTTCCCAGAATTCAAATCTCAAAACACACATGTCAATACATACTGGAGAGAAACCCTTTCATTGTGAAATCTGTGGAGCAACATTTTCCAAGAATTCAAATCTCAAAACACACATGTCCACACACACTGGAGAGAAACCTTACCATTGTCAAATCGGTGAAGACAAATTTTCCTAGAATTCCAGTCTAAAAAAACACATGTTAAAACATACTGGAGAGAAACCTTTTCATTGTCAAATCTGTGGGGCTACACTTTCACAGAATTCTAGTCTAAAAAAACATGTCAACACACACTGGAGAGAAACCCTTTCATTGTGAAATCTGTGGAGCTACATTTTCCCAAAATTCAAATCTCAAAACACACATATCAACACACATTGGAAAGAGGCCTTTTCATTGTAAAATCTGTGGAGACAAATTTTCCCTGAATTCCAGTCTAAAAAAACACATGTCAACACACACTGGAGAGAAACCATTTCATTGTGAAATATGTGGGGCTAAATTTTCACAGAATTCGAATCGCAGAACACACATGTCAACACACACTGGAGAAAAACCTTTTGATTGTCAAATCAGTGGAGCTACATTTTCACAGAATTCTAGTTTAAAAACACACATGTTAACACACACTGGAGAGAAACCTTTTCATTGTAAAATCTGTGGAGATAAATTTTCCCAGAATTCAAATCTCAAAACACACATGTTGACACACACTGGAGAGAAACCTTTTAATTGTCAAATCTGTGGAGACAAATTTTCCCAGAATTCCAGTCTAAAAAAACACATGTCAATACACACTGGAGAGAAACCATTTCATTGTGAAATTTGTGGAGATAAATTTTCCCAGAATTCAAATCTCAAAACACACCTGTCAATACACACTGGAGAAAAACCTTTTCATTGTAAATTCTGTAAAGCTACATTTTCCCACTATTCCAGACTAAGAAATCATATGTCAACACACACTTTAGAGAAACCTTTTTAATGTGAAATCTGAGGAGCAACAGTTTCTCAGAATTTCTTTCTCAACACACACTGGAGAGAAACCTTTTCATTTTGAACTCTCTGGAGCTGCATTTTCCCTGAATCAAAATCTCAAAACACATGTCCACACACACGGGAGAGAAACTTTATCATTGTGAAATATGTGGAGGTACATTTTCCTGGAATTCCCATCTCAAGACGCACATGTCAACACTCACCAGAGAGAAACTTTTTCATTGTCAAATCCGTGGATCTACATTTTTATGGAATTTCCATGTCAATACCAACTGGAGAGAAACATTTTCATTGTGATATCTGTAGAGATACATTTTCTCAGAATTCCAATCTCAAAAGACACATGCCAACACACACCGAAGAAACACCTTTTCATTGTCAAATCTGTGGCACTACATTTTCTCAGAATTCAACTCTGTGAACACACGCCTGAGAAAAACGTTTTAATTGTGAAATCTATGAAACTTCATATTCCCTGATTTCCAGATCTCAAAACACATATAAGCACACACTAGATAAAAACTTTTTCATTGCGAAATCTCTGAAGATAAATTTTCCCCCAATTCTCATCTAAAAACACTCATTTTAGGACTTAGATATCTAAATGAAACAGTTAAAAGTAATTTAAAAAATTCCCCAGCCATTTGAACAAATTCTTTATATGTGTAGAGCATACTACCTGGTTTTTACATGAGCAGAGATGTTAAAATGATCAGTTGAAGATACTTGGATGCAAAGAAATGATTTTCATTCCACAAATGATTCTTTTGTGTAATATTAAGTATTTTAAAAACTTTCATTCACAAAAGACTCTTCTCCTAATGAAGACCTATGTACTTAAGAACAATTAAATAACTACAAAGAAATATTCTTATTTGTCTTATCATTTTTGTTTATCTGCCCCCTTTTCTCTCTATATATATAGTTATATAAATCAAGGCATGTTGATAGCTTTGATTCCCTTGCAACTCTCACCAATCAATTCTATCAGACATTGCTTTTGGTAAGTCCTTTAAACTCTATCCAATGTTCCCACAGAGCTAATGAAAGTAAAGTGTTACTATTCTTCCTACATTGTTGTGCTCATGTTTATGAATCTATTGGAAAATGTCACTTATGAGTTTGTGTTTAATTCCTAAGCAATGTTTTATTTCTATTATTTGCATGATGGAAGTGAAGTGATCATACAGTTGCTGTTATGTAAGTTTCAGATATATATATCAACATATAGAATTACGAAAATGTACTAAAATGAAAAGCACAAAGTCTTCAGCGGAGGAATTTGTTTCTTGCATTATTTGCAAATTTTAAATGTTTCTGATATTAAACTTTTAACAGGGTGATTGAGTGAAACATTTCATTTAATGATTCAATTCTGAATGACTTGATATATAAAATTCTTCTCGAACGACCTTGTGTTTTATCATCTCTACATTTTCATTCTGTAGAATTTATTTCCAGTTTAAAATGTTGCCTCACCCATAGTAATTGCTTACAAGGTTTGGTTTGGTTTCTTTGTTTAATGGCATATCAACATTTTTTAGGTTATTTAATGCCAAAGCCATTCTCCTAGAAGAACAGTAGTGGTACTATTTAACCCATAGCTGGGAGGATAAGGGGGTTCATACCTTTCCCAAGGGTATTTGCCCGAATGTGAACGTAATAGCATGACTGGAGTATGAACTCGCGTACTACGATTCCACAGTCCATCACTTTAACCATTACACCATGAGGACACCCCCTAATTGCTTACAAGTGATACAAGAAAATGATACATTTAAATCATGAACTATAATTATCTGACATCAAGTATTTAATCATTTACTTATTCCAGTGAAAATTGATACCTTACTAGGAGAGTGCACTGAACACTGTATAACCCCCGCTCACAAAACAGTTACTAACCTCATTGCCACCATGTTTGTTCTTGCATAGAAACTTTACTATACCTCTGGTAAAACATTGGGGGATAGTCCCCTGCTTCATCCAGTTGTTACAGACAGTCATCAGCATGGGTAAACATGTGACAACCTCAAGTACACTTCAAAAGAAAGGCCGTCGATTACAAGAGTTTTGTCAGTCGGGAATGTTTTAAGTGCCTGATCAATTTCATCCCCATTTATATGCCCCTCATACCTAGCTACTTCCATTGCCTCAAGGAGAGGGAAATCGGTGTGATAGGCATCAAATTGAACAGAACTCAGTCTGGATTCTCTGCTGAAAAGTTTCCGAAAGAAATCATGAAACTCCCTATAAATGCCTAAAGATACTCAGACATTCACCATGCACAGCTTCTGACACAGCCAAAAATAGGAAGACTTACAGCCAGCGAAAATACTTTCATAGTCCTACTGCAATTTGTATACTTACCATTTTTCAATATAATAAAATTCTCATGGACATCAACATCTCCTACCACATATATATATATACACAATTTCAGTCAGCAAGCAGACACATACTCTACTGCTATTTACTTTGCATACATACACATGCATATATATATGTAAGTACAACTTGGTTATTTCACTTCTTTTGTCTTGATAGTTAACACACGTACACACAGATATGTTATAACAACATACACTTCCATTCACATTACATTTGTAATAACTTACCCACACCCATATATAGATATTGCAAACATATCTGAAAATTGCTACAATGTACTGACTTTTCATCACTTATTTTTAAAAATATTCTTGTTGTTATGAAATTTCTTTTGTCTGCATAGTTCATATTATTTGTGTTGTTAATTGTGTAACCGACTCTCAGATTTTTGTTTCTAACAAAGCTTCGAGAAACATCCAACACCCTACAAATGGGAATTTAGTGAATTGAAATCCGCTCTCCAAAGTTATGAAGAAAAAGAAAAGTACTGAAAAATAGAAAAACATGATGATTATTCAATAAAAATGTTCATACAACACAAAAACACAATGTACAATGTTATAACTGTCAGAAAACAGGACACAAAAGTTTTAAAGGTAAAGACACGTCAAAATTTAAAAAAAACATTTGTATAAAAATAGTAAAACAGGAACTCATGATACGAACTTATGCAGTAAAGAAAGAAATGAAAACTCAGCTAAATCACTGAAAAATAAAAATGAAACCAATTCATTTTTGAGTAAGTGCCTTGGCCTAATGAGTAGAGGGTTCACCAATGGTCCAGGAGACCGGTGTTCAGTCCCAGGTCGAGTCATACCAAAGACTCAAAAAATGGTACTTGATGCTGCCTTACTTAGCATTCAGCATTATATAGTGAGGACCAAGGGTAAAAAGGAGAAATTCTGGGAACAGAGTAGCATCCTCTCCCACACCTCAGTGTAGTAGCTATTGAAAAGGGAGCTTTTGGGTCACCCTTGACTAAGGTTGCCAACTTCTTTTTACTTTTAAAAAGAAGCATTTGAAATTGATTCATTTAATATGCTTGTGGATTGTTGAGCTACTGCACAGATAAATCAGAATTTGTATTAATAAAGAATGCATTATATATTCCTTCCTATCAACAAAACATTTTTTCAGTAGAATCAGTGACTGAAAATAGTGCTCCAGTCTATTCTTATAAAAAATGCACCAAACTGAAGGCCTTGAGTGGGTCCACGTGTGACATTAAGAAGAGAGGAAAAGGATATTTTCTAAACAGCGTAAAAACTGAACAAACATGTACTTTGAAAGAATGACATAGCATTTTAGGACATTGTAATAAAGGAGATGTTCTAGATCTAGAACAAACTGTAAGATAAACAATAAAAATAGATCTAATTGTAATACATGTGCTCAGGAGAGAATGTGCCAGTATACAAATAAAAAGGTTGATAGAAAGGCAAATAAAAGACTTGATTTGATTCATTGTGATTTAGCAGTTCCCATTCAACCAACTTCAATAAATGAATCAGAATATGCAATAATTTTTGTTGATGACTTCTCAGGACTGATAGTAGTTTATTGTGTAACGGATGGAAATTGTTATCAGAATTTTATTTTGATATCTCAAAACAAGAATTACTTTTGTATTTAACATAGTCAGAGATATCGTTGCAGCTAACAATCCTCCTAATACAATTAAGTCAATATTTATTCAAATTAGAATCATGAGGTTTTTGACAAACATGTGAAACAATAAAATAAGCCAAAAAGAATAAAAGAATTTGTAAATATAAGTTTTATGAAAAGAAAGGAATTGTAAATAACCCTTTTTACAATGAAAGGTTCACAGACAGAGATGACTTTTCTTTTCTTTTCTTTTTTTAAATGAGTTAGTTTTTGAAACTGTTGTCTTGTACTTATAAAGTCCTTTAATGGTTTTTAATCCTGTGGATTTAGATTTTAGATTATGCAGAGCTATTTTCCATTTTTAAAGTCCTTTTTCTTTTAACTTTAGTTTGTTTTGTTTTGTTTGTTTTTTTTTGTTGGAGGAGTTAATGTTTACTTGTTCTAAGTGGAGACTCAACTCACTTAGCTAAAGTCAAAGAAAATCAAAGCTCAAGGACCAGTGACTGGGCGTCATAAATCAAGATTTCTTTCAGACAAATGTCTGGTCCTTTTAGAAAAGCTAAGCATTTTGTCTGATAGGCCTCACAGAAGATCAAAGGGTTTTTTTTGCCAATGGGGCTAATTACTTTGCATTTTATTAGGGTAGTGGAATGTGACTGATAATTTTTTTTATTGCCTACAGCCCTTTAATTAGTTCTAAGAGTTGTCACATTAGCTATCATATTTTATGCTTTTAAAAACTAGTAGCCTTTTCTAGAAAACAAGTGACAGCAAGTTTCTTTATTTAAATCCAATTCTTCTTCTTCTTCTTCTTCTTCTTCTTCTTCTTCTTCTTCTTCTTCTTCTCATTTTTATATATGTATCTATATCTATATATTTCTATACATGAATTTGGGTCCCATATATTTCCTTAAAAATAAATCTCAAGCAGTTGATGTCATGGAAAGTTTTTAGCTGATGTGGCACCCTATGGCTGAACTAAAAGACCAAGAATTGATAATGGAACAGAATTCATTTGCTCTATATCTTAAAATATTCTTATAAAGAATAAAATAATACAAGAATTTTCAGCCCTTTATTCACCACACCAGAATGGTATATCAGAAAGACCATGGAGATCACTATTTGAAATGGCGAGCTTATATAAGAAATAAATGTTTTAACAGAAAAACTGGAAAAACCTCTTATGAAATGTTCGCATAGCAAAAATCTGACATATGCAATATACATACATTGTAGAATTTACAACACCAAAGGACAAGAATTTTAGACATGCTGAAATACCTTGGCAGATATACAGAGAATCTTTCTCAAAGAACATTTCACTTGAGGTGTCTACTAAAAGTTAACCATGTCTTCACATATGGACCAGAACACGAAAAAGAATTCACCAAACTGAAAAAGCTCCTATCGTCTCAACCTCTGATAATTCTACAATTCGTAACTACCAATAAAAGTTTCATGTGATGCGAGCAAAAAAGGATTGGGTGCTATACTTGAGCAGCAATATGAAGACAAGTGGCTGCCTGATATATATGCATCCAGAGCGATAACAGAGACACAAAGCAGGTATACCCCGATAGAAAGAGAAGCCCTTGCAATACAGTTGGCTTGTGACCGCTTCCATCAGTATATATATGGAAAACCAGTGCAACTGGAAATGGACCACAAACCACTAGTTGCTATACTTAAAAAAGCGCTGAATGATTGTCTAGCACGGCTACAAAGGATTTGACTCAAGGTGCCAAAATACGATCTGCACGTCAGAAATTTCCAGGAAAATCTGTGCATGCAGCAGATGCATTATCGCATGCAGCAATGGCAGATAAGGAACATTGAACAAATTGAACTCGACTTAGAAGCTCAGGTAGCAGCCGTTATCAAACATGTGCCATTAACTGACAGAGAGAGCGAAACCGTCTGTGAAAGTGAAGTCCGAATCCAGCCTCAGACAAAACAGCCTCTAGAAAACTGTGGTCAACCCTATCGAAAGCCTTGGACTGATCTAAATTGATCAGAGCGACATTTTTTTCTATTATCGTGCGAACCATATAATGACTGTCCTGGATAGTCCTACCCTTCACAGCACAACACTGTTCGGGGCTGATCAGACTTGGCAGGGCAGCCTACAAACGGTCTGCTAAGATCTTCACCAAAATCCTCGAGTCAGTGTTTAACATCGTCAAAGGGCGAAAATTACTTATCCCATCCCCATCACGTTTGTCCTTGCGCAGTAACTTCACTATACTTCTGGTGAAGCGTTAGAGGATTGTCCCCTGCTCCATCCAGTTGTTATAGATCGTCACCAGCAAGGACACAAACATGTGTGATAGCCTCAAGTACACTTTCTAGGGCAGACCATCGATCCCTGGAGACTTGCCCGTCCCAACCGTTTTCAACGCCGTTTTCAATGCTTCACGGCGATGGAAGTCGGCAAGATAGGTGTCAAACTGACCAGAACTCAACTCGGGCCCCCTAGTGAAAAGCTTCTCGAAGAAGTCGCGAAATTCCCTACAAATGGCTTCGTTTGTAGTCCGACATTGTCCGTCTGGAGAAGTGATACTCACGATATGCCTATCAACTGCATGTTTAAGTTCCTCGCCCCGAAATTCTTGGCCCATGTTCGTCGCCTCGTAAGACATTCTTTTGAACCTAACCCTAACTACGGGAGCTTGGTACTTCTTAATTTGATAGGAGCCCAGGTTCGCCTTAGCAATGCTAACGGCCCCACTATCTCCCACCTTAACCGCCCTATCTTGCTGAGCCTCTATCATTCTTTGCTCCGCTAACTTATCTAAATTAAGTATCCTACTATAGTCGGCAGCAAAAGATCTAATTCTATCCTTAAAGTTACCCCACCATTAATAGCCTCCATCAATTCCCGCTTTAACATTAGTTCTAGCTGGTCCTGAAAATCTTTCTCATCCACAAGGGATGAGTTGAACCATTGTTCCAGTTCTTAGACGATCCTGACCTGCCTGTCTACTAAACAACCATCGTTCTAGTCCCGAGACGATCCTAACCTGCCAGACAACCATCGTTCCAGTTCGGAGACGATCCTGATTTGCCCGATACTAATCCCGATCATACTCAACCAGACGACAGAACCAACAAATCACTTCCAAATTTATTTGTTTGTTAATACGTCATTTTTGTAAAAGTAAAATTAACGTTTTCGTGGAACTTTACTTCTTCGTATTTGCCTCCTCATTGACTTAGCTGTTATCACATTTCTTTGTGGGGTCGACATCCTTATTGGCCTCGGAACATATACTGTTTGAAATTGCATACTAAAGCTCTCACTGTAGATATGTTCCCAATATATAGAAAATTTGGTAGTTTACCCATATACTGACGAATTTTTTATTGTCATTCTCTTTATATTGCTTATTTGGCATTATTAGTGGGTAGAGTGTTCGCCAATGGTCCGGGAGGCCTGGGTTCAATCCCAGGTCACGTCATACCAAAGACTTTTAAAATGGTACTCGATACCTCCTTGCTTAACACTCAGCAATATAAGGTACGTATCAAGGGTAAAGTGGAGCAATCCAGAGAAAGGAATAGCGCCCTCCCCTACACTTCGGTGTTGAACCTATTGAAAAGGGAGCCTTTTGGTCGCCCTCAAGTGAGGTCGCCAACTTTACTTTTACTGGACATTGGCATAATGGTTAGAGAGTTTGCCAATGGCCCAGGAGACCTGGGTTCAATCCCAAGTCGAATCGTACCAAAGACAAAAAATGGTACTTGATCCCACCTTGCTTAACACTCAGCATTATAGGGTTACGGATCAAGGGTAAAGTGGAGCAATCCGGGGAAAGGAGTAGCACCCTCCCCTACACCTCGGTTTTGTAGCTATCGGAAAGGGTCACACTCGACAACGTTCGCCAACTTTACTTTATTGCCTTTAAATTGCAAAATTCTTATTATTTCCTTTTGCGATTAAATTCAATACCTGTGGATACCTATGCTTTTATTCAGCCTGCCAAAAATTTTATTTACCACCCAGAGATCAATATAAACCACATTTAGATGTTAAGTGTATTTTTAAGTTTCGTATAAGCCAACAGATGATGAGCCCACATATTCAGGCTTCATACTCAAATGTAAATGGCAAAACATTTATTTTAAATAATAAGATGAACCCATAATTTCTTACCCTCCTCTTATTTGTCCCTATATCAGAAAGCTAAACTTAGACGCAAAGATGGAGAAAGCTAACAACAGCATAGTTGAAGAAAAAATACTGTTTTTTTTTTCACCCGACATTTTCACACCAACTCAATCAAGGAAGTTGACATCATTATCTCCCTTTCATTTAGTCAGCACTTTAAACAAAATAAACAGTGACCAAGCAGACGGTTGACACAGCATCAGTGATCGATTGTCGCTGAGGTTAGTTAAATACTCGTTGATTTTACAACTGAATGAGAAACTAGATGAAATTGTAAGTAAAAACTTTGTTTTACATCTACTTTCTTACATTTATTCTAATGTCTGTGGTAATGTAGAAAAAATTCGAAAAGTAATCTTTATATTCCTATCCAAATAAGAGTATAGAGAAGACGTATCCGATTTTGAAAGCAAGGAACGAATTCTTCATACACACTGGTTATCGGAATTCCTTGTTCTCTTGGCTGTTAGTGTTAGAGGTCAGAAATTACGTTCGATTTGTAGTTTCTATAATAAAAATGTTTGAAAGTTCCGAATGATTCAAAGTTTATTGAAATATTGTAAACATTTCCAAACACAAAGAAATCCCAAATGAAATAACATGCCGAATTTTGAAGAGCTACCAGTCGTTGTTTTCGTGGTAAAAATGTTACACTTTTTGCATATTTGTCAATTCGTTCATTTATTTTAATGGGGCAAAACATCAAGATTTTACGTGAAAGGTAATATTACAAATATTTCGGAAATATTTCGTTTTTCATTGATGGTCTTTAAACAATCTTTTTCATTAGGTATTTACGAAAACACGCACCTGCTAAATGGACCCTTTAACAAAATCCCCTTAAAATGACTAATTATCGGATTTTAATAATTTTTTTTCTATTTGAAACAATGAAAAATGAGATTTCTTTTCAAACACATTTTCCCACTAAATTCTAAAAACTACATGTTTTTTATTGTTTTATTGTAATACGCCAACCCACCGTCAGTCATTTTGTACATGTGTCTCCCTTAATGAAGGGGCAACTGAATGAGTTTTACATTATTTTCAAGATAATTTCATGGAAAATGAGATTTTGTTGAGAATTATTATAACAGTTTCATTATTTTTTCTGATGGATGTCTTATTTTTTAACTTTAAAAAAGGTAAAATGAAGTACAATGTTGCTTTTATGGGCATTTTTTCTTATTCTGTTCGTTTTCAAAGCTTAATCATCTAAAGATATGGTTAATAAATGAGAAAATATTCAAGGTTAATGTTCCTTTTTTCTTTTTTTTAAGAGTAAAACATTTTCATTCATAAATTAAAGTCTTCCACTCACAGGAGGTGATTGGGATTTTGTTAATAAATATGAAAATACTGAATAAATAAAATTGTAGAATTGAACTGAAAAAATAAGTCATCTGAATAATACTTTTTTAAATACTTTTTTGAGTGAGGTATTGAATATAGAATTTTTAGGAAATTTTAATTGAAGTCAGGTTTATTGAAGGGAGTGCCAACGTTTTTTGGGTCATTCTGACCTTTTGTAATCAGTGAAGATCCAGGTGTGGCTCATGAGTTTTGGGAGAAATTTCTAGGGTAGGGTGCTTCTCTGCCCCTGGTGATTTCAGCAGTGCCCAACGGTTTTCAGTTCAAATCTGAAGACCTTAAAAGAAGATCAGGCTTTTTTGACTCCTCAAGCCTCAAAAAGAAGCCAAGTAAAATTGTTTGAAGAAAAACTGAAACCCATGTGAAGGATTTAATGTTCTATTTAGAACTTCTTAAAAGAATTCAAAGTTAGCTAAAAAGCTAGAAAGAAACCAAAATAGGTTTCATCAGTAAAACCCTGTATTTAGAGGAATTTTCCCTCAAAGAAAAGGAAAGAACAACACTTTTCGACCGGATAACTTTCTCCCAGACACTTTATTGCCATCTTCTGCTCTGAATGAGTAAGAAAGGGACAAACAAGGAAAAAAGAAAAGAAAAAGGCAACTTTCTCTCTTAAAATGTGAACATTTTGACAACACATAAAGAAAAAAAGGAAAAAGCAACTCTTATCGAAAAAAGGAGAGTTTTAGAGACTTGGGCTCTAAGAAGAAAAAAAGGTACATGTGTTGATCTTTGTTTTAGCAGAAAAAAAACTCCTTTCCCTGTTTTTATGTTTATACAAACCACTAGGTGAAAGGTTTTTCTTTTTAAATTTTTCATATTTCATTTTTTGTATTTTTGTATTGTTACTAATTTTACATGCACGAGGACATTTATGCAAATTTGCAGTACTAACCCTCTTTTTTTAGTTAAAATAAATAACCTTGAATTTTAAATAAGGATCTCCCTTGTTTTTTTTAGGTTTTTTTTTTTTGTAATATTGTTGTTACCTCAAGTCCAATTTTGTTAACTACACAAAATTGCGACGGATTATCATATTTTCTATCTGTGTTCATTTATGTCTCGAAGTCTTCATGATCTTTGATTCCTTGTAAAATAAAAGTCTATATAATATATACATTAGATTTGAATATGAGTCCATCAATTTTTCTACATCCATTCCTCTGTGTTTAAAAGTCTACACGGACTTTGCTTGTAAAATAAAAGGTTATATAATATGTTATTCTAAAAGATAAGAGTTAACCTCCTTAGCTTAGCAGCAATAGTTTTAGTATCACATTGATATAAATTAACATATTTATAACCATACCTCTTCAAAGAACAACCCCACTTGACAGTCACCTGTTATCATGAGCAGAAATCCTATACAATAATAAAATAAGAACATGGATACCAACCTTGTTAAACACAACAAAGGACAACAAAATCAGGGAATGGGCGAGTGTAAAAAAGTAGAAAGCAACAAGAGTATTATAATAGAAATACAAAAAACCTTCTTGAATTAATCATAGACAGCAAAGTGTCTGTCCTTCAGGAAAATGACAAATGCCAACCAGCAACAGTGATAAACAAATGCATTGTGCTGCATAGCTACATTGTCAAATTGTATGGCAATGGAAAACAGATAAGACACAACAGAAAACACTTGCAAGATTTATATAGACCACAGATCATGGCCACTTTTAATAAACCAGAAAAAGGAATGAGACAGAATGATCTACCACCATCTCAAAAGAACACTAGTTACACAGAAAATATTGACAACCCATCTACAGCACAACATGTACAGCCCAGACAGCTTCAAATACAGTCCAGTCAAATACAAGAAGTACCAACATCAGCAGACCAGCCTACAAGAAGGAAAACATCACTGAAAAAATCAAGGACTTTATAATGTATAAATAAAATAGATAAACAATACAATTCAAAAACTATGATTTTTTTTTACAAGAGTGTTGAAATATATGTTATTCTAAAAGATAACATTGCTCAGTTGGCTGGAACTATAGAATACACCAATTGCTTCTCTGCAGGGGTGGGTGTAAACCCCCTCCAACAAGTGTTCTGGATTTGACACTAAGCAATCTGATAGATTCCAATAATGCTGGAGTTTTGGGAAATGCAGAGTACCCTTTTATTGTCACCACTCTCAGGTCCACTTTGGCTAGGAGTGTTAGCACCTGATAGGGTCCTATC
Source organism: Sepioteuthis lessoniana (assembly GCA_963585895.1). Taxonomy (NCBI): domain Eukaryota; kingdom Metazoa; phylum Mollusca; class Cephalopoda; order Myopsida; family Loliginidae; genus Sepioteuthis; species Sepioteuthis lessoniana. Next base: position 60,927,389 of record OY757908.1, read on the forward strand.
TATGGATCAAATGGAACTAAACTGTGTACTTATGCTAAATTGAATTGTTTGAAATAGAACTATTTTTGACATTTAAACTGTGTACTTATGCTAAACTGAATTGTTTGAAATAGAACTTTATTGACATTTAACTGTGTCTAAACAAAAAAACTATACTTATACTAAACTGAATTGTTTGAAATAGAACTGTTTAAATGTATAAAAATGAATTTGGCATTAATAACTGCAAACCAAACCAAACTAAAAGATAACAGTTACCCACACTTGACTTAGCAGCAATTGTATCACTATCACCTTGACATAAATAAATACATTTATAACCATAGCTCATGCATCTGCATTTTATCTTAAATAATCTAGTTATAATACCAAGTATTATTACAGACTATATAATCTCTGTATTAGATTTGAATACTAATCAATCAATCTTTCTTCATTCATTTGTCTAAATGTGAAAGTCTTCTGGACTTTCTATTACTTATAAAATGAAAGGTTATAAAATCTTTCACTTAAATTTGAACTGTAGTTTATCAATGTTTCTACATTCCTTCATTTGTTTTGGTCTAAAATCTACATGATCTTTGATTTCTTGTAGAATATTTGTGGTATAAATTTTTTTAGGGCAATATCCTGTAGAATAGGAAAGAAAAAATGTAAATTCTAAAAAAATCAGGAGACTTCTTCATGAAAAATAAATTTTATTATATAATTACTTTTATAATTCATGTTTTCATTTGTAGGTTTGATCATAATGAGCAATTGTGAAAAAGAGAGATTATTACACAGTGAAATTGTGGAAAACATATTGGAGTGAAACTTTTTCATTGTCAATTGAGAGGAGCTAAATTTTCTGGGAATTTCAGTCTAAAACTACACATGTCTACACACACTGGAGTGAAACCTTTTCATTGTGAAATCTGTGGAGCGAAATTTTCCCAGAATTTCAATCTAAAAAGACACATGTCAACACACACTGGAGAGAAACATTTTCATTGTGAAATCTGTGGAGCTAAATTTTCCCAGAATTTCAGTCTAAAAAGACACATGTCAAGACACACTGAAGAGAAACCTTTTCATTGTGAAATCAGTAGATCTAAACTTTCACAGAATGCTGATCTGAAAATGCACATGTCCACACACACTGGAGAGAAACCCTTTCATTGTGAAATCTGTGGAGCTAAATTTTCCCGGAATTCACATCTCAAAACACACATGTCAACACACACTGGAGAGAAACCTTTTCAATGTGAAATCTGTCAAGCTAAATTTTCCCAGAATTCCAGTCTAAAAACACACATGTTAACACACACTGGAGAGAAACCTTATCATTGTCAAGTCTGTGGAGCTACATTTTCCCGGAATTCACATCTCAAAACACACATGTCAACACACACTGGAGAGAAACCTTTTCAATGTGAAATCTGTCAAGCTAAATTTTCCCAGAATTCCAGTCTAAAAACACACATGTCAACACACACTGGAGAGAAACCTTTTCACTGTCAAATTTGTGGAGCTAAATTTTCCCGGAATTCATATCTCAAAATACACATGTCAACACACACTGGAGAGAAACCCTTTCATTGTGAAATCTGTGGAGCTAGATTTCACCGGAATTCCAGTCTAAAACCACACATGTCAACACACACTGGAGAGAAACCTTTTCATTGTGAAATCTGTGGAGCTAAATTTTCCCAGAATGCAAATCTCAAAACACATATATCAACACATACTGGAGAGAAACCTTTTCATTGTCAAATCTGTGGAATTAAATTTTCTGTGAGTTCCAGTCTAAAAAGACACATGTCGACACACACTGGAGAGAAACCTTTTCATTGTCAAATTTGTGGAGCTAAATTTTCTCAGAATTCCATTCTCAAAACTCACATGTCAACACACACTGGAGAGAAACCATTTCATTGTGAAATCTGTGGAGCTAAATTTTCACTGAATCAAAATCTCAAAACACACATATCAACACACACTGGAAAGAAAGTTTTTCATTGTCGAATCTGTGGAGCTACATTTTCCCAGCATTCACATCTTAAAACACATCTTAACATACATTCGAAAGAAAACTTTTCACTTTGAAATTGGTGGAGTTATACTTTCTCAGCTTTCAAATCTCAAAACATACATGTCAATACACACAGGATATAAATTATATTATCATGAAATCTGTGTAGCTAAGTTTTTCCAGAATTACAGTCTAAAAATACGTCAACTCTCATCGGAGAGAAACCATTTCATCATGAAATCTGTGGAGCTAAATTTTTCTTTAATACACATGACAAAAGACACATGTCAACACACCCTAGAGACAAATATTTTCACTGTGAAATTTGTGGAGCTAAATCTTTCTGTAATTCACATCTAAAATACACATGTCAACACAGACTAGATAGAAACCTTTTCATTATGTAATCTGTGGTGCTAAATTCCACTTAATCAAAATCTCAAATCAGACATATCAGCACACACTACAGAGAAGACTTTTCATTGAGAAATTTGTGGAGCTAAATTAGTTCAGAATTCATATCTCTAAACACATATGTCAACACACACAAGAGAGAAACCTTTTCATTTTGATATCTGTAGAGCTTCTTTTTTTTTTATAGATTTCAAATTTTAAAAGACACATATGAGCACACACTGTAGAGAAACCTTTTTGTTAAGAAATCTGTGGAACTAGATTTTCACATTATCCTCATTTCAAAATACTTATGTCAGCTCGTACTGGAAAAAAACCTGTTCATGTGAAATCCCTGGGGCAGCATTTTCGCAGAATTCAGATCTTAAAAGTCATGTTCTAACATATACTCGAGAAAAACATTTTATTGTGTAAGATCTGAAGCTATATTTTCCCTTAATTGTCCTCATAAAGATAAATGTCAACACACACTAGAGAGAAACTATTTCAATCTCAAATCTGTTACGTACCTTTCTCACAAACATCACCTGTTTACATTCTCTACTGAAAGGTTTTCCATATATAATCTGTGCACTAAAATTTTTTCCCTGTGTAATATGTCATGGAGTATAGGAAAGTGATTAGGTTTATTAATAAACCTAATATTTATTTGAGGTACGTTGAGAATATATTCTTTCTCTCTAATAACACTGATGAAATCAACATAATACAAGAGACTTTTCAAATTAACTCTGTTCTTAACTTCACACAAGAACTCAGTATTAACAATAAAATCCCATTTCTCAGTGTCCTAATAGATACAAGCAATATTAACAAATTTACCTTCTCTACAAATAAAAAAAACCTACCAACATTAATCCCTGTTCTCTCAATTTTCATAGTGAATGCCCCTTCCGTTATTAAAGAACCATTTTAAAACACTTACTCCAGAGCTAAACTATTCTCTTCCTCTCCAACTATCTTCCTTAATGAACTTAAAAATATAATACAAACACTTATTAATAATGCGTTTCCTAACTACATTGTTGATACTGAAATTAAACATTTCATTAATAAAACTGAACTACATAATATAGACAATACTCTAAACCATAAAAAAACCCATAAACCTTTACTATAAAAACCAATTTCATAATAATATTAAGATAGATGAACATATATTAAAAAAATCTTATCCCCACTGATCCTACCAAAAAAATAAGACTTATCATTTACTACAACAAATTTAAAACTTCCAACCTAATCATTTTTAATAACTCTTCCCCCTCCACTGAACTTCTTGAGAGGACAAATGTCATATATATGTTCAAATGTCCCTTGGTAGACTGTGTCTCCAACAAAAATAATATGTATGTTGGTCTCACCACTACGACTCTTTCAAGACATCTTACTATGCACCTTAATGATTCTAGCTCAATAGCCCTACATCTTAAAAGCCACTCTATTCTCAAATCCAATTTTCAAAAATTCTAGTTGAAAACACCACTATAATAGCACACAGAATTAATTAGCTATGATTATAAATCTTAGAATCCCCTACATATAAAAACAAAAAAATCTAGAATTAATAGAACTTACTTTGAAAATAGTGACAATGTTTTAAAATGCCTTTAGTTTGTTTTTTTTTCTTTTAAATATTATATTTCGCTTGATGATATTCTATTTCCATTGATAGTGTTCTGTTTTAAATTCATTCAGGGTGATCAGCATCTCAGTTTAATCCAACTATACGTTAACATAATTTTTGCAATGTTATAAAAAACTGAAAAACTTTTTTTTTTAAATCTTTATACTTGCAAACAACCTCTGATGATTGCCTTTGAAAGCTTCAAAAGTTCCCAGGACAATTTCTCTACATTCATCTACCAACTTCAACCTAAAACCAAAACACTTGTCAGGAAATTTGAAAGGATCCTAATAAAATTATATTAATAAAATGTGTATTTATTATTTGATCAAACATGGAGATATATATATATATATATAAGAAAATGTACAGAGATGAAAAACACAAGGTCTTCAGTGGAGGATTTTGCTTCTTGAATCATTTGCTAATGTTAATTGTTTCAGTTATTAGTCCTTCAAGAAGATGTGTGAGTTATTAAATGAAACGTTTCATTTAATCATTCAATTATGAATGATTTACTATATAAAATTCTCCTCTGACGAACTTTTGTTTTTTCATCTTGTACATTTTCATGCTGTAGGATTCATTTCTATTTTTTCCCTGAGATATATATATATATATATATATGTATTTTTAACTGGTTTAAAATGTTACTCTATCTATACGCTGACATTGTCCTCTGCAAAAGGGTACCCCACCAAATAATGTTTCCTTGGGTATTACATCATTGGGTATTCATCCAATTGTAAGTATCCTGACGGAATATGAATTCCATAAGAATCAAGCAATTTAGAAGTTTATCCCTATTAGATACTAAGTGTGATATATTTTATCGCACTTCATCACATTATCTCACCAACTTGTTAAAGAAGAATTATATTGACACATTAGTTGAAAAGGGTGGAATTTCAGTCATGCTAGGATGCCTATAACACAGGTGTGTTTGAAAGTGAGCAAAGGTAGTTTAGCAGTCTTATAGCTCAGTCCCACACAAATTAGTGGTGAAAGCACTGAAGAAATCCTGTGTACCCAATAAAATCATTAACTTCCATCACAAGCAAGTTGATATCATAGCATAAGTGGAGCACCTGGCCTTGGGATCAGACTAGGCAATGTAATGTCACATAGGACCAGGTTCACCCTCAAATCGCAAAGGAAGGGTTCCAACGCCAGGACATAGAACATGGGCGAGAAGGACAACCTTGATAAATTGATCGCGACAAAGTGAATGGCTTCCATCTAATCCTGTTCATCTCCATGATTCTGGAAGACGAATAAAAATGGTGACTACAGCCGGGAAAGTTTAGCCTGAAACCAGCTGCAATCTCCAAGAAACCATGGTCAACCCTATCAAAGGCCTGATGATCTAAATTGATCAGTCGGCATTACCATCGATATTTTCTAAAATCGTGTGAACCAAATAACGACTTCGCTGGATATTCTTGGCCTTAACTGTGTAACATTGTTCATAGCTGATTAGACAAGGCAGGGGAGTCTGCAACTGGTCTGCTACGATCTTTGTCAAATTCTTAAAGTCAGTGTTTAGCATCATTAGAGGGCGAAAGTTACTAACCCCGTTGCTATCATGTTTGTTCTTTCCTAGAAACTTTACTACACATCTGGCGAAGTATTGGTTTATTTTCAAAAAAGTGTATGATTAAAAATTTTGGGGAGAACAAGGCTCCAAGTTTTGAGGAGGAGAGGAAGAGGTGCTGGTCTATGAAAACTAAGGAGCTCTTGCTAGCCACATTCGTTGACCCATTCAACAATACAATTGGTCATTCATTCTTCACCGGGCACGCTACAACCACCAAAAAACACATTTACTCTATGAAAAAGTCCTACTTAAAAACCTCGGATGAACAAATGAATTTTATTTACAATGAATGGTTTTTGTACAATTTTATGAAAATGATGGAAATGGGAGAAAAACCCCGAAAGAAAAAGTAAAAAATAGAACAAATACCCGTTTAGTTTGTCTCCCATCCCCCCATCTATAAAAAGGAGGTTGACTGTTTTACGGTCTCCAAGGAGACGAAAACAAGCCGGACCTTTCCTAGTGGGGAAGGGAAACTAAGTTAAAAGAAGGGCAAAATAAACGTAGGGTAGGGTGCGGTGTGGGTGGTTTATGCAGCAATGAGAATATGAATTCCAAGATCTTCAGAAAAATGGAGCTGGATCGAGAGTTAAGGGTCAATAAAAATGGAGGCGAAGAAGACCTTGGAGACTAACAACTAGATCATGGAGACAATGACTCTCAACATACTGCTAACTAGGGAAAAAAGGAGGACATACTACCTACCCAGGGTGGGGTCCCGAAGGACCCGGTCCGTAGACGCCATGCGCAGGAAGAGGAGGGAAGGATGACTCCAACGTTGTCCCCTTTTGTACGACCAGGCTCGCTGTATGCACCCACTTTTGTCGAATGTTTTCTATTGCATCTGATTTTGACCCTAAGCTGATGCCTATAGAACAAAATCAGATCACGATGAAAAAAGTTTGCATCGTCATACAATCCCTTCTTTCACATCATTCTTCTAAGCCACTGCCGCAGCGAGGACAATCGGGCATGTCTGCCAGGCACGCTCTGTGATTCAAGCCGAAAAAGGAGCAACTTGTTCCGTGAAAGCCACCAGGTGAGCGAGAACTCTGAATTGTTTAAGAAGCTCGAACCTGGCGTCCGATTCCAGTACAAGCGAACCTCCTTCATCAACCAGCCGATCCGATCCACGAGAGGCTCCTAAGCGGAGCCCACCACTTGTTCCCGATACAGTTCCTTTCGAGACCGAAAAAGGTCAATGGACCCAAGAAGGCTGCAAAGAGCCTAACGGCATTCTCGGGCAAACGGTGCTTCACCCCTCGGCCTACGTTCAGCCTTGGGGTCTGACTCAAGGCGAGGAAAAGTGTCTCTCGCCTTTCGCCTCCACACCATGTCCGTCGACAAGGATCGGCCCAGGGACGCCAGTCTTTCAGTGGTTCCCCAGATCAGGCATACCTAGACCCCCATACCTAGACCTGTCTACGGACCATCGGCCTTCGGCCTCCCCAAAGTAATTTAGAAAGGGATTGTTGAAGCGCGAGCCGACGGCCTCTAGGCAGAGGAAGTACAGAAAAACGGTAATGGATTAAGGGGAAGATGTACACGGTGCACACCTCCACCCTGCCCTTTAAAAACAACTGCTTTCGATGCTAGGTACCCACCTAGGCATCTACTTTGGCCTGTACTTCCGATCAATTTCGCTCCAGTTGGAGGCCCGGCCCCGATCCACATCCCGAGGATGCAGACGAGTCTGTCACTCCAGCGGAAAGGTCCAGGTAGGGTAATACTACCCTTCCAAGCACCCAACCGCGAACCTTCGCTCTTATTAAAGTTGATCTTGGCCCCGCTATCTGTTCGTATCTCGCAACCGCCTTCTTCACGGCCGTTATGTCAAGCTAGCGGGACACAAAGACCGTGATATCATCGGCGTACGCGGACACCTCTGGCAAAGTATTGGAGGATCGACCTCTGCTGCATTCGGTTATTATAGACAGTCATCAACAAAGGGATAAGCATGTGTGACTGCTTCAAGTACACTTCGAAAGGAAGACCATCGATTCCGAGATTCTTGTCCATCACGACTGTTTTCAGTGCCTACTAGATTTAATCCTCTGTTATGCGCCCTCACACCAAGTCACTTCCGTCATCTCAAGGTGAGGGAAATCAGCCAGATAGGTGTCGAACTCAGCAGAAAGGAGTCCGGGGTCTCTGCTGAAAAGTTTCTGAAAGAAATTACGAAACTCCCTAAAAATGCCTTCGTTTGTAGTTTGACGTCTGTCCGTCAATGTAACACTGGTGATATATCTGTGTGAAGCATATTTTACCTCCTTGGATAGTAAGTCCTGAGCTATGTTCGTTGACTTGCAAGATATTTTTTCAAGCTAGCCCCAACTTCGCGAGCCAGGTCCTTTTTGTTGTGGGAAAATCTAAGCTCCTCATTAGCTATGTTAGTTTCAACGCTATATCCAACTTTTACCAATCTATCTATCCTATATTCAAACGCCCCTTGCGCCACTAATCTATCTAGTTAAAGTCTGCTTCTATAGTCGGCAGCAAAGGATTTAATTCTATAAGCTTTGCCCACCAACTATTCCCAGTTATGGCACCCGTCAATTCCCTCTTTAATATTCGTTCTAACTGGTCCTGAAAACCCTTCTCATTCAATAAGGATGCGTTGAATTACAAGTAACCAGACATTCTAAGCTTAGTCATATCTAACTTAATTGATACACAGACAAATGTGCGATCATAATTTTTAAAAGACTCAAACTTGGACCCCCTAAGAAATCTGTCGACTCTCCTAACCCTCGGTCCTGGTAGCTAGAAAGCTTACTCGAAGCGCCCCTACCGGTCCAAACCTATTCTACCTAGGGTGCTCTTCCCCGAATTTGTCGACGAGATCGCATCTCGCGACGAACTCATGGAAACATTTTGCATCCAATTTGTAAGCCCGTAAGCTCCCTGTCGAGCAAAAGCGACATCCTAATCTCCCATTAAAACCACTTATCTCCATGACGTCAGAAATAGTTCGATGCGCCGAAAAACGTCAAGGTACTCACTGGTGACATTGAGCCCATAAACCCAAATGAAACGAAACGCCTTGTCCAGTCAGCCAGCCGGATCTGGAAAAAGAAAAAAAAACAAGAAAAGTCGCATTAAGGTTTCTATTTTTCAGCCAGGAGACACCACTTTCATGACCATTAAAATAGGCTGAAAAAGGTTGATATACCCTTGACATGGAAGTTAGAATCAAAGTGAATCTCCTGTAAAAAAAACAAAACAAGTATCTTCCTTGTGGACCTGAAGGTGAGAAAGAAGTTGACTCCTTTTCTAGTCAGATCTTTATTTAAACTTATTAGCCTTAAATCCATCGTCATGATTACAGGAGTTGGGTACCTGGACAGAACATTGTGTTATTAAGGACACCGACCGTCTAGCTCATGGATCCAAAGCCAGTCTCTTTATATAGTGCCGTTTTGAGTGAGACTTCTTGTCTATAATGATGATGTCACTTCACTTGTGTTTTTTTGGTGTTGGTGTTGGTGCCCTTCCAACGGATTGGTTATAAAGAAGAACATGACGTCAAACCTTCATTCCCCTTGCATATTGTTGTGAAACGCCGACACTATATTGCCAAACTGTAATATGTATGCAGCTGAATCATCATCGATAAGATAGCTTGCAACCTCGTATACTGCCACCGTGGTCCTCCGTCGCTCTTAATACTCAGTTCGGAATATGTATTTCTTAGGCTCGACTCTCTTTTTCGTAGGGGCGATGGCATCTTCTGTTCTGGGCAACAGCACGTTCCCAAAAGCATGAGAAGTACCATCTGTTACAACTAGTAACTTTACCCTCAGACTTGCCAACGATTTACTTTAAAGGCTATTTAGCAACAAGACAAATTGTGGTCTGCCCTGTTACATTAAGAAGAAAGGAAACTACAGGAATGTGGACGAAAATATTGATGAGTTTCAAAAATTTTAATGACAGTCAGAAAGATAACCCTTGTACTGTGAGTCGTACAAATAGAAGAAAACAGTTACGAATGTTAGAGCAGAAATTAAGCATTCAACTTGAAGTTTCGAGAACCAGTTGATCTAGGAGGAATGAATAAATGACAAAGGAATAGTCTCCAAAAGGAACAATGGCACATGGTTCAAGGCGCTCTCCTCGTGTTGAATGTTAGTCTGTTCTGCTGCTAGAATGTGAGGAAGAGAGTCGGTCTGTCCTGCTCGAAAAATATGTGAGGTAGAGACTGGCAGAGCGTTTGTGCAGCCTTTTATACTACCCGGAAAAGTCATTTGAGTTGAATGGCTTAAATCGTCCTCATTGGACGAAAATATAAAATCGAAACCTCAATGGCCAAAATAATTCCTGCACTAAATAATAATTTGAAATTTTACCTTTCTGCTACAGCTACAACCCTTCATTATTGGCAACATCACTTATTACGTATGTGCAGAGATAGAAAGATTATTTGTGCTGAAATAAGTGACGGACATAGAACAAACACGTGTGTGTAGATTCAAAGATTTATTATGTGATACTAACTTTTTAGCAGCAGCATCCGCTAAGGTCCGAGTATAGACAGACGACTGTGATGGCAGGAGCATGAGCGTCTTTGTGATATATATGACTGCTTATACTACATAAAAAAGGACACATTAAATCGAAAAGGCAGTTATTTTTTGGTGGTATAGTCAGTTGCTATCTTACCCAATCAGGCATTCTGCTAGGTGTTATACGTTATCTGGCAACTATATATGTTCCAGGGATTTTTGTTTTAGTTTTAAAGGGATTTATGAATGCAAAAGAGTAAATTCAATCCGTGTGGATCCCTAAGATTTTATTAAGCCGGTCTAAATTTTATTTACCACCAAGGGATCTATATAGACCACTTTTGCAAGCCCTGGTTGAGATGTTAAGTGTATTTTCAAGTTTCGTAGAAGCTACCAGGTGATGAACCCACATATTCGGGCTTCATACTCAAATTGTAAATTGTAAGACATTAATAAAGAAGAGAATAAAAAGAAGAGTCCACAATTTCTCACCCTTATTTATCTCAATATCAGACAGCAAAGCTTTGTCATAAACATCGAGAAAGCTAACAGCATAGCCCTTCTTTGTAGATGAAAAAAATACTATTTTTTCTTTCACCCCAACATTTCTAAACCAGTTCAGTTAAGGAGACTGACATGATTACCTCCCTTTCAATTAGTCAGCACTTAAAACAAAAATAAACAGTGACAAAGCAGACGGTTGACTTAGTATTAAAGAATCGGCTGTCGCTGATGTTAGTTGAATACTCGTTGAATTCCCAACTCAATGAGAAACTATATGAAACTGTAAGTAAAAGCTTTGTTTTACATCTTTTTCTTACATTCATTCTAATGTCAGTGGTAATATAGAAAAAATTCGGAATGTGATATTTACTGTCCCCCATCCAGATAAGAGTCGTGGTATAGAGAAGATGTATATGATTTTGAAAGCAAGGAACGAATTCTTCATACACACTGGTTATCGGAATTCTTTGTTCTCTTGGCTGTTAGTGTTAGAGGTCAAAAATTAAGTTCGATTTGTTGGTTGTTTAAAGAAAATGTTTAAAAATTCTGAATGATGTAAAGATTCGAAGGTTAGTGAAATATTCTTAACTTTTCTGAACACAAGACTGCAAAATTTGAACAGAAATCATTCTTTGTTTTCGTGATAAAAATCTTAATGAAAATGTTACACTTTCTCATTTTTGTCAATTCCTTCATTCATTTTAAAGGGCAAAAAATGAAAAATAAAGATTTAAAGTGAAAGGTAATTAGAAACATCTGGGAAATATTTTGTGAACAAAGTTTATTTTTTATTTATGGTCTTAAAACTATATTTTTAATAGGTGTGTACAAAAACATGCACCTGCTAAATGCACCCTTTAACAAAATCCCCTTAAATCGACTAATTATAGGATTTTAATTCTTTTTCTATTTAAAGCAATACAAGATGAGATTTCTTTTAAAACACATTTTTCCACAAAATTCTTAAGACGAGATGTTTTTATTTGTTTTCTTGTTATGAGCCAACCCACCGTCGATCATTTTGTTAATGTGGCTCACGTAATGAAGGTGCAACTGAATGAGTTTTACATCTTTTTTAAAGATAATTTCATTGAGAATGAGATTTTGTAGACATTTATTATAACAGTTTATCTATTTGTCTTATTTTTGAAGTTCTAAAAACGATAAAATGACGCCCAATATTTCTTTTGTAGGCATTTTTTTTCTTATTTTATTCTTTTTCGAAGCTTAATCATCTAAAAATGTGGTTAATAAATGAGAAAATATCCAGGGTAAATGTTTTTTTTACAAAGTTAAACATTTTCATCCATTAATTAAAGTCTTCCACTCAGTTCAGGTAATTGGAATTTTGGTAATTTATTTAAAAATTATGGATAAATAAAAGAAACATTAATTACATAAAAATAATTTAACTGAAGAATGCTATTTTAGTTTTTGATTTTTGAGTAAGGTATTTTATTGGATGATTGCCTCTCAACATAAACCCACAAGGGATACAATATTTAATGGACATAAGCCATTTATGACAATTTATTTACATAAAAACTTCAGGTTGTTACAGTCGAAGAAAAGAGGCGTTGCTTATTTACATGAAATAAGTCAATCTCTGTTGCTTATAAAATAAAAGTTTCTATAATCTCTACATTAGATTTGAATGCTAGTCCATCAATTTTTCTGGATCCATTTCTTTGTATCTAAAAGTCTACATGATCTTTGATTACTTATAAAATAAAGAGCTGTATTTGTCTCTGCCTCTCACCAGACAGAACATGACACTAGATCTTTTTTATAGTGGGGATTTTAGGGAAGGGGAGGTCAGGTACAATCTAAGACTTATGTCCTGCTGGACTTATACTTGTCATCAGCCCACTTAGTGCAATGTGAGCCAGATTAGCCTGCTGGACTTGGACTCACTAGATGTAATGTGAGTCCGGTACAGCACATGTGACTGTTCATAGCTTAAACTACTCCAGAGTGGTCTACTGCTGTACTGTGCTATCAATGAAGCTCCCCCACCTGAAGAAAACTCAAAAATGATGTACGGCCCAACAACCTCAGGCAGAATATAAAAGTGGAAACAGTCTTATAAAAAGGTTATAAAACAAAAAAGAAATTCAACATATTCAAACTTGGTTGTCTATGTGCAGAAAGATAATGGAGATCAACAGTTAAAATTTCTTCATAAAAAGAGACCCCCACTAACACACAGCGAGAACAATATTGTTGTAATTTGTCATTATATTATCTGGCACAATGTTGTTAAAAGTTGAAAATTTTTTTTTTTTTTACCATTCTTCTTCTAAAAAAAAATGGAAACTTCAAATATTTTACTGCCTATATTGGACTGGACTGGCAAATATAAACAAGAAGCCTTCAGTGAATGGGTTAACTCTATGACTTCTTACTTCTTATTGTTGGAGATCCATACAGTAAAATGCCATTCATCAAGACAATGAACAATGTTACAAGCACAAACTGTACTGAATATTTTAAAGCAATTTTTGTTGATCATGGCATACCAGAATGTCTATGGACAATGTCAAATACTTTGTGTCAAATGAATTCCATAATTTCACTATGGAATGGGAATTTACACATATCACATCTAGCCCAAGCTACAACCAAATAAATTCACTGAATGAATAGTTCAAACAATAAAAAGAGCACTGGAAAAGGCAAAACAGTCTAGGATGGATTACCAAATGGCTTTTCAATGTCTAAGAACAACCCTACTTGACAGTCACCTGCCATCACTGACAGAATTCCTATACTGTAGGAAAATAAGAACAAGGATACCAACCTTGTTGAATACAACAAAGGACAATGAAATCCAGAAACAGATGAGTGTCAAAAGCAGAAAGCAACACAGTATATTAAAAGAAATACAAAAAACCTTCCTGAGTTGATCATAGGCAGCAAAGTGTCCGTCCTTCAGGAAAATGACAAATGGCAACCAGTGACAGTGATAAGCAAATGCATTGAGCCACTTAGCTACATTGCCAAATTGCACAGCAATGGAAAACTGATAAAACACAACAGAAAACATGTGTAAGATTTATATAGACCATATATATATAGAGATGAGACAGAATGATCCACCATCATCTCAGCAAAACACTGGTTACACAGAAAATAGTGACAACTCATCTACTACAGCACAACATGTACAGCCCATACAACTACAAAGACTAGTCAAATACAAGAAGTACCAACATCATAAGACCAGCTTACAAGAAGGAAAACATCAAGAAAATTCAGGGACTTTAATATATATATATATATAGATAGATAGATAGATAAATAAACAAAATAAGACAATACAATTAGAAAACTAATTTTTATTGACAAGAGGATAGTAATACGTGTTATTCTAAAAGATAGCAGTTATCTTGCTTAGTTTAGCAGCAGTAATATCAGTATCATCTTGACATGAATAAACAAATTTATAACCATGGCTCATGCATATGCTTTTTATCTTAAATATTTTGTTGTAATACAAAGTATTATTAGAGGCTATATAATCTCTGTATTAAATATGAATCAGTTGTCTGGTGGGTAGATTGTTCACCAATAGTCTGGGAAACCTGGGTTCAATCCCAGGTTGCGTCATACCAAAGACTTTAAAAATGGTACTTGATAACTCCTTGCTTAACACTCAGCAATATAAGGTATGTATCAAGGGTAAAGTGGAGCAATCCAGGGAAAGGAGTAGGACCCTCCTCTACACCTCGGTTTAGTAGCTATTGAAAAGGGAGCCTTCGGATTGCCCTCCACTACAGTCGCCAACTTTACTTAGTTGTCTGAATTTCTGAGATGAAGCTTAATGATTTTTATCATTCAGGGTTTTTCAATTATTATCTTCATCTTTATTGTTATATTCACAACATTTTGGCCGATGTTTTTTTCAGGTGTTTCTTGTTCAAACCTTCAAAGTTCCATGTAAGCTCTCAAGTTCAACAAGAAAGACTTGAAGATGGCCAGAGGACATATTAGCTGAAATGTTGTGAATATACCAATAAAGATGACAACAATAGTCTGAAAACCCTGAATGATAATGAATATGAATTGTTTATCAATCTTTCAACCTTCTTACTTTTTTGTCTAAAAGTCTTTGATTGTTTTTAAAATAAAAATTTATGTAATCTCTGTATTTAAATACTAGGCCATCAATTTTTCTACATTCATTCATCTGGATCTGAAAGTCTACTTGATTTTTTGTTATTTAAAAAATGAGAGTTTAAAGAATCTTTCTCTTAAATTTGAATAGTAGTTTATTGATGTTTCTACCTTCCTTTATTTGTATGGGTCTTATATTCTACATGGTCTTGGATTTCTTGGAGAATATTTATTACATGAATTAGTCTTTGAGGCAACATACTGTAGAATAGTAAAAAAAAATCTGAATTAAAAAAAATAAAAACATTCTTTATTCATGAAAAATAGATTTTATTATATTACTACTTTTATAATTTACTTTTTTATTGGTAGGTTTGATCATGATGAGCAATCATAAAAAAGTGAGATTATTACACAGTGAAATTTGTGGATTACATTTGGAAGTGGATCTTTTTCATTGTCAAATCTGTGGAGCCACATTTTCTCAAAATTCCTGTCTAAAAAGACACATGTTAACACACACTGGAGAGAAACCTTTTCATTGCCAAATCTGTGGAGCTACATTTTCCCAGAATTCCAGTCTAAAACAACACATGTCAACACATACTGGAGAGAAACCTTTTCATTGTCAAATTTGTGGAGCTAAATTTTCAGAGAAATCCAATCTAAAACAACACATATTAACACACACTGGAGAGAAACCTTATCATTGCCAAATCTGTGGAGCTACATTTTCCCAGAATTCCAGTCTAAAAACACACATGTCAACACACACTGGAGAGAAGCCCTTTCATTGTGAAATCTGTGGAGCTAAATTTTCCCAGAGTTCCAATCTAAAAAGACACATGTCAAGACACACTGGAGAGAAACCTTTTCATTGCCAAATCTGTAAAATGAAATTTTCACAGAATACTGAACTGAAAACACACATTTCAACACACACTGGAGAGAAACCTTTTCATTGTGAAATTTGTGGAGCTAAATTTTCCTACAATTCCAGTCTTAACAAACACATGTCAGAACACACTGGAGAGAAACTTTTTCATTGTGAAATCTGTGGAGTTAATTTTTACCAGAATTTCAGTTTAAAAAGACACATGTTAACACACACTGGAGAGAAACCTTTTCACTGTAAAATCTGTGGAGGTAAATTTTCAGAGAATTCCAATCTAAAACAACACATGTCAACACACACTGGTGAGAAACCATTTCATTGTGAAATCTGTGGAGCTAGATTTAACCGGAATTCCAGTCTAAAACTACATATGTCAACACACACTGGAGAGAAACCTTATCATTGTGAAATCTGTGGAGCTAAGTTTTCCCGGAATGCATATCTCAAAAAGCATATATCAACACACACTGGAGAGAAACCTTATCATTGTCAAGTCTGTGGAACTAAATTTTCCCAAAGTTGCAGTCTAAAAAGACACATGTCGACACACACTGGAGAGAAACCTTTTCATTGAAAAACCTATGGAGCTAAATTTTCCCAGTATATCAGTCAGAAAAGACACATTTCAACACAAACTTGAGAGAAACCATTTCACTTTCATATCTGTCTAGCTAAATTTTCCTCGAATTAAAATTTCAAAACACACATGTCAACACATACTGGAGAGAAACCTTTTTATAGTCAAATCTTTACTGCTATGTTTTCACAGAATTCCACTCTAAAAAAACATGTTAACAGACACTGGAGAGAAACCTTTCCCTTGTGAACTCTATGGAGCTAGATTTCATTGGAATTCCTGTCTAAAATGACACATTAACACACACTGGAGAGAAACTTTACCATTGTCAAATCTCTGCAGCTACATTTTTTTTCAGAATTTCAATCTAAAAAGACTCATATCCACACACACTGGAGAGAAACCTTATAATTATCAAATCTGTGCTGCTACATTTTCCCAGAATTCATATATCAAAAGACACATGTCAACACACACTGGAGAGAAGAAACCTTTTCATTGGAAAATCTGTGGAGGTAAATTTTCACTGAATCAAAATCTCAAAACATTCTTGAAAGAAAGTTTTTCCTTGTGAAATTTGTGGGGAAACTATTTTACTATTAACACTGTGAGCAATATTTTCCCAGAAGTTCAATCGAGAATAACTTATGTCACAGACACTGGAGGGAAACTTTTTCATTATGAAATCTGTACAAATAATTTTTCCTGTAATTCCCATCTCAAAATGGACATGTATACACACACACTGGATAGAGATCTTATTGTGAAATCTGTTAAGATAATTTTTCCCTGAATTCACATCTCAAAACTTACATGTCAACAGACACTGGAGAGAAAACTTTTCATTGTGAAATCTGTAGAGCTAAATTTACCCAGAATTCATATCTCAAAGCACATGTCAATGCACTCTAAACATTTTTTATTTTGATATCTGTGTAGCTTTATTTTCTCAGATTTCAAATCTCAAAAGACTCATGTCAGCACTCTGGAAAGAAACCTTTTTGTTTAGAAATCTATGGAACTAGATTTTCACAGAATTCACATCTCAAAATACGCATGTCAGCTCATACTGGAGAAAAACCTTTTCATTGTGAAATCTCAGGAGCTGCATTTTCACTGAATTCAGATCTAAAAAGTCATGTTCCAACAGATATTGGAGAAAAATATTTCATTATGAAAGCTGTGAAGGTATATTTTTCCTGAATCTTCCTTATATAAGACAAATATCAACACACACCAGAGAGAAACTATTTCATTCTCAAATTTATTTGCTACATTTCTAATGAGCATCACCTATTTACACTGTCCACTGAAAGGTTTTCCATATACAATATGTGTTGACATTTGACTTACACTAAAATTCTCAAAGGATATTGAACAACAATTTATTTAAGCAAAAACTCATTTTTGGAAATGATTTTCATTGAGGGAAATAAATGACCACCCCCAATTTTTTTTAAATATAAAATACTGCTTGTTTCAATCCTTATTTGAAAATCATTTGTTTTCACACAGTTATACAGATGTAAATATTCCTAACACTAATAATTTGCAATTATACAGTTTCAAGTAACTAATAACACTCATCCTTAGTAAACAATTGTAGGTTAAAGTGACTATTCTGAATTGAAATAACTTTCACACTGTAATATGGTATCAAAATGGATGGACAGATATGGGTTGACTCCTAAATACCTAAATAAACAAATGCCTAAATTAGATATCTAACTGAAACAGTTATGGATAATTTAAAATATACCCTGGCCATGCTGAATAAATAAGTTTTCTGTGTTGAACTTACTGACAGGTTTTTACACTGGCAAAAATGATAAAATAATCAATTGAAGTTACTCTGATGTAAAAATTGATTTTCATTTAACGAATGATTCTTTTTTGTAATATCAACTATTCTAAAACCTTTTCTTCACAAAGGACTCTTCTCTTGATGAAGACCTATGTATCTACACAGATATCAAAGAACTATTAAATAACTACAAAGAAATATTCTTATTTGTCTAATCACTTTTGTTTGTCTTCCTTCCTTTCTCTCTCAATATATATAAATGTATATAATTAAGTCATATAGTTGAGAACAATTAAGAATAGATAATGACAAAGAAATATTCTTATTTGTTTTATGACTTTTGTTTATCTTCCCCCCTCTCTATCTCTCTCTCTCTATATATATTTATATAATCAAGGCATGCTGATAGCCCAGATTTCCTTTAGACTCTCACCAGTCCTCCCTATCAAACATTGCTTTTAGTAAGTCCTTTAGACTCTATCGAATGTTCACACAGAGCTGATGTAAGAAAGGTTGTGCTATTCTGCCTACATCGTTGTGTTTATGTTTAGGAGTCTATTAGAAAATGGCACTTATGAGTTTGTGTTTAATTCCTAAGCAATGTTTTATTTGGATTATTTGCATGATGGAAGTCAAGTGATCATACAGCTGCTATTTTTTAAGGTTCTGATATATATATATATATATATATAAGTAAAGTTGGCGACGATAGTTGAGGGTGACCCGAAAGCTCCCTTTTCAATAGATACCACACCAAGGTGGAGGGGAGGGCGCTACTCCATTCCCTAGATTGTTCCACTTTACCCTTGATGCTTACCTTATAATGCTGAGTGTTAAGCAAGGTGGCATCAAGTACCATTTTTTGAGTCTTTGGTATGACTCAACCTGTAATTGAACCCCAGTCTCCTGGACAATTGACGAACACACTACTCATTAGACCAATGGCCCAATTATATATATACATATATACATATGAAAATGTACAGAGACAAAAAGTTTGTCAGAGGAGGATTTTATTTATTGAATTATTTGCCAGTGTTAAACGTTTCTGATATTAGACCTTCAACAGGGTGCCTGAGTTATTAAATGAAACATCTCATTTAATGATTCAATATATAAAATTCTCCTCTGACAACCTTGTGTTTTTCATCTCTGTACATTTTCAAGCTATTGGATTTATTTCTAGTTTTTTCCATATATAGATAGGAAAATATATATATATATATATATATATATATATATATATATATATATTTTCCTATCTAGTTTAAAGCAACATATTTTCTTATTTTCATAACCATTAGAAAATCCTACATTCTGGAGAATCTTACAAGTGATACAAGGAAATGTTACATGGAAAGCATAAAATATAATCATCTGATGTCAGGTAGTTAATCAATATCTTATTCCAGGGAAAATTGATATCCTCAATAGGAGAGTACACTAAAAATGGTATATTTTGAATGTAAAAAATTAAACACTAGTTCACTTATTTTTTTTAAAGGCATGTTAATCTTTTAATCCTTTTTTTTTTCATTTCAAAACATCAGTATTATATATTTCTTGAGTGTTATTGAACTTAATTGTATGATGGCAAAATATTTGTCTTACTAATACTGCCCTGTCAACAGGTCTTAGATTACATTGACATTATCCTCTGCAGAAGGATACACACCCTGCAAAAAAGCAAGGTTTTATTGGGTATTACATCAAACTTCATCCAGTTGTAAGTATCCAGTGGTAATATAGAATCCATATGAAGAATGGTCCATAAGAATTAAGCAGTTTAGAAGTTTATCCCTATTAAATACAGTGTGTAATATATTTTACAGCATTTCATCACATCATTTCACCAACTTGTTAAAGAAGAATTATATTGACACATTAGTTGAAAAGCGTGGAATTTTAGGCCAAGACACCTATAACACACAGGTATGTTTGCTTAACTTTTGAAAGATACTTAAATGAGCAAGGATGATTTAGTAGTCTTATGGTTGAGCCTATAAAAGGTTTATGGCTCAATCCCACACAAATTAGTGGAGGTGCTGAAGAAATCCTGTATACTCAATAAAATCATTAATTTCATTACAAGCACACTGACATCGTAGCATAGGTAGAATACCTGACAGTGGTGGTAGCACCAGGTAATGTAATGTCACGTAGGATCGCATTTGCCTTCAACTTGCAAAGGAAGGGTTCTAATGTCGGAACATTGAACATGGGCAAGAAGGGACAACCATGACAAATTGATCGCAACAAAGTGAATGACTTCCATCTAACCCTGTTTACTTCCATAATTCTAGAAGATGAATGAAAAAGGTGCTCCCTTGCAATGAAAGTTTAGCTTGAATCTAGCTGCAGTCTCCAAGAAAATATGGTCAACCCTATTGAGGGCCTTGGATGGATCTAAATTGATCAATACAGTATTACTGTTGACTTTTTCTATGATCAATTGTGCGAACCAAATGTTTAGTCCTGCTCTTAACTGTGCAACGCAGTTCTGTTGCTGATTAGACTAGGCAAGGCAGTCTGCAACTGGTCTGCCAAGATCATCTTCAAATTCTTTAAGTCAGTGATTAAAGGGTGAAAGTTACTAACCTCGTTGCCACCATGTTTCTACTTACAGAGAAATTTTACAAAACCCCTGCTGAAGCATTGGGAGATCAACCCCTGCTTCATCCGGTTTTTATAGTGCAACATAATGGTTTTCTGAAACCAACAGGAGTTTAATACCCAGAAAAAAGAATGAAGTTAATGTGGATTTTAGAAGGTAAGAGAAAATATATTGCAAAAGTATAATAGCTTTTAAACAGGCTGTGTAGAAAGATTATTGTTTATTTTATCATGAAAATTTCTGCTACGAAATTGGTGTTTGTAGTGTCTTGATCAAAAAGAACATGTCAAACATCAGAATTCTTTGGTGACTGTTGAAATTTATTGTTTTCAGAAGATTTTAAAATTCAGTTGATGAAAAAAATCCTGTCACGTCAAGATCATTATTAGGAAATATTAGCTCATTTAAACATGAGAACAAAATGTTGTCATTTCAAAGCTAACTTACTAATCAAACAATTTTTGAAGATAAATTTAGCTCAGAAATTCGCTGTGCAAATTTTTACTATGTACCCATTTACTTCAAGTGACAGCTTTCAGGATAATCCCTGCACACCCCTTACCTAACTATGAAAAATACATAAATTAACAGGTTTAAGAAGAGGAAGTTCATCATCATCATCATCATCATCATGTCATGCTGCTCTCACTACTCATCTCTCTATTGTTCATCGCTCCCGGCAAGTCTCCCAGGCTACATCCTATATCAGCACAAAGCTGCTGTAGATAGGTTCTAGCTGGTTGTACAACCTTTGCTCGTCCATGTGAAGGGGTCCTCTGGAGTACATCGCTTATGAGTTTGTCCTTTCTTCTCCAGCTGCATGTCTGGTTCATCTAATTTGGATGGTTTTCATGATGGATGGTAGGTGGCCGTACAGCTGCTGTTTTGTAGGGTGTTGCCTCCAGGACTTGTTAAATACTGTCCATCGCATTCTTGTGTCGTGTGAAATTAACAAATCTGATAACAAAATGATAAGTGAAAGCACTGTATTTAGTTAATCAATGATTATTTTATCTGCCCTATTATTTACTTGTAACCGGAGGTAGAAAACAGATTGATTTTTACTTTCCCCAAAGGCATTAGCATGAAGTGAAAAGCAAACTTGCTCTTCCTGTATTTGGACTCAGGTTACCAATTTCATTTCCTACAATGTGTTTGGGGCAGCTTAACAAACCCCTCCTTCAAATTGTGAGGGAACAGTTACTTTCCTTGACAGTTATATTTTCTGGGGACAACACTAGAAAAGGAAGGCAGCCATGACAGATGCAGTGAAGACACACTGACATCATTTGGTTGTAACAAGACTTGAGCTAAGTGGCTGTTGTTTAGGGTAGAAGCATTTCTCTACCCAACTTCAAATAAAGCATAAAGCATAACTCAATTCAGACCTGTTACTCACACATTTTGACCCAACTCAAATTTTGGTCAGGCTGATGCTTTTTCATGTCTCATCAGTTCGTAATCAGTCCCAGATGACAACACTGTTATTGCTGCCATCAACATAGAGGATGATTTTCAGCATGCACTCACTGATTGTATCTGAACAAAGAATGGCATGTCACTAGCAGAGGTGCTCATGGGATGAAAGCTTCGTACCACATTGGACGCTTTACATCCACATAAATAGCAACAAAGGCAAGACACTTGTGATAACAAAGGACAAACTTTCACAGTTGGCTCACCAGTTTTTGCAAGAAACTTCGTGCCTGGACAGCCAAACTGGGCACCAAGTACCATCTCCAAAAGAAAAGGAAAGTTTGTTTATAAAATTCAAGTGAGATAGCAACTCTGGGCATGGCATAAAAACCAATTATGTCCTAGATACACCAGGAACAACATATGTGACAACATGCCAACTATTCCTCTGAATTTGCTGATGGACACATTTGACCGACCATCTCCATCACCTCCTGTGCAGACAAATGCAAATGGGAGTAGAGCAGGACCTTGCAGGAAATCACCAAAGTGAAATTGCACATAAGTGCAGCACCTGCAAATTAACCCCAAGCATGCTCGCTATTGTTAATTATTTAAAAAAGGAACCAAAATATAGAGTTGCTTCCCTTCAAACTGTGAGGGAACAGTCACTTTCCTTGACAGTTACTTTTTCTGGGGACAACACTGGAAAAAGAGGGAAACCATGACAGATGCAGTGAAGACATATTAACATCATTTGGTTGTAACAAGACTTGAGCTAAGTGACTGTTTTTGGGGGTAAAACCATTTCTCTACCCTACTTTAAATAAACCCTTGTTAAATTCCAAACACCCAGTTCCGTGTTTTTATTCAGTGTTCTTGAATTATTTGTACGTAAAAATGTAACACAATGATAACTGTTACACAAAGAATTCTTCCTTGATGGTGCGTCAATAGGAGGTACATACTGGATGCAATAATGCAGTGACTTTGCCATAGCATTTCCAATAGCTTTACTTTCCCATCAATCAGTTGTGTTAGAAGAAAATGAATTGCAATGTTTCTCTATTGTTCATTCTTCCCTCTTGGGTGGGCTTAGAACATACTGACTGTCTCCCCACTAGAAAGGGGTTTGGCCCATCACAAAAGGGGTGTTCTGGGTATGACACTAAACTGTATCTGATGATAAAGTTCCAGGTCTAAAGAGTGTGAAGTACCCCTTCATTGCCATTACTTACAGATCCACTCTGACTTGGAGTGGTAGAGGAAGTCACCATGATATAGTGGCTGATGTTCTGGACAGTGACATTACTGTAAGCAATTTTGAACTCCAGTCAGGCTATTACATTTACTTTTGGACTAATGCCCTTGAGAAATGCTTGAACACTCTTAGCTTCCAAGTTATGCTGTTAAATAGTGCTACTACTGTTCTTCTCCAAAGATGCTTTTGACATTAAATAACCCTCAAAGGTTGATATGGCATAAAACAAAGATACTAAACCAAAACACAGTGGAGTAGTAGTATCTGTTAGGATCCCATTTATGGGTCAAATACTTCTGTTTAAAAATTATTCATATTCAATTGGACCATGTGCAAAAAAATCCTCTTCAGAAACAACTAAACAAAAAATGTAAATAGGTGTGTACAATGAACATAATTCCCTAACTTCTTAACATAAAATAACCCTAGACAGGTTGACCTGTCCTTAAATATTAACCACTCAATCAATTGGTTATTCAAAAACAACTTCAAGCAGAATTAATTGAATGTATATGAAAATATAATCAAAATTTTGTCAATTTCAAACAGATTATTTATAAGTATTTTGCAGAGGGATGTAAATCCAGAAAATTTGAAGAATATGTGGCCCAAGAGATTTCACGATAAAATCATTTAAGTGTGCATTTTCATATAATCCCTCACAAATGTAATTACTGCTAGTTGCTAATCCACATATTTCACAGTGTAAAGATCTTTATTCTTTTATAATTCATCATATTCTTTACATTCAAGAAGCAAGCTATGAAATAAAAGAAATAATATCAAACAGCCATATAAGAAAATACATTATTTATCAATATGAAACATTTTTGAAATTCACACTTTTTCTTTAGTATCCTCCTCTCTAAAGCTATTGACAAGCTCAAAGCAATGCTAAAATATATAAAAGAAAAGAGTTTAATTTACCATGCAATTCAAACACTGTTATGAATTCATCTTAAATATTTTCCTGACCTTTTAAAAAGGAACAATACAGACAACATACTAAAATATCATGAACAAACTAAGAGTTTTTAAAGCCTTTTATAGTTTATATGTTTCTAATGATACTTCCTGCTTCTTATGTAAATTAAATCTATCAGCTACTTAATATGTCTTGTCATCTCCCTGCAAAATACTTGTAAATGTAAATAATCAGTTTGAAATTGACAAAATTTTGTTTATATTTTCATATAATATTCACATAATCTTGCTTGAAGTTGTTATTTTAGTTATTATCACATTTCAGCTGATTTTTCATCTGGTTCTCTCCATATGTATATACACATAAATCAGTCCAATGTTAAATTTCTTTCCTTAACAAAGAAAGGATTTGAGGACAACAACACAGAAAATAATGTTATCAAGGTTATAAAGGTGTAAAGACCTCAAGTAAAAAAAAAAAAATTATTATTATTATTATTAGAGTTTTTCACATCAGCGTTAGCTGATGGTCTTTCACTGGAGTTTGAGTGACAGCAAGTCTCCTCAAGTCTCCAGGACCCTTCTCAGTATTCTGGTCATTCTCAATGTTGTATAGCCATATCAATCAGAAACATTATACATATGCAAAAACACAGGCGGACTCAAATACACAGGTGACTCCATTGTTCAGGTACAAACGTTTATTAACTTCTTAACTTCTGAGTTTGGTTCTTTGACACGAGGAGAGAGAAGCACAATCCTTAATCATTCTATACTAACAAAACTCAAACGCTTGGCACATCTCGTAGTCTTTAAGATCTCTGTCAGTAGAGATCTGCAGAACTCCATGGTCAGACTTCAACTTCTCAACACCATGGTCTTAACTCAATTTCATCTCTCGACATGGCCAAAGTCAACTCCCTACTGGACTGGCCCCAGTTGAGTACCCAACTCGACTGGCCTACAGTAAAACTCAACTGGACTGGCCCCCAGTAAATTACCAACTCGACTCACCTGCAGTCGAGTACCCAACTGACGTGTTTTCCAAAATACCTAAATTCTCAGCCCATCGCTTCCGGACATGACGTCATTCACACTCCAGTCCATTTCCTATCTGGGGTTTATTATGACAATTGTGATTGTCATATCTTCTGTGTGCGAGCGTAAACTGTACCCAATGTCTGTGCACCTGAACTAAGAGCCGAATAGTTCAAAGCCCAACCAAACTGAATGATAAGATATAATTAACGAAAAATGATTAATATAAAAAAATCATTCC
This sequence comes from Sepioteuthis lessoniana, assembly GCA_963585895.1. Classification (NCBI taxonomy): domain Eukaryota; kingdom Metazoa; phylum Mollusca; class Cephalopoda; order Myopsida; family Loliginidae; genus Sepioteuthis; species Sepioteuthis lessoniana. The sequence goes on from OY757908.1 coordinate 60,952,936, forward strand.
GTAATTATATAACATCAATAATGCTGTAGTTTGTATGGTCTCCACTCGTCCACCAACTTCCAAGTCCTCCAGTCCCTTTTGTAATCCTTTAGTTACTGTACCAAAAGCACCAATAACAATTGGTATAATTGTCACCTGCATGATCCACAGTTTTTTCAATTCCCTAGCAAGGTCGAGGTACTTATCCTTCTTTTCACATTCTTTCAGTTTTATTCTGTGGTCAACCGGGACAGCAAAGTTGACAATTTTGCAATTAGTTTTTTTTGTTGATTATTATTAGGTCTGCTCTTCTGGCCAAGATTCGGTGATCTGTGTGTTTGTCAAAGTCTCATAGGAGTTTATGTGTGTTATTTTCTAGGACAGGTGCTGGGTTGTGCATATACCATTTGTTGGTATGGTCAAAATTAAATTTCTTGCACATCTCCCAGTGTATCACCTTGCCGACCCAATCATGTCTCATCTTATATTCCTTCTGCTCTAATTTGCTGCATTTGCTTATTATGTGATTGATGGTTTATTATTATTATTATTATGATTATTATTATTATTATTGTTGTACTATTAGTAGTAGGACATGCAAAAAATCTAGAACTTGGCTAAGAAAGGGAATCCTTAAGAGAGAAACTGATTCTCTTTTTATAGCCACACAAAATAATGCCTTATGAATTATGTCAAAGCAAGAATAGACAAGATGCAACAAATTAGCTGATGTAGATTATGTGGTGACAAAGACAAAATAATCAATCATATTATAAGCAAATGAAGTAAATTAGCGCAAAGAGAGTATAAGACCAGGCATGACTGGGTGAGCAAGTAGATCCACTGGGAATTGTGCAAGAACAAATGGTATATGCACAATCTAGAATCCATAATAGAAAATGAGACACACAAAGTTCTCTGGGATTTTGAAATACAAACAGCTCATTTAACCTTGGGCAGACAATCAGACCTAGGGATAGTCTACAAAAAAAGAGAAACTGCTGAATAGTGGACCATGCTATTCCAGTTGACCACAGAGTAAAACTGAAAGAAAGCGAAAAGAGAGATAAATATCGAGACCTTGCTAGGGAACTGAAAAAAAAAACAGTGGAACATGAAAGTGGTGGTGATACCAATTGTTATTGGCATGCTTGGTATGGTCACCAAAGGATTTGGTACAGGGATTAAAGGATTTGGAAATAAGAGGACAAGTGAAAACCATTCAAACTTGTTGAGATCAGCCAGAATAATAAGAAGAGTCCTGGAGACATGAGACTTGTTGTCACTCTGACTATACATAGTATTATTTGTCTAAATTTCTGAGATGAAGCTTGATAATTATTATTACTTATAATATTCGGTATTGTTATAATCACATTTTGGCCAATATGTCTTTCGGCCGTCTTCAGGTGTTTCCTGTTGAACTCTGGAGTTCACTTAGAATCTCAATGGTTTGGTTTGGTTTGGCTTTATGGCATTTCAACCTATATAGGTTATTTAATGCCAAATCCATTTTTATGTAAATAATCTGTTCTATTGAAAACAGTTCAGTTTAGCATAAGTACACAGTTTAATTGTCAAAAACAGTTCCATTTCAAACTATTCAAGCAGTTATATGTAATAATTTGGTTAAGTGTAAATACAGTTTTAATGTCGAAAAACAGTTCTATTTGAAATAATTCAGTTAAGCATAAGCACGCAGTTTTAGTGTAAGTACAGTTTAATTGTCAAAAACGTTTCTATTTCAAGCTATTCAGTTTACTCAATTCATTTTAGCATAAGTATGCTGTTAGTTCTATTTAACCCATTGATAGGGCCCTATCAGGTGCTACCACTCCGGGCCAGAGTGGACCTGGGAGCAATGGCAATGAAGGGGTACTCCGCATTCCCCAAAGCTCCAGCACTGCTGGAACCTCACCATCAGATTGTTTAGTGTCATATCCAGGACACTCGTTAGGGGGGATCTTACCCCTCTGCAGAGGTGCAGTCAGTGTATTCTACAGCCCCAGCTGACTGGGCAACACAGAATCTCAAACTGAACCCTTTATTTGAACTGCAGAGGTCATCATCATCATCATCATGTCGTGCCGCTAGCACGGATATCCCTGAACCTCTCTCGCCACTTCTCCCTATCATTCATCACCTCTGGCTGGTCTTCAGGGCTACATCCCGTATCCTCACATAGCTGCTGTATGTATGTTCGAGCTGGTCGTCCTGCTTTTGCTCGGCAATATGCGGGGGTCCATCGGCGTACATCACTTATGAGCTGCAGAGGTAGACTGTTCCAATTCTGTGACCATGACCAGGTACAAGTGTTAAGTTATTGTAAGTATTCCTTGTTAGTCTTACCTATTGTTGTGATTGAACCTGCAACCTCCTGATGATTTCACTCAGAAGCACCTTCCAACCAAACACCTTATCTACTGCACCATGTATCCAGGTGCTTCTGTTTAAATAAAGGGTTCAATTGGTTGGTTGGGTTGGGTTTTATGGCATATCAACCTTTGTAGGTTATTTAATACCAAATCCCTTTTTATGTAAATGATCAGTTCTATTTAAAACAACTCAGTCAATCATGAGTACACAGTTTAATTGTCAAAAACATTTCTATTTCAAACTATTCAGTTTAGTCAAACAGTTATATATAACAATTCCGTTTAGTGTAAGTACAGTTTCAATGTCAAAAATAGTTCAATTTCAAGCAATTCAGTTTAGCATAAGCATGCATTTTAAAGGTAAGTAGAGTTTAATTGTCAAGAACATTTCTACTTCTAGCTATTCAGTTTAGTCAAGCAGTTCTAATTCAGCTAAGTATAAGTACAGATTTTGTTTACACACAGTTAAATGTCAAAACAGTTCTATATATAACAATTCAGTTTAGTGTAAATACATGTCAAAATCAATGTCAAAACACAGTTCTATTTCAAATAATTCAGTTTAGCATAAGCACACTGTTTAAATGTAAGCATGGTTTAATTATCAAAAACATTTCTATTTCAAGCTATTCAGTTTAATCAAACAATTCAGTTTAGCATAAGTATGCTGTTCTATTTAACCCATAGATAGGGCCCTATCAGGTGCTACCATGCCGGGCCAGAGTGGACCTGGGAGCAATGGCAATGAAGGGGTGGTCTGTATTCCTCAAAGCCCCAGCATTACTGGGACCTCACCATCAGACTGTTTAGTGTCATATTCAGGACACTCATTTGGAGGGAGGGTCTTACCTCTCTGCAGAGGTGCAGTCAGTGTATTCTACAGCCCAAGCCGACTGGGCAATACACAGAGTTAAATGTCAAAACTGTTTTATTTCAGATAATTCAGTTTAGCATAAGTACACAGTTTAGACGTCTAAACAGTTCTATTTCGAGCAATTCAGTTTAGCACAAGTACGCAGTTTAAGTGTCAAAACAGTTCTATTTCAAACAAACCAATTTAGCATAAATACGCAATTTAAATGCAAAAAATCAGTATTGTGAAGGAAGCACGGTTTAGTTCTATTTAACCCATAGATAGGACCCTTAGCAGGTGCTACCACTCCGGGGCCAGAGTGGACCTGGGAGCGATGGCAATAAAAGGGTACTCCGCATTCCCCAAAGCTCCAGCATTACTGGAACCTCACCGTCAGATTGTTTACTGTCATATCTAGGACAGTCGTTGTGGGGAGGTCTGACCCCTCTGCAGAGGTGCAGTTGATGTATTCTACAGCTGACTGGGCAAGGTTCAATTGGAGATTCGGTGTGGATTCCAGAGTTTTACATGAAACAACTGAGGAAGGCCGAAGGACATATCGGCCGAAACGTTGTAATTATATCAATAATAATGAGATCAATAGTCCGAATATTCTAAGTAATAATAATGCATAGTAGTAGTAGTAAAAAAATTTTGATTTATCCCCCTTACATTTGTTTATATACCTTTTACTGAGAAAAAAGTAAATAAATTCAATATCATTTATAATAATTGAGGTTATGGTTGTTGTTACTTTGTTTATTCATTTGTTTATTATAAGTGAGGACCATTTTCTGTTTTTATTTTGTTCTGAGTATTGATTTTTTGGGGGGGAGGGGGAATAAGAAGCGTCTGAATTCTTTAAAGAATAAAGAATAACAAGAAAACTCTCCTTCGACAACAAATGATTTTATTGACAACAATAATTTCATTGTCGTTTGATTTTTCTTTAAAAAAAACAAAAACAAAGAAAGGTGTTTAATTACCAATATGATATAATATAATATAATGTGCCCACAGTTATATCGCTTAAAGTATTCCGATCCAATACTAATAATTTTCAAACGTTATCATTCTTAACTTTTCATCGTGGTAAAATAATCGAACAGTCTGTAGGTCATTCAAGGTTACTGTCTGCTGCGGACATAATGGTAACCAATCACGTGACAAAAAATTAAACCTCGTCCAAGATTTGAACTTGACTCTCTAAATGCATTTTCTATGTCAGTAACCACTAAGAGAGCTTTTTCAGGACGAGTACACAAAACAACCAGCACCCACAAGGTTAGCACACAATTTTTGTTAGATTCTCTTCTTATTTGCTGTTGTGCCAGAGCCAACAAAATGGAAGATGAAATATCTAAAAACCTTCAAACAGCATAGTTACTACTTGGTTGAGTTGAGATTTTTCTAAATTCAAAATCATGAAAGCTGACATGGTTACGTCCCTTTGGTAAATGAGTCAGCACTTTAAACGGAAATCAGCAGAGACAACAACACAGTGTAGACAGATATGTAAGTTCAGAGAAGCGATTTTAAGTAGCTATTAGTTAAAGATTCATTAACTTTGTAAGTGAATAAAAAGCTCGACGATAATGTAAGTGAAAATTTCCTTTGACATCTCGATTTCCTACTTTTATTCACTGTATTATATTTATAAGCATTTCTCTCTAATAATGTTTAGCTAACTGGTGTCATTTCCTTATTGAGAAGTGATGTATTTCACCCACTGTCGATTCCGACGGTGCTGGAATATGACACAAGGTTGGTTTAATGTAGGTTTTCTCAGAGGCTGGTGTAAAAATTGGTTATTTCTGTCAGCTTTCCACTTTTGGGTTACACTTCATCTTTACCCATCCCAATTCTTTACCACTGCATACCCACATGTTGAAAATTTTCTCCAAATTCCGTATAAAATACGCTTGATTTTTGTTGATGCTGTTAAACATTTTTGTAGACATATGTTTTTTTTTTCTTTTTAAGTATATTTTTCAATTTTTTTTTTTTTTTCTAATATTCGTAAAATTCATTAATTTTTTTTCCTCTCTTTTTTTTAGTATATATGTGGAATTCATTTTTTATATTTTTAAAAATTTATTGAATTTTTTTCTATACCTGCTCACTGTTTAAGTTGATCGGTAAAAAAAATTTTTTTTTTTTTAATCTATTTATTTTTATTTTTATTTGAATGAATTAGCCTCTCAAACTCAACACAATTTTCTTATTTTCGAGAAAAATTGTTTTACATTTTATGCGGTGTGTGGTGGTGGTGGGGACTTTCAGAATTTAATTCAATGTAGAATGATCACCCGTTTCTGAAACAAGTACTTTAAAAAAAAAATAGATAAAAATAATTATACCTGTCTGATTATTTGTCTTTTCCAACGCTAACTGTTCCGGAAATGGGTTCTTTATTCATTGAACTAGAATGTGAAGATGTCCCCACCCTTAAATGTAAAATAAATTTTATTTATTTTCGAAAAATAAAAAAAATTACAGTGAGTTTAAGTGTCCAATTACTGCAAATCAAAAAAAAAAAAAAAATACTAGAATTTTTTTTCCGTGCACTTAAACGGGTGCACGTGTAGAATTTTACCGTAAAATTTGATTTTCTTTTCAGTACATTTATTAAAAAAAAAAAAAAAAATTGATTTTTTTTTTTCATAGTATTTGTAAAATTTATTGAATTTTTAGTATTTGTAAAACTTGTTGAATTTTTAATAAATATTAAAAGTTTAAGTGTATTTTTAGGCACTGAGGAATTTTCAAACGGAAAACTAACACGTTAAATGTGTGTTGCGTGTGAGTTTTCCTGTTTTGAAGAATTCGGATTTTCGATGTGGAATAAAAAGATAATTTCAATTTCGTCAACCTTGGTAGGAATAAATACTTATTAAATCACCTCTGTAAAAAAAAAAAAAATCCCCTTAAAATCAGCTAATTATTGGAGTTTAGCTCAAATGAATGTTAATAGTTTTGTTTTTATGTTTTGTTTGTTTTTTTTTGTTTATGTTTTTTTTTTTGTTTTTTTTCAGAAATATTTTTTTTCTGTAGATTAAAAAAAACGGCTGACATCTATGCTTGTGATTTTTCAGTTTAAAAAATATCAATTTTATATTTTTTTATAAGGAAGGGATCTTTGTAATAATATAATTAGGGATACCCAGGTTAGAAATAGAAATTGATTGGCAGCAAATTGGCAACGAGTTCTGATTGACAGGAAGAAACTCAAACAGAAAAACTATTAGGGGAGTTGATGCAATTTAGAAAAGAAGAAAAGAGAGTTCAGTTGGAGCCCAGACGTGAAGCTGTGAAGACAGAACCAGTTAATAAGCACATACAAGAACTACAACCGAAAGCCAGAAAGTTAATATCGCGGTCTGTCTGTGCTCTCTCTTCATGACATATTTACAAATATTATAAATAGTTAACAAAGTTACATAAAAACTTCATTAACTAAAAGCCTTTATTTAGACATTAGTAAGGCTATGTGGAAATGCATTCAGTCAGACTCATGGAAAATTAAATCTAATCATGGATATGATGGCCTATTTTTTTTAGATATTAATCTAATGAATGAACATCATCCTCTGATTTTCACAGATGTTATTTCTGTAGGCTAGCAGGATTAAAAGTTTGGAATCATTCATTATATGCAGTATGTGATAAAAACACCTTTTTTTATGGCTAAACATTAGGTGTTATTTGTAACAGTCATTCATTACTAAAGTATATAGAAATGATCTATATAAAAGGTATATAATTACAAATTATATACTTATATAATTACAAATTATTAGAATTTTGTAAACAAGTACTATCAATCCAGATAAGAATAAGTTTCAGTCATTGTCTTTTTATTTATGAACTTTTTACATACTCAAAAAATAAATGGCCACATTGATTTCCCTAATTATTTCATACATGATGAAATCTCAGCAGGTAATGTGGAGTATCCTTTCATTGCCATTACTCCCAGGTCCATTCTGATCTGGGATTGATAGTACTTGTTTAGTGCCATCTTTGAGGCTAATATTTGAAAATTATTTTTAATGAATGCTGGAAACAGTATAACTGTGGGCAAAGAAATTATTATTGAACAGGAATGATTTAATCCATATAATTGGTTGAATTATTAGTACTGTATAAAAATGCTTGAAACCATATAACTATGTGCAAATAATTTGTATTAGATAAAAATACTTTATATTATATAAGTGTTATTATTGACAATAAGTGCAATATCTCTAATGCAATAGAACATTTTAAAAATATAGTTATGATTATACATTTAACATTTAAAAATGAATTTAATTTTGGTATAAGAAGTTGATGATGACCAAGTAAACCAAATCAAACAAACCTTTTTCAAAATTTAAGAAAAATGTACCAAAGACAAACTTATAACCAGTTATTAATAATTTCAAGTGAATAAAGCTAGGTATTTTATATATTAAAAGCTTAAATAAATGAAATTGACTAAAATTACAAATTTTACAAAAGTACTAAAAATTAAATAAATTTTACAAATGTACCAAACATTCAACAAGTTGCTGAATTAGATTTGGATACTGGTTTATCGACCTTCATTCTTTTATCTCTAAAAGACAACATGATCTTAGATTGCATATAAAATAGCAAATTATATCCCCTTGTTTGATCAGCCCAGTCGACTGGAGCTGTAGAACACACTGACTACATCTCTGCAGAGGAGTAAGATCCCCCTCCCCACCTCAACGTGTGTCTTGGTTATGATGCTAAACAATCTAATAGTGAGGCTCCAGTAATTCTGGAGCTTTGGGGAATGTGGAGTACTCCTCTCATTGCCATTGCTCCCAGGTCCATTCTGGCCCAGAATGGTAGTACCTGATAGGGTCCTATCTATGGGTCAAATAGAACTGTTTGACATTCAAACTGACTGCAAACAAATGACATGCTGATCAAATTGTTAGAAATAGAACAGTTTCATCATTTATCTGTGTAAACAAATTGATGTTTAATTGAATTGTTAGTGATAAATAGCAATACTTGGAATTATGACTTTATGTTTACAAACCATGTATATCTAATATATATATATATATATATATACCAGATTTGGCATTAAATAACCTACAATTGCTGATATGCCATTAAGCTAAACCCCTTTTTTGATGAAAGTATCTGTGGTATTATTTTGATTTAATGCAACACCCTTAAAAATGTTAAATGTCAATTATAAAAAATAATAGAATTGCATTCATGAATATTGCTTTACTTTTATGACAGGTCAATTTTTCTTTTGCATCTTTACTATAAAAACTTTGAATATTTTCTATCAAGATTGGTTCATTAACTTTTTTCTTTTACAGCTTGCATCTTGACTGAAAAAATATGATGAATATTCGTGAAAAAGAAAAAAAATCTTTTCACTGTGAAATTTGTGGATTAACCACTCGATGCAATTCTGCACTTCAGATACATATAAGAACTCACACTGGAGAGAAACCATTTCATTGTGAAGTCTGTGGAGCTAAATTTTCTCAAAATATGTATCTCCAAAGACACATAAGAACACACACAGGAGAGAAACCATTTCATTGTGAAATCTGCGGAGCTACATTTTCACTCCATTCAAATCTCAACAGACATATATTAATACATAGCGTAGACAAACCATTTCATTGTGAAATCTGTGGAAGTACATTTAACCAGAATTCACATCTCAAGAGACATATGTCAACACATACTGGTGAGAAACTATTTTATTGTCAAATTTGTGGAGCCACATTTACCCAGAATTCACATCTCAAAACACACGTTTTAAAACACACTGGAGAAAAACCATTTCATTGTGACATCTGTGAAGCAATATTTTACCATAAATCAAGTCTCAATAGACACATGTTAACACACACTGGAGAAAAACCTTTTCATTGTGAAATCTGTGATGATAAATTTTCTCGGAATTCACATCTTATAAGGCACATGTCAATACACACCGGGGAAAAATCCTTTCATTGTGAAATCTGTGGAGCAACATTTTCACTAAATTCAACACTAAAAAGACACATATTAACACACACTGGAGAGAAACCATTTCATTGTGAAAGCTGTAGTGCTACATTTTCTCGAAATTCAAGCCTCAAAAGACACATGTCAATACACACTGCAAAGAAACCATTTCATTGTTAAATCTATGGAGCTACAAATGGCAGTGAACAGAAGTGTTCCCTTTGTACAATCTGAACACTAGGATTTTCCCATAGCTTGCATCTAAAAGAGCATATGAAAATACATACTGGAGATAAAAACTTCATACATTTTGGTGTTACATAAGAATAAAATTGCCAATATATACATCTATTTATAAAGATATTTATTTTTTGTATTATGGAAGGAACCAGTTTTTCCTTTTATTGCTAGTTTATGTTAGATGTTTAAACTTGTCTGTCAAATAAAACCCACAGATTCTTTTCCCTGTCATGCATATTAAAGCATGCCAGTGTCGAAAAAAAAGTAAGGTTTCAGTACTGGGAGAAATGGTTTTGTGCTGATGGGACTATGTGAAACAAGAAATGATAATTCTTTTCGCTAGGTTATTTCAAACACTAAATATGATATGTGCTTGAAAAAGGGGTCAGAGAGTACAAGGACTGAAATGTTGTGATACATATACAAACATACACTGATCTTAGATTTGCTTATAAAATGAAAGTCAATAAAATTTCTATCAGATTTGAAAACTAGTTTATTAATCTTTTTACTTTCTTTAATTTTTTTTTAAATTCTTTTTGCAGCTTGCATCTTGACTGAGAAAAAAAAATCTTTACAGTGTGAAGTTTGTGGATTAATTGCTTGATGTAATTCTGCCCTTCAGTTACATATAAAAACACACCAGAGAGAAACCATTTCATTGTGAAATCTGTGCATTTACATTTTCTTAAAATATGTATCTCCAAAGACACATGACACACTGGTATGTCCATGTATTGGAGTTAATAGGAGAACATTGTTTATGAGTTTATCCTAACTTCTCCAGCATGTCTTAATTGGATGGTTTGTGAGATGGAAAGTAAGTGGCTATACAGTTGCTATTTTGTAGCGTGCTGCTTCCGGGATTTGTTCAAAGCAGCACACATCCTTGTGTAGTTCTTATCTAGCTTTTTTTCACACTGTTTTGTTAAAATGGTGCAACTATACTATAGTACTGACACAACTACAGCTTGGAAGAATTTCTGTTTTATTTTATTCAGAGAGATCAGATTTCCATATCATTGGTAACCTGTCAATAGCAATCTACACTTCATCTGTATGTATGTTGACATTACTTTCAATAGATGAGATATTGCTACTGAGTATATTTACTAGTCTACTAATTTCAGAAATTATAGCAGATATGTTATGAAAAGCATGAAAAAAATTTAGTGATTTGGAATTTGAGTCATAGTATCCCATGTATATATATACAGTGTCACTCATAAATAAATATACCTTTACCTGTGGTGTCTCTTGGAAAATTTATTTTAAAAATGGTGTAATTTCCTAGGAGAAATTGTCTCATGCCTATGGGATCATATGAAGTAGGAAAAGTGGTAATGCTTGTTACAAGGTCATTTCAATCACCAAATGTGACAGACACTCGAAAAGGAGGTCAGAGAGAACAAGGCCTAAAATGTTGGGACTATAAAAAGTAACAATTTGGTTAAATCATTGGAAATGTTGTAAATATAGAAATCTATATTTTCTCATGATAAAATCGATTCAGTCTAAAAGTTTGCTGATTGTAATTTTTCTCTGTATATTTAGCTATTTTTGTATTGTCTAATGTTTGTAGAGATTTAAATTGCAGAAATAAAATTACCATTGGTATTTCATACAGCAAAATATTTATGATTATGCATACATTGCTAGATATTTGTGTATTTATTCATATGTAGTTCTGTGAATAGATCACATAGACCAAGCATTATATGGTGAAAATTTCATGTTAAAATACATCTAAAAATTGTGCCAATCTGTAGGCATTCACCCACTCACTCTCTCTCTCTCTCTCTCTCTCTCTCTCTCTCATATATATAAAACTGTCTATGCACTTCCTAATCACAATCTCATCAGGTTTTATCTTGCTCTACTGGCCAGTATTTGAGCACTTTTCTGATTCAAAGAAAAAAATGTTTTTATGGTTTATTTCACTATGTGTATGTATTTGTTTATTCCAGATAAAATTTTATTGTTTTGTGAGCAAAAATTTATGCCCTCTTTTTTTTTTGGTTGATTTTCAGTAGACGTTTAATTTAAACCTCTCATAATTTTGATAGATATCTATTTTAAACAATTATTGTTCCGAATTAAAAGAACATCTTAGAAAAACTTTTTAATTGCACTATTTCTATTACTGATGTCTTTTTAATGTTTTGGAAGTGTACCCTCATTTTTCTTACATAAAGTGTGTTACAGACCATCAAGTGACTAAGTCATCTGTACAAAATCACTGTTATTTAAAAGTTGTTCAATACCATGTGATACCTTACAAAGATCAAACCAGGGAACTCCCTGTGGCATAGCAGCTAAAGTGCTGGACTGTGACATCATAGTGTGTTCAAACTCTAGCCACGCTATTATGTTAACTTTCAGATTAATACCCTTGTGAAAGGTATAAATATTCTTATCCCTCTACTTTGGGTTAAATAGTACCACTACTGTTCTTCTACAAGGATGACTTTGGCTTTAAATAGCCCATGAAGGTTGATATGCTATTAAACAAGGTTTGGTTTGGTTCTTTTATTTTATGGCATATCAAACCTTTTTGTGTCATTTGACGCCAAATTAAATTTCTAACTATTCAGTTTAGTATAAGTATAGTTTTTTGTTTACACACAGTTAAATGTCAAAAACAGTTCTATTTCAAACAATTCAGTTTAGCATAAGTACACAGTTTAGTTCTATTTGAACCATAGATGGGACCCTATCAGGTGCTACCACTCTGGGTCACAGTGGACCTTGAAGTGATGGCAGTGAAGGGATATTCTGCATTCCCCGAAGTTCCAGCATTACTAAAGCCTCACCATCAGATTGTTTAATGTCATATCCAGGACACTCATTGGGGAAGTCTTACCTCTCTGCAGAGATGCAGTCAGTGTATTCTACAGCCTCATCTGACTGGGCAAGCCATTAAACAAAAGAAACCAAACCAAGACCAGACCACCACACAAGAATACATGACAGAAAAGTGTTTTTATTATTGACTAATCACCAATGACCATTATGTTGGTGATAGGGATCATCTGGTGGGTGAGGGGAAAACATAAAAACATAACTTACATATATCATATCTTTGGATGGTTCTTTTTCTCTCCATCAACTCTGCTGCTTGTGTTGCTCATGTCCCCAACCTAAAAAAAATGTTTTTTTATTGGTGCTTTCAGAACACCGTACTCTTATTTTCCCAGCCTGCATAGGTAACATGGCTCTTACAACCCCCTACCACCACTTATATGTCTGACTGAGTCTGGTGATTTCAGCAACTTTTGAATGATACTTGTTTTCAATCCAGGTTTCTAGATCATGCATATCTTATTACTTCAAGCAAATGGCATAAGATTTTGATACTTTGTCAAATCATGTCCTTTTTTTTTTTTTTTTTTTTTTGACGGTTAGCTTTTTTCATAGCGTTTCTATTTGCATGCTACATCTATTCATATGCAATGTTCAAATATGAGATCTCTTGCAGCTGTGTAGACACTACAAAGGTGATAGCAATCATCCACGACAAATAAGAATTGAAATCTGTAATGCCAAGGGTGAGGACACTATTAAATAGGTATGGCCAACTATGCATTGGGGAAGATGGTGATGACACAGACCCTTGTGAAATTAGATAAAAATAGTAATAGGCAGGCAGAGACAATGGTGAAAATGTTGCCTGAAAGGAACTGCTCTTGACGCAAATGGCAAAGAACACAGTGATATAAACAGCATTTGGACACATACATTTCATTTTGGATAGTGGTATTTTTAATATGTTGAATGTTCACTGAAATTCAAATGCAAATGTGCTTTTTTTTTCAAATTGTTTAACTGAAAGTGAGAGCTAGTGACAACGAACAAACATTTACATGGAACTGTTTGGATTAAAGGTATGTGCCCTACCTCTCCACCTTTAGCAGGATACAACACAAGATCAATTTTTAAGCAGGGTACAACTGGTTTGAATTCAGAGATTTCCTTCTCCTAGACTGGTTGCTTTACCAAGGGTAAAGAACCTCTCAGCACAAGTTCAGATCAGGTTGTATAAAAGATCAACAGTTGCTCATGCAGCAGGTCTCCTCTCCACATGACAACAATATTACCCAAGGAAAGGGAAAGGTTCTATACAACTTGACATCAGTGTCACTACAGGAGTTTCCAAAATGGGCTTGCCTTAGAGAACCACAACTTCTGGTTTTAAATTCAGAATATCTTTTTTTGACTAGTTGGCCTAGCAAGGCTAAAGAACCCCGTCTGTTCAACTATTTACCGATAGCTGGGAAGGGGGATGGATGTATGCTTTTCCTAAGGGTATTAGTGTGAAGTGAAATGCAAACAGCCTCATCCAGGTTGGAACTCTGGTCACCAATTCCATTTCCTATAATAATAACTGTGAAAATGATAGTGTGACTGGAGTTCAAACTTGAATATTACAATGGGTTAAATAACACTATCATTTTCACATTTGAACTAATACCCTTGGAAAAATGATGAAACCCTTACTCCTTCTCACTTCCAGTTATGTTTTACATAGTATCACTATTGTTCTGAAAGGATGCCTTTGGCATTAAATAACCCACAAAGGTTGATACGCTATAAAACAAAGAAACCAATCCAAACCCAACCCTCATTCATCAGTTGATGTTTTCCTTAGAAATCATGTGTAAACTGGGAATTATCATCAAAAATAAGGTTATGGCTGCAAGCGAAAAAGGCTGAAAGTACTTGGAGGTGGGGAATATGGCATCTTTTTAAATTCATTTGATCCAGATGTCAAATGGCTCATACAGAGACTTGAAGGAATTGCTGATAAAATAAGCAGAAGTAAAGTGTCTGACTTATTTAATCAAACATTTAAAAGAGAAAATGCTGTTATATATATAACACTGACCAATGTTTAAGTTCTGACTTTACTAGATTTTCTAAAATACCATAGATTGTGGCATATAAGTAAACCTTTCAAACCTAAAAAAAATCTCAACAAAAATAAGGGGTGACTTATACAACAGGACTAAAATCCAAACTGTGTTAAAGATTTGGATTTTAGCACTGCTGTATTTGTCAACCCCTAGTTTTGTAGGGATTTTTCTTTTTTTCAGTCTTAAAAGGTTGACTTGTACACTGCAATTTATGGTTGATAAAATATGCAACAATTTAGTCTATATGATCAAAGTATAGGATAGCTTTTCTTTTGTTTTTCACCAGAAAAGTAAAATGTTTTTTGCCATCTATCTGATAGTTCCTTACTGTGTGCTTCATCTAAAATGTTCCATTCATTTCTGCCTGCTTCTTACAACTGATCACAGTATTCCTCAATTTTCTCCCAACCAGCATTAATAACATTAATCATTCATTACTGCATTTGTTGACATAGCTTAGAAGTTTAGATTACAACAAGAATTACATACTGGGGCTGTATTTTGATATAGCAATCCTACTGCCTGATGGAAAACCAATAAAGCCTGGTGGTGTTGTAAAATATTGCTCAAGTGCACTGGGATAGTGGTATTGATGCCTTAGGTCCTGAGACCATGCCTGATCCAAGAGTCATTATTGCATATCAAATTAGACTGATTTTTTGTGGGGGGGGGTTAAAATGTTGGGTTACTGAAAGATGGTATATTCTGGCATTGCTATGAGCTCGTCAATAGTTTTAGAGATGAGAATACTGTTGAAAAATTCAAATCCCAAAAATGTTTCATATTTATGAATAATGTTTTCTTATATGACTGTTTGATTACGGTATTTTTTTTTTTTTCTTACATTGCTTCTTGAATGTAAAAAATATGATGAATTATCCCCCCCCCCAAGATATTTACACTGAAATATATGGATTAGCAACTTTTAATTATATTTGTGATGGATTATATGAAAATGCACATTTAAACGATTTATTGTGAAATCTCTTGAGCCACATATTCTCAAAATTTTCTGAATTCACATCACTCTGCAAAAAAACTATCGATTTGAAATTGACAAAATTTTGTTTATATTTTCATATACATCCAATTAATTCTGCTTGAAGTTGTTATTTTAGTTATTAAATTTCAGCCAATTTTTCATCTGGTTCTCTCGATGTGTATATACCCATAGATCAGTCTAATGTAAAATTTCTTTCCTTAACAAAAAAAAGAATGAGAACAACATGATATATAAAATCATGTTATCAAAGTTGTGAACATGTAAACGACTCACTATAATTTTCAAAATGAAGTAGTGGTAGTTACTCTACTACTAGATTTAAAAAAAAAAAACAACTTAAGGCGCTACATTAGTATTTAAGCAATGGGAATTATCTCCCTTAGATTTATTTATTTATATTTTTACAGAGAAAAATAAATTCTTTAAAAAAACTTTAAATTATTAAAATACCTTGGGAGAGGTGGAGGTAATGATTAAAAGGGGAAATCACTCACTGTTATTAGCTTTTTTTTTCCTATTTCAGTTTAATTTGGTAGGTTTTCTCAAGAGGGCTGAGAAAATTTATGAAAAACAGACGATAATTTTGAGATGTCCACAAAACGAGATTTGAGCAAGTGTAGTCTGAATTCTTTGAAAAAAGAAATAATAAGAAAACTCTCCTTCGATAACAAATAATTTTATTACCAATTTGTTCATTGTCGTTTTAATCGTTCTTTAAAAGAAGGAAAATGTGTAATATAATTAATATGATATAATATAATGTGCCCACAGTTATATTTTTTCAAGTATCCCTATTCAATACTAATAATTTTCAAACGTTATCATTCTTAACTTTTCATCGTGGTAAAATAATCGAACAGTCTATAGGTCATTCAAGGTTACTGTCTGCTGCGGACATAATGGTAACCAATCACGTGACAAAGAATTAAACCTCGTCCAAGATTTGAACTTGACTCTCTAAATGCATTTTCTATGTCAGTAACCACTCAGAGAGCTTTTTCAGGACGAGTAGACACAACAACCAGCACCCACAAGGTTAGCACACAATTTTTGTTAGATCCTCTTCTTATTTGCTATTATGCCAGAGTTAACAAAATGGAAGATGAAATATATAAAAACCTTCAAACAGCATAGTTACTACTTGGTTGAGTTTAGATTTTTCTAAATTCAAAATCATGGAAGCTAACATGGTTACGTCCCTTTGGTAAATGAGTCAGCACTTTAAACGGAAATCAGCAGAGACAATAACAGAGTGTAGACATAGATATGTAAGTTCAGAGAAGCGATTTTAAGTTGCTACTTGATGAAGAGTCTTTAAATTCGTAAGTGAATGAAAAGCTCGACGATAATGTAAGTAAAAATTTCCTATGACATCTTGATTTCTTTCTTTTATTCACTGTATTATAAGCGTTTCTATCAAATAATGTTTAGCTAACTGGTGTCATTTCCTTATTGAGAAATGATGTATTTCTCTTACTCTCAACTCTGTCGGTGCTGGAATATGACACAAGGTTGGTTTAATGTAGGCTGCCTCAGAGGCTGGTGTTGAAATTGGTTATTTCCGTCAGCTTTCCACTTTTGGGGTACATTTCATCTTACCCCATCCTAATTTTTTTACCACTGCACACCTACAAATTGAAAAATCACTCCAAATATATGTTCAATGTAAAATACGCTAGATTTTTGTTGATATTGCAAATATTTAGTAGAATTTGTTGATTATTTTTTGTTTTTTTTATGTAAATTTTTAACAATTAACCTTTTTTGCCGTGAAAATTTTCCAAACAGGAAAATTTTAGCGCCCTCCTCTACACCTTGATGTAGTAGCTGTTGAAAAGGGAGCCTTTGAGTCACTCTCGACTAAGGTCGGCAAATTTACTTACTTACATGTAGTTTAAATGTGTATAGTATGGCAGTCTTCCTTATTGATTTGCAAAAAAATCGATGAATTTTACAAGAATTCTAAAAAGGCTTCAATTTTTTTCGAATGTACTAAGAAATAACAAATTTTACAAATGTACTGACAATTTTACAAATTTACTTAGAAAGATTATCAAATTTTACAAATGTACAAAATTTTTTACAAATATTTATTATAGACTAAAAATTCAACAAATTTTATAAATAGACTAGAAATGTCACAAATTTTACAAATGTACTAAAAAAATTAATGAAATAATGCAAATGTACTAAAAATTTTATAAATTCTACAGCTTCAGTTTACCAAATAAACAAGGCATCATTATGAATACAATTTTTTTTTCATAAAATTTCTTATTTCATTGGGGCTTTTTATTTATGTTTTCTATTCTATAAGTATTCTTTGGCATGCTGCATAAAATCCATCTTCATGATTCACATATGAACTGTATATTGTCCATTTGAAATATGACTTGATAAAAATCTGGTGGTAAATTTGCTGGTATTTTTCATGCCAGTTAGAAAATTAAATCTAGGTTTTTATTGTTTTTTTTTCTGTGAAGTAGTATTAATTCCAATCTGAATACTGCATTTGGTTTTTATACTCATTGATCAGTCTTCATTCTTTTGTATTTAAAAGGCTCTATAATATCTGTATTAGATTTGAATACTCATTGATCAATCTTTCAACCTCCATTCCTTCATATTTAAAAGGCTATATGATAGCTATTAGATTTGAATACTAGTTTATTAATAGCTCTACCTTCATTCTTTTGTATCCAAAAGTCTTCATTTAAATTCTTTTAAAAAAGCAAATTATATCTCCTTGTTTGATCAAAATATTTGTGGCATTATTTTGTGTTTTGAGGAAAAATCCTAAAATGTTAATTTAGAAAAAACAATTTATATTCATGAATAATGCTTTATTTTCATGACTGATCAGTTTTTTTTTTGCATTTATATAGAAAAAATAATTTTTTTATACTCCTGAATGTTTTCAATTATGATTGGTTGATTAATTTTTTTCTGTTTTTTTTTTTTTTTTTTTTTTTTTTTTCCAGCTTGCATCTTCACTAAATAAATGAGATGAATATTCATGAAAAAGAAAAATCTTTACACTGTGAAGTTTGTGGATTAACTGCACGATGTAATTCTGCTCTTCAGACACATATAAGAACTCACACTGGAGAGAAACCATTTCATTGTGAAGTCTGTGGAGCTATATTTTCAGAGAATTCACATCTCCAAAGACACAAACGAACTCACACAGGAGAGAAACCATTTCAATGTAAAATTTGCAGAGCTAAATTTTCACTAAATTCAAACCTCAAAATGCATATATTAATACACAGTTTAGACAAACCATTTCATTGTGAAATCTGTGGAAATACATTTACCCAAAATTCACATCTCAAAAGACATATGTCAACACACACTGGAGAGAAACTATTTTATTGTAAAATTTGTGAAGCTACATTTATCCAGAATTCGCAACTCAAAACCCACATTTTAACACATACTGGAGAAAAACCATTTCATTGTGACATATGTGGAGCTACATTTTACTATAAATCAAGTCTCAAAACACATATGTTAACACACACTGGAGAAAAACCGTTTCATTGTGAAATCTGTGGAGATAGATTTTCCCAGAATTCAAATCTTATAAGACACATGTTAACACATACTGGAGAGAAGCCATTTCATTGTGAAATCTGTGGAGCTACTTTTTCTCGAAGTTCAACACTCAAACAACACATATCAACACACACTGGAGAGAAACCATTTCATTGTGAACTCTGTGAAGCTAGATTTTCTCGAAATTCATGTCTCAAAAGACACATGTCAATACACACTGCAAAGAATGCATTGCATTGCTAAATCTATGGAGCTACAAATGTCAGTGAACAGAAATTTTTCCTTCGTACAATCTGAACTCTAAGATTTTCCCATTTTACATCTAAAAGATCATATGAAAATACACTCTGGAGATAAAACTTTATACATTTTGGTGTTATGTATAACAAATATGTCTTAACCTAGAAAAGCATGAAAAAGTTTTGTGATTGAAATTTGAGACATAGTATCCCATTTACGCAAACAATGTCACTCAAAAATATACCCGTATCAGTAGTGTCATCTGAAAAAGATTTTTGATAAATTGGGTAGTGTCCAGGGAGAATTTATATGCCAATGGGATCATGTGAAGTATGAAAAGAAGGTAATGCTTTTCACTAGGTCATTTCAAACACCAAATGTGACAGGAATTTGAAAAGGGGTCTGAAAGTACGAGGACTAAAATGGGACAATAAGAAGGAACAATTTGAATAAATCATTGTAAATGTCATTAACATAGAAATCCATGTTTTCTCATGATAAATTCAATTCTATCCAAAAGTTTGTTTGTTAGTTGTAATTTTTTTCTATATTGTCAAATGTCTGTAGAGATTTAAATTGATAAAATCATCACAGAAATAAAATTATCATTATTTTATACAACAAAACATTTATAGCTATCTATACAATGGCCCAATGAGTAGAGTGTTCACCAATGGCCTGGGAGACCAGGGTTCAATCCCAGGTCGAGTCATACCAAAAACTCAAAAAATGGTACTTGATGCTTCCTTGCTTAACACTTAACTTTATAAGGTAAGGATCAAGGGTAAAGTGGAGCAATCCAGGGAAAGGAGAAGCGCCCTCCCCTACACCTTGGTGTAGTAGCTATTGAAAAGGGAACCTTTGGGTCACCCTCTACTATGATTGCTAACTTTACTTTAATATACCTGTAGCAGAGTGTTTCAGTAGTTCACACTCAATCTCCAGAAGGTACAACTGATTGACTCCATAGTATTGATATCGCCATAGTATTACTCATAACGTCTGACTCTTCTTACGATTGCTATAGATAAGTAGTCATGGACCAGTTTATCTTCTAATGAAGAAAGGTATAATTGGCTAGTTCACAACACCACTCCTTTGAGTTTTATTTCCTACAGGAAATATATTTTTTCCTTTTGAGATTGATGTCCAACCATTATGTTGGACATCTTTTCTTTTTTGTTGAACATCTTTTGGTAGTAATGTATTGTAGGATTAGTAGTTCAAATACGTCATACGGTACCTCCATTTGAACTTTTTTTTTAGTCTGGTCTTCGACATATCTATGTGGCATAACAGTCATTATTATAGGAAATGGAATTGGTGACCAGAGTTCAAATCTTGGATGAGGCTGTTTGCATTTCACTTCACACTAATACCCTTAGGAAAAGCATACATCCATCCCCCTTCTCAGCTATGGGTAAATAGTTAAACAGACTGGGTTCTTTTGCCTTGCTAGGCCAACTAGTCAAAAAAAGATATTCTGAATTTAAAACCAGAAGTTGTAGGTCTCTAAGGCAAGCCCATTTTGGAAACTCCTGTAGTGACACTGATGTTAAGTTGTATAGAACCTTTCCCTTTCCTTGGGTAATATTGTTGTCATGTGGAGAGGAGACCTGCTGCATGAGCAACTGTTGATCTTTCATACAACCTGATCTGAACTTGTGCTGAGAGATTCTTTACCCTTGGTAAAGCAACCAGTCTAGGAGAAGGAAAACTCTGAATTCAAACCAGCTGTACCCTGCTTAAAAGTTGATCTTGTGTTGTATCCTGCTCATGGTGAAGAGGTAGGGCACATACCTTTAATCCAAACAGTTCCATGTAAATGTTTGTTCATTGTCACTAGCTCTCACTTTCAGTTAAACAATTTGAAATAAAGCACATTTGCATTTAAATTTCAGTGAACATTCAACACAGCTCCTAAAATGACGAAGAAGTTAACATGGGATGTTCATTGTCCATACCTTCCTGCTTCTGGTTCTGTAGAAATTAAGTGGGAAGAGAATAAAGCAATGAAAGTCAAGTTGTATTTTTACTCCCCATCCAATGAATAGCTGTCATCAACATAGCAGTGTGGGGTTGACTATGCTACAGATAATACCGCAAATGTTCTAAGTACTGTGATAAAAGACTAATGCTGAAATGGGTTATAAAATAAAACAAGCAACAGGGAAACAAATAAAATAGATGTTATCCTTTTATATATTATTTTGACTATAAGCAATAATTTTCATGTTTTTGTGTGAGGATTAATTTTTGTATGTGTACAGTGTATGTAAATGTTTTTTGCATGTATACTGTATATTAAATGTTTTTGTATGCATAATGTATATAAATGTTCTTTGCATGTTTATACTGTATGTAATTGTTTCTTGTATGCATACAGTGAATGTAAATGTTTTTTGCATATGTACAATGTATAGAAATGTTTTTTGTAATTGTACTGTATATCTAAATGTTTTTTTGTATTCTTGTTTTAATTGCTTACTTGTGTGTCAAATGATTCATTTTTTTTAACTGATGATACATAAAAAAATATCAAGATGTATCTCCTATTTGTCAGATGAAAAAAACCTTGAATATTCTTCATCCGTGAAGAAAAAGTAAAAAGTTTAAAGTTTGGGTGGGGCACTGTAATGCAAATAGATAGTGGGGTTTTCAAAAGAAACCCATTATGTTTTGGAAAAAAATTTAAATGTTTTAAGAATAATACGTGGTGCATTCAATAGGTTTCCAGACTTTTTTTGCACAGGCATTTGAAATTATCGTAGACTCTTGAAAATTCAGTAAGTTATTGCTACACATCTTATGAGATGACTG
Source organism: Sepioteuthis lessoniana (assembly GCA_963585895.1). Classification (NCBI taxonomy): domain Eukaryota; kingdom Metazoa; phylum Mollusca; class Cephalopoda; order Myopsida; family Loliginidae; genus Sepioteuthis; species Sepioteuthis lessoniana. The sequence goes on from OY757908.1 coordinate 60,974,911, forward strand.
ACCAATTTTTATGATTTCAGGTTTAAATGAACAGCTACAGCAGCAATTGGAATACACCCTACTAACGCCTGATTGTCACAGCTGGTAAATTTCAAAAATGCAATCTGGACGTGAGTACACTTTAGAAGAATGATATGCAATAAAATTCTGTTTTAAACTTGTAAAAAAAATGCCACAGAAACGTATGGAATTCTTCTGACTGCTTTTGTAGAATCTTGCATGAATTGAGCATCAGTTTTTGAGTGGCATAAGAGATTCAAGGAAGGCAGGGAGTCTGTGGCAGATGATGAGAGGTGTGGGAGAAGTAAAGAAGTCGATACACCAGAGTTGATTGGCCAAAGGGTTAGGGTTACTATGTTGAGGTTTTAAGAGAGTTCAGGAAGAGATTCCTATGGAAGAGGCGAGCACTCTTCAAATCAGGTCAGTGGCATTTCCACCAGGACAATGCACCAGTCCACAACTCCATTCTTGTCACAGACTATTTGACCAAGATGGGCATCAACACAGTTCCTCAGCCTCCCTATAGTCCAGACCATGGTCCCCTGTGACTTTTGGTTATTCCCTAAGCTCAGAGGCTGTCGTTATGTGACAATTGAGGAGATGAAAGAGGCTGTGATGAAGGTCATTGACACACTCACACAAGAGGACTTCGATGGGGCCTTCCAGAAGTCGTTGGAATGGTACAACGAGTGCTTTGCAGCCGGCGGAGATTACTTCAAAGGGGACTAGAGTTTTATGTTTGTACTATCAATAAAAGCGCCCATACAAAAAAGTCTGGAAACTTATTTAATGATCCTCATATTTGAGCTATGGTCTTTCAGTTAAAAACCATTTTAAGGTATTTTACTATAGAATAGATAAAAATAGACTGGGACTCAAAGTATCAGGTAAACATTGAAAAAACTCATAACACGTCATTTTCTTTAATATTTTCTAGTCAGCATAGAGATATTTCTTTTTATGAATTTTTATTTGTTTTTATAATGATGATATATTGTATTAACAGAATCAGTTGGTGTATTTTTCATTACAGGTAATAGTGATCCATATCATATCATGACTTGGCTGTATTGTTATGTGACTTGTGTTAGTCCTAATTTCTCATGAGGATAAAATTTGGTTATCGTCGTGAAATTTATTACTGATATTTTCAGTTCAGAGGTTAAAGAATCTAAGGTCTTTCCTCTTTGGTGAATTGTTCATATTGACAGCCACTAAATTTTGGCAGTGAGATCATCATCATCTTTATCATCTTGTCGTGCCACTAGCACGGATATCCCTAACCCTCTTTCGCCACTTTTCCCTATCGTTCATTGCCTCTGGCAGGTCTTCAGGGCTACATCCCGTATCCTCACATAGCTGCTGAATGTATGTTCGTGCTGGTCATCCTGCTTTTGCCCAGCAATATGTGGGGGTCCATAGGAGTACATCACTTATGAGCTCGTCTCTGCTTCTGAAAATATGACACATGTAGGTCTTTTTCTATTTTTAGATCTAGTGAAACCTTTAGTTTAGGGACAGTTATATGTATTATTATCTTTATAATGGTCAAATTTTTCTTTCTGATAAAAAATAACTTCATCCTTTTTTTTTTTTTAACTTTAAGTTTACTTTGCCTCAAAATATCCAATATTTTGAGTTGAAAAAAATTATTTCTTTTTCAGAAAATTTGGACACACTTACAGTCTAGTTTAAAAAAAAAAAAAAAGCATCAGAGCCCCTTTGTCTAGAACATAGTGGCTGGTATCTCACTCAATTTTAAAAACTCTAGAGATATCTGGGGATGTATTCTGGGTACCATCCTGTCATGTGGGGCTAAGAATACGCAGACTTTATTCCTTGCAGAGGGTGAAGATTATCACCCCTTCTAAAAAACTGATGTCCAAGGTATGACACTTAATTACATCCAGGAGGTGGGGCTCTAGTTCTTGAGCTCTGGAAGATGTGTTGTACCCCTTTATTGCCATTACTCCCAGGTCCACTCTGACCTGAAGTAATTGTTAGGGTAACATCTATGAGTTAAATAGATCTATTTCAAAATTATTTGCATTCAATAGAAATACTTGATACAATCTGTGAGCAAATTATTAGTATTTAAAAGAGTTACTTGAAGCTATAATTGTTTACTAAGAATTATTATTATTATTATTAGTTACTTGAAGCCATTATAACTGCTTACAAATGATCATTATTAAATTGAAATTCTTACTTGAAAACATAATTATGTATAAAATATTCGTATTTGATAAGAACATATAGAGCACATAGAATGTTTATTTGTGGTAGTGATTAATTGTTGGTTTTGTTGGGAGATTCTGAGGTTTGAAAACTGACTCCTTTTTTTTTTCTTAACCTATTCACTTGGTTTTTTTTTTTTGTCTGTCATAGCTGTAAGGGAATTAAGGACTGATGAAGAAAGACTGATAGCGTTAAACTCAAATTTTTTTTTTAGGGTTTACAACTATTCTGTGGTGTAGAATGTTATCCTGAACCAGTAGAAATAGTCGGCCTGCCCAGACAAGGTGTTTGAAGAACATAAGGGCATTGTCTTTTGCAAATTATAAGCTGAGGGTGTGTCATGTGTCACATTGTGATTAGCAAGAGATGCAGCGTGTCACTAGGCTTCATGACTTAGCCAGTAGGTATGTTCCCTACTGGCAGTTGAGAAAAATATTCTGTCTAAGTTAAGGTGATAAAAACTTCTGAAAAGGTTTCTCTTTGGCACCAGGAAGCCTCTCTTTTTAGACATGTGCCAATTTTGCTTCCTATCAGAGGCCTCTTGGGAAACTATTACTTTTGCATTTTATCTTATTTTATTTTTTTATGTTATGGTGTTTTTTATTTTTTATCTGCCAAAATTTCATACAGCTACGTGCAAATTATTTATAGTAGATAGGAATACTCAATATCATATCACTGTGAAAACAAATTGTTATTATTAAATAGAAGTAGTTACTTGTGTAATATATTAACGTGACCTGCAGGTGTGTATTGGCAGATGTTGTTGACAGCTTCATCCAGCCAAAGATAATATCAACAAGATGATTATCGGAATATCACCTTGACCCATGGACGTGGTTGAACTCGCCGAATGGTGGCATATACGTCCGCCCATAGAAGTGGGCTTGGGCAGTAGCCAATGGGGAACAAACAACACATGGAACTGAACTGTAACCATTCGCCGAGTTCAACCACGTCCATAGGTCAAGGTGATATTCCGATAATCACCTTGTTGATATTATCTTCGGCTGGATGAAGCTGTCAACAACATCCGCTCATATACAACACCTGTAGGACATGGTGACATTTCAGTAATCCCTTTGTTGATATCTTCTCCTGGATGAAGCTGTCAACAACACACACCTGCAGCTCACGTTAATATATTACACTTAAAACCAAATAATTGTGTGTAAAATACTAGTATTAGATAATGCATGAAATTATACAACTGTTTGCAAATCATTTGTATTAGGAATATTTTATATATTTTGTGAAGACTTGTTAAAAAATGTGGTGAACAATAACATGCTCAAAATAATGATGAAAAACTGATTGACATACACAAGGTTCATAAACCTTTATCAAATTAAGACAATATGACTTTACATTTAAGTGTATATGAGATACTGAGATGAATAATGGTTAATTTCTATGTGACTAGTGTGTGAGTCCAGCAGCCTATTACCCTAAGAGGTTTGAATCAAAAGCAGTAGGGTCTTTGGAGCTTCTGTCTTTTAAGTCCTGGCTGCTGCTGCTTTTATGCTAGTGTTAAGATACTATATAACTGTGTGCCAACGTGTGTGTTCACATTTAAAAATAGTCGTTAAATCAAAGCAGTACAGTGGAGTTCTCATTGTGTATCAACTAAAGTGCTGGATTGCAGCCTGGAAGTAAGTGAGTTTGAATTCTAGTTGCACTATTACACTCATTTTCAGACTAATACTCTTAGAAAAGGTATGATCCCACTTATTCTCTCAGGTATGAGTTAAATAGTACCATTATTGTTCTTCTACAATGATAGGCTTGGCATTAAATAACCCATGAAAGTTTATATGCCATTAACAAAACCAAAGAAGTAACAAAAACTATGTTTTACTTTGAATCATTTATTCTTTTTTGATGAGGTTCAAGGGAAACAAAGTTCTTGAAGTCTTTTTTGTTGGGCTAGAATCTTTTTTCTGTTAGTCATAGGGACAGAAGTAAAAAAAGTTGGCAACCTTAGTCGAGGGTGACTCGAAGGCTCTCTTTTCAATAGCTAGTACACCGAGGTGTAGGGGAGGGTACCACTCCATTCCTTGGATTGCTCTACTTCTTCCTTGATCCTTACCTTATAATGCTGAGTGCTAAGCAATAGTGAATCAAGTACCATTTTTTGAGTCTTTGGTATGACTCGACCTGGGATTGAATCTTAGTCTCCCAGGCCCTTGGCGAACTCTCTAACCGCTAGGCCTAAGTTTAGGATAATATCAATAAGTTAGTTCTTTGTTGTTGTGCTCGAATGAACATAGCTCTGAGCTAGGAAAAGAAGCAAATATCAAAAGTCTGCACTTTCTTCAAGATCCCTGCACTTTATTTATTTATTTATTTATTTTTGAGTTCTTGAAAGTGCATTGATCAAGTAAAAGAGAATAAAAATCACCTTTCTGGAAGTGTGGAGTGGGGTCGTAAACATGGGCAGATAACCAAAAACTCTTTCGGTTCTTTTTATTTATTTATTTTATTTCATTTTACTTATTTATTTATTTTTGTATCAGGAGAAAAATTTTTTTTTTTCTTTATGATTTTATTTATTTTGTTTTATCTTATTTTCCCACAATGTATTTATTTTGTTTTTACACGTGGACATACCTGTGTTGGCAGACCAGCACAAACTTATCTACATCAGCTCTGTATGCACACAGGATGTAATTTTGAATACCTGCCAGAACCGGTGGATGATAGTAACAGATAAAGAAAGAGAGAGAGAAAGTTAGGGAAATCCGTGCTGTCAGTACAACTCGATGATGATGATGATAATTGGGTACAAAATAATAGATAGGAATACTTGAAATTTAAAGAAAAATAGCAATGAAAATTCTGCAATACATGGATAAACTACCAAATTTTCAATATATTGGGTAAATATTTTATGGCAGACTTTAGTGGATAGTTTCAAACAGCATGTTCCACAGTTTTCTAGTCCGGATACGGATTCAAAAAGATAATACAGATGACAAAGTTTTAGAAAACAAATTTTATATAAGTGAAACAAAAGAAAAGATTGAAAGGATACAGTATAGCAAATTTGTTGTAATTTGTGGGAACTTATCTGGAAGAGTGTCTGTTAAACAAATTTCTTTTAATTTTAGTAGTTTTTGTGGTTTTGTTGAATATTTGGTTGATTTTTTTAGTTTTCATTTAATTTTAGTTGAGTTTTCTGTTAAGCTGACTTTTAGTCGAATTCTTGGGTTTTGTTGTTCAGTTGAATTGTTTGTTTCGTAGACTTTTAGTTGAATATCCCGGATAGCTACTTGCCAATTTAGTTATTTTTTAACAGTTAAAGGAATGAGTGACAAACACCTTTCTTCTAGCTAACTTTTTACTGCTCCACTGGCCGGCATCTAAATATGCACTGAAGTTTTAGAGTTGCTGTCAAAGAAAACAGTGGGGACAGATCTTGGTGTCTTATTGTCTTGGCCCACTTCTCCACTCTGAAAGTGCCAAAGATGTTAATTTGCCACAGTATGGCCAGTCTTATTCTATTGTACGAAATAAATTTTTATAAATTATAACAAGGAAGGAGGTGCCCGTGGTGTAATGGTTATCGTCGCAGGAAATGGACACAGCGACACGAGTTCAAATCCTGGACGAGACTTATTGCATTTCACATAGCACTAATACTCTTGGGAAATGTATGAATCCAATTATTCTCCCTCCAGCTATGGGTAAATAGTAAGGCAGACTAGGTTCTTCAGCCTTGGTGGGGCAACTAGTCTAGGAGAAGGAAAACTCTGAATTCAAACCTGTTAAACTCTGCTTAAAAAATTGACATTGTGTCATATCCTGCCCGAGCGGAGGGGTTGGTAAATATGATAACAAGGAAGGCAGGATATTGTTACCTCCTATTATATTAAAAGGAAGAAACAAATGAGTTGACGAAGATATTGATGGTTTTCAATTTGGAAGTTTTAATAACAGCTTGAGACAAAAGAACCCTGGTGCTGTGAGTTGTAGAGGAGGAAGTAAATAGTTGTAGAGTTGAGAGTAGAGTTGAATGTCGAAGCATGAAAAGTTGCGGCAGTCAAGCAAAAGTTAAATTGCTGAAACAGAACAGGAATCGAATTGCTGTAGTCTGAGGCGGAATTTAACATTTAATTTAAATCAACTGGGAACCGTTGGTCTAGGAGGGTTGAATGAATAAAGAAGGATTGATCTCCCAGGCACAACAGTCCATAAATTGAATGTACCCTCCTCATGGTGAATTGTTCTGCCGCTGGAGAGAAAGAGGTGGCTGGTCCATCCTGCTCGAAAGATGACTGAGGAGAGGAAAGGAGAATTGGTCCATCCTGCTTGAAAGACCTGCTGAGGAGAGAAAGTTTTACGCGCTTTCACCTGTTTTGTATTGCCCGGGAAAGTGTTCCAGGCAGAATGGGATAAGTCGTTCCCATTGGGTGAAAACATGCAACAAGGCCACAATGGTCAAATTAATTTACGTACCAAACAAAAATTCGGAATTCTTTCTGCCACAAAACTTTACAAGTCATATGCAAATTATTTGTATTAGATAGGAATACCTGATATTATATAAATGTGTGCAAAAAAATCTTATAAACACCTGCACAAAAAATGTAAATATAAATGTTGAATGAACACGATTCCCTAACCTCTTGGCAATACATAAACCTACGCTAGTTGACATGCCGTTAAAACCAATCAGAGAATCCTGAGTAGAGGGCACTTGTCAGTGCAGCTCTGTGGTTAGTGAATGTAATTATCTACCGAACTTAGTTATGACACTAGGCCAAAAGTATGGGGCAACTAGTGAGTATCGAACTCACTGATAATAGTCTGCTAATCTTGCTTGTTAACCATTTCTCTACTAGTGAATGTAATTTGACAGGTCTGAGAATCTGTGACTGTTCTGAGCGGGTAACGACCCTAGTTAGGTTTGGTTTGATTTTTTTAAAGAGGTTGTTTCAAATCTAACAATGAAAGAATCCAGACTGCTTTAAAACTTTAAGAAAATGGTTATATTAGCAACACGTAATAGCAACATCTGTGATATTAGCAACAACAAGTTTTAACTAGAATAACAATCGCAGAGACAAGATAACTGAAATGCATTTTTGTGTGCGTGTGTGCGATTGGCTTTCTCCTAGCAGCAGGTTGTTTAACATATTGGCCGGGCGAATAGCAGCGCTAAAGATGTTTAGCTTTTAGTTTTAAAAGATCTTATACGACATCCACTGACAAGACCAGACCAGACCAGACCAGTCAAAATTCGACTCCTTATTTTTGTTGTTATATATATATATATATATATACACACACACACATATTAACCCGTCTCAGACAGCAAATCAACACGGGTACCACCAGGTAGGGTACCTCTTCTTCTTCTTTTTCTCTTTTTTTAAATCATAACAAACAAAAAGAAGATACATTCACGATCACATTTTTGAACGTTTATTGCTTGTTACAATTAAAAAAAAAAATAAACCGAGCATCTAACTAGAATTATTACGTCTTACTTCTGTTAGCTCTGCTTAATTAAAAAGTCTATTTTGCGCCGTGTAAATAAGAAGAGCCAATGCAATTCTTTTCACTAGGCAAGTGTGTTTACAATCGTTGAGTGTTTAGATTTTAGTGTTTAGCGGTTTTTTTTTTGTTTTGGTTTTGTTTTTGTTTTTTTTAAATTACTTTCATGGCGCGTTTAACTATAGTACGCAGGGGAAAGGCAGTAGTTAATTTAAAATTCAATGTTTATTTATCTATTTATTCCGTTCATAAGTCTGTATAGTATATACAGTCTATCAATTGCCAAATCAAATAATTTAGTTAATCAATTTAAAACATCCCTTGACAATGAAATTATTTTACCAAACCCCTCCGCCACGGACAGGATGTGACACAAGGTCAATTTTTAAGCGGAGTAAAGCTGGTTTGAACAGCGTTTTCCTTCTCCAAGAGTGGTTGCCGAACTAAAGCTAACGAACCCAGTCCGCCCTCCGATTTACCCGATGCAGGTAATAAAAAATGGTACTTTCATAACATTTATAAAATTAAAAAGAAGAATTGCATCCAAAATCTGATATATTTTTATGTTAGATAGAAACTGAGTTGGATTTTTTGTTTTGTTTTGTTTTAATTTTTGTTTACATTTGTAACAAAAGAAAAAAAGAATTTTTTCGGTATCAAAAAAACTTGCAATTTTAAAATCTCGCTTAAAAATATCAAATGAAATTTAAGAAAACTTTTTGGTGTTTATTCGTGAAATATCGGATCTATTTCATTCGGTAATAAAAATAAATAAGTGAATAGATAGATAAAAAGATTTTTTTTTAAATTGTGGAAATATTTTTTATGAAATCAATTCAAAATTCAACACTTTTCTTTTTTTGCTCCAAGAAGCACTGACTGCCGAGACAAAAAAAAAATTGAAGAAAAAAAAAAGCACTACTTTCATATGGGATTGAACTCCGTACTAAAAAAATGTAGATGTATTTTAGAAGGAAAAAAATCAATTTAAACGTCGTTCTTTGAATGTTTTATTACACTTAATCGTATTTTATAATAATCAGTTTTGACAAGTTCAGCAGTTATCAGTCCAACAACACAACGGATAATAATAATAATAATAATAATAGTCGGCGACTGTTGTCGAGGGCGACCCGAAGGCTCTTTTTCAATAGCTACTAGACCAAGGTGTAGAGGAGAGCGCAACTTCTTTTCCTGGTTTGCTCCACTTTACCCTTGATAAGTACCTTATAATGCTAAGTGGTAAGCAAGGTGTCATCAAGTACCTTTTTTTTTTTAGTCTTTAGTATGATTCGACTTGGGATTGAACCCCGGTCTCCGGGCCATTTGCGAACACTCTACCCATTAGCTCATGTGGCCGGAATAATAATAATTATAATTATACCAACTACAACAATAACATGATTATTATAAAAGGATACCATTCGTAGTTGGAGCTCTTGGAACAGTTCCAAAAACTGGGAAATAGACTGGGGAACTGAAGAGTAGATTGGTTTGGTTTAGTTTTATGGCGTGTCAACCCTTGTAGGTTATTTAATGCCAAATTGATTTTTTTATACATATAAACAGTTCTATTTCAAACAATTCCGTTTAGCATTAGTACACAGTTTAGTTCTATTTTACCCATAGATAGAACCTTATCAGTTGCTACCACTCCGGGCCAGAGTGGACCTGGAAGCGATGTCAATAAAGGGGTACTCCGCATTCCCCAAAGCTCCAACATTACTAAAACACCAGATTGTCTGGTATCATATCCAGAACACTCGTTGGGGGAGTTTTAACTCTCTGCAGAGATGCAGTCGGTGTATTCTGCAGCCCCAGCCGATTGGACCATAAAGAGTAGGGAAGAATTGAAACCATCCAGGCCACAGCACTACTAAAATCGGCTTCGGTACTTCAAAGAGTCCTGGAGGCCAGAGGAGACTTGCTGTCACTTATACTCCAATGAAAAACCACCAGTTAGAGCTGGTGTGAAAAACTGGCAAGGAGTAAATAATAATGTATTCATCAAAGTGTATAATATAGGTACTAAGAACTTGGACGCCACGAACCTTTCGTAGTTTTGTTTGGGTTTTATGGCATATAAACCTTTGCAGGTTATTTAATGCCAAATCTATTTTTATACAAATAAACAGTTCTATTCCGAACAATTCAGTTTAGCATAACTACACAGTTTAATTATCAAAAGCATTTCTATTTCAAGCAATTCAGTTTAGTCAAACAGTTCTATTTCAAACAATTCAGTTTAGCGTAAGAACCGTTTCAATGTCAAAAATGGTTCTATTTCAAACAATTTAGTTTAGCATACAAAAACAGTTCCATTTCAAACATTTTAGTTTAGCATGAGTATGCAGTTTAAATGTCAAAACAATTTTATTTGACCCATAGATAGGGCCCTATCAGGTGCTACCACTCCAGATCAGAGTGGACCTAGGAGCGATAGCAGTGAAGAGGTACGCCATTCCCCAAAGCTCATCAGATTTTGATTAAATTTTTAGTGTTCATTTATCAATGAATGATTTTTTGATGCATTAGTTATTTTATCAAAAAAGTTGCAGACTTTTTCAGGTCACTGAACTTTACCTACTCCCACCTCCACCTTCACCATTAGATGCAGTTTAGTGTCATACCCTGGAGGTGGGGTTACCCCTCTGCAGAGATGCAGCCGACAGAGCAGCCAACGCTCCCTGAAAGTTTTTAAAGTTATGGACATTAATTAAGTAAAGCAAGTAGGGACGACAACTTCTTAAGAAAGGAAAACACAATGGCTATTTTATAGTTCAACAATTTTACTATTCAAGGAAGGAAAAAAGATGAAAAGAAAATGGTTTGCAAATAATGTTCTTCTACGGACTTCGGGCACCTCGAGTAATGTAATGGTTAGCAAGCTTGACAAGCCAACCTGCAAGAGTGAGTTCGAGTCTTATTGGATGCCTATTCATTCGGCTTTGTGCCACTTCTAAGCAAAACGCTTAGTAAATTACTATGGACTTAGCTGGGCAGTGGAAAATATGTCCTCGTAACTGAGACAGCATGGGATGTCAAAATTCCAAATTTAAATTGAATCTGTTCAACTTGCGTGGGGGTGGGGCTAGGTATGGGTCTGGAGTTCACTCTTCTCTTCATCCTTTATATCAATTTCTTATTATTCCAGTTTTCTTTAAAAACAGCTTTGCCAAATTTGAAGAATTGTCCAACCCCTTTTTGGTGGCCAGAAGGCTAGATCCACTCTCTCAACTCCAATCAACTTAAATTTGTATCTCTAACCCATACCAGGTACCCGTAGGGTCTGAAAGCTCCCTTTATCCTCCCCCCACTATTTTCCTCTATATTCAACCCCACCTCATCCTTGGGTGGACCTAACTGTCTTTTGTGACGAATCTGCATTTCAAAATGTGTAGGTGAAGGGGAAGTCCAAAAATGATCAAACTACAAACATTTTCCAATCAGATGGGACACCCAGACATTTTTCTCGTGCAACAATCTTGCCCCTCTCTCTGACAACTTCAGAGACAAACCGGCTGACCTCTCCTGCCGGCCAAAATCATTTTTTTCTTTTTTTAAGTCTTTTTTAAGTCTGAAGACCTGCCGGAGGCGATGAATGATAGGGAGAAATGGCGAGAGAGGGTCAAGGATATCCGCGCTGGCGGCGCGACATGATGATGATGATGAAGTCTCCAACTATTTTCTTTAACCAGAAAATATTTAGCAATTAAGTTTTTCTTATCAAATTACTGATCCTTTCTTTGCTCAAAGCCGGTTGTTTATCTAAATCATTTTATCTTTTGGGCTTCTGAATATTTTCTTTGTCTAGTACTTAAGATTTTCATAAGAGTACAACCCTAGCCTTTTCACTCTTCCTGCTTGCTTTCTATTGGTTAACCACCCCCAGTCTTTAGTTTCATATTAAGATATTTGCTAAAAATGAAAAAGAACCGGAGACCCTGAAATAAACAATAAGGATTTTGAGCCAGAAAACAGGAATGGGATTTGGCATCGAAAAGTGTGCCACACAGATAATGAAACGAGGGGAAAAGATAAACAACAGAAAGAATACAAGTCAAATCAGGAAAGCATCAGAACACCAGAGAATGAAAATTACACGTATTTGGGAATATTGGAAGCAGACATCATCAAACAAACAGTGATGAAAGAATAAATAAATAAAACCGTACCTTAGACGAATGAGAAAACTTCTGGAAACTAAGCTCTGCAACAGAAATCTCATCATAGGAATAAACATCAAGGTAGTCCCCCTAGTAAGATATTCTGAACCATTCTTAAAATGGACAAGGAAGAAAAGAAAAATAGACCAAAGGACAAGGAGAATGATGCTCAAGGCCTTACACCTGAGAGATGACAAACTGTATGTGTCAAGAAAAGAAAGAAAGAAAGAAAGAAGAGGACATCACAGCAATGAGGATTATATAAATGCATCAAATCAAGAAGTCGAAAAATGTATTAAAAAGAGCTAAGAAATATTGATTACAGCAGCCAGTAACAACAGTGACAACATAAGAACAAACAGCAAAACAACGAAATCTAAAAAAAACAAGAATAGGAAGAAAAAGAACTTTATGGATACTTCAAGCAACTAACTGACGAGATTGCACACAAGAAGACATGTTCATGGCTAAGAAAAAGAAACCTCAAGAGAGAAACTGTATCTCAAAACAATGCCTAAGGACTAACTATGTTAAAGCAAAAATTAATGACTATAAACAAGGCTTTACACCCAAGAAAGGACACAGACAATTTGTGTTTTAAAAAAAGAAGGAGGAAGAGGACTCATTAGCATTTAGGATTGTGTGGATACATCAATACAAGGACTTGAGGACTACATTAAAAAGAGCAAAGAAAGATTGATTACAGCAGCCAGTAACAGCATTGACTATATAAGAACAAATACTAGAAAACAAAAATAGGAAGAGAAACAACTGTATGAATTCTACAAACGATATATTGTTGATTTCACACAAGAACACTTGTATATGACTATGGCAAACCTCAGGAGAGAAGCTGTATCTCTTTTAATAGCAGCACAAAACAATACCATAAGGACCAATTATGTAAAAGCAAAAATTGATAATATGCAACAGAATGGTAAGTGTAGGTTAGGAGGTGCCCGTGGTGTAATGGTTACCGTCGAAGGAAATGGACACGGCGACACGAGTTCAAATCCTGGACGAGACTGATTGCATTTCGCATAGCACAAATACCCTTGGGAAAGTTATGAATCCAATAAATCTCCCTCCAGCTATGGGTAAATAGTAGGGCAGACTAGGTTCTTCAGCCTTGGTGAGGCAACTAGTCTAGTAGAAGGAAAACTCTGAATTCAAACCTGTTAAACTCCGCTTAAAAATAGACCTTATGTCATATCCTGCCCGAGCGGAGGGGTTGGTAAATATGGTAAGTGTAGGTTAGGTGGAGACAGTGATGAAATGGTTAATCACATAAAGAGTGAATGCAACAAACTAGCACAAAAGGAATACAAGACTAGGCATGACTGGGTAGGAAAGGTGATTCCCTGGGAATAGTGCAAGAAATTAAAATTTGACCATACTAACTAATGGTATATGCATTAACCAGAATCCATCCTAAAGAATGAGACGAATAAAATTCTCAGGTATTTTGAGATACAGCCAGTTTATTTAACCCTGGCCAGAAGACAAGACCTAATGTTGATTAACAAGAAAAAAAAAGTACTTGGCATCTTGTGGATTTTGCCGTTTCAGCGGACCACTGGGCGAAATTGAAAGCAAGCAAAAAGATTTTAAAAATACGTGGACCTTGCCAGAGAACTAAAAAAAAAACTGTGGAACATGAGGACGATGGCAATACCAATTCTAGTTGAACGCTTGGAACAGTCTCCAAAGGTTTGGGAAAAAAACTGGGGGATGGAAAATCAAAGGAAGGATCGAGACGATCCAGACCACAGCATTGTTAAGGTCGACTTAAATATTTAGATGAATCCTGGAGATATGAGGAGACTTGCTGTTCCGCAAGATCTTGAGAAAAATTCAAAAAAAGTGAAATGATAATAATAATTTGTTTGCATGCAGTTTTATGGTATCAAGTATTCGTATCTAATTCTAATAATTTTCAAAGAGGTCTGCTTGACCATTGATCCAGACTCTAACTCTATCACTATTTCAGAGTTGACTTGGGAGTAATGGCTCTAAAGGGATACTCCACACTCCTAAAATCTCCAGAATTGGAGCCTGACCACATAATGCAGTCATACTCAGGACACCCCTTTTTAGGCAGTAGGGGGTCTTACTCCCCTGCAGGCAATACAGATGGTGTATTCTAAGCCCCGCTAACAGATCGAGAGTATCTTTAACCTGAGTAAAGTAGATTATCCAAGTTCGAGGCCGCTTTAGGTACAAGTGGTCCAGTTGGCTTAAGGTTGACTTTGCTTGTTGGAATTAATAGGCAAATGCAAATTTTGACGTCACGTGATCTCATTTTTAAAGGGACTGTATCAGTAAAAGAAAAAAAAATTATTTTTTTCAAAGAATGATAAAATTGGATTTTTATGAACAGTTGCCAATAAGTAAAATAAAAAAAGAAAAAGATTAAATTGAAATTTAAACTACCATGAGAACAAGTGGAAATTTTAAATTACAATTTAAACAAGTTGAAATTTTGAATAACAAAGAGGTTAAGTTGAAAATTTATGATGAGAACAAGTTGAAATCTTAAATTACAATGAATAGTTGAAATTTTAAATTATGATGAGAATAAGTCAAATTTTATATTACTGCGAGAATTAGTTGACATTTCAAATTATAATGACAAGTTGAAAATTTAAATTACTAAGCGCAAACTGAAATTTTAAATTACTGACATCAAGCTGAAATTTTGAATTACGATGGAACAAGTTGAAATTTTAAGTTACAATGAGATCAAGAAGAAATGTTAAATTACGACGAGAACAAAATGAAATTTAACTAAAAATCCTAAATTATAAACCAGTAACAAATTTGAAGGACTATTATTTACACATGGCCTTATCAAATTAAATTAAATTAATACAGACAGTTTTACTTGAATTTTTGCAACTAACAATGAAATTATAAATGTCTTGTACCTGATATTTATAGTGGAAATCAACATTGGCGATGTTATATGACCGAAAGAGATCTCTTCTAATTTATCGTACTCACAAAATAATGATTCCAACTCTCGTCCACGAGAGGATTACCCGGATGTTATCGGTTCTGAGACTTTCTTCAAAATAGAAAAAAGGGGTTTCTGCGCATAGGATCAGCGCATAGCGAAATGTTGATGAAATTTGTCAAAAAATAAAAATAATTAAAAGTAATTTTTCGGCCAATCCGTGACCTTCGCAGTAAAAAAAAAAAAAAAAAAGAAAGAAAACCCAATCAGAAGAGAAAAACAATACAAAAGACGGATTTCCCGACAGCAGGGCGGATCAAAAGAAGGTAGACGACCCCGCAGACTAGAACCCTCACTCTGAGAGAGAGAGAGAGAGAGAGAGAGAGAGAGAGAGAGAGAGAGAGAGAGAGAGTGGGGAGACGAAACTCGGAACCACACATCACCCAAATTTACTTTCCTCTTCTCCGCTTTGAAGGAAGCGACTAGGCCATAAACCACCAAACACCCCTCTCCTCTCCGCACTCGTAACATCTGATTGACCGCATGCGTGTAAGTCTAATAATCCTACCACTATTAAGCATAGAACATTTTTCTACCTTTTAATTCCATATCAAAACGTTTATACAAACCCTGTTATTTTGAACTTTTTACTTATTTGTTTTCAATACAATTGTTAAAATTTTTACGTGCCTTTCTTTGTTTTGGCAACCGTGTTTTGGTTCTTTCCTTGCAACCATATGCTGATATAACAGCGACAAAATATAACAATTTAAAGAAAATTTTGATTATGGATGTTTTTCATATAGTTGAAGTAGACCTTAATGAAATTACTTCAAATGTAGGTCCTTGTTTTAGAATACATATACGATTAGTATGTTCTGTCTCGGCGTTTTCATGATATTTTTAGATGTACCAAAAATATTTCGGCATTTTTTAGAGGTGTTACTTTAAACTCTGGTAATAAAAAGTAAAATTTTTACTGAAATAGTCGTAAAAATATATTACTAAACTTTTCAGTCTAAAAATCCGGGACATTTCTGGAAATCATTGAGGTGTTTTGTTTTAAACTAGCATATACCTGAGCTAGAAAGACATTACAAAGATTGCACGCACAAATTTTGCCATTAAATTTTTAATAAAGCTATCAGCTTTAAACCACCATAACTTTTTATCAAAACGTAAAAAATGAGTCTGTAATGTTATATCTACTGTGTAGATAGAGTAATGACTCGAAGACGAACGGTATGTACAAGTGATTTATTACAAGGCTAAGATGGAAGTGACAAGTAAAAAGTTGTGGGTCCTCGCATTAGTAAAAGGGGGATAACCTAGCATTAGAGAGTTCTAATTACATTATCACAGTGTTTTTGCTTAATATTTCAAGGTTGAGAATATTCCCTGGTCTTGTTACATTGACAATCTTCAAAAATAGCCAATGTCTGCAACAAGGCACACTATGTCCGGTAGTATCGAGATAGAGTTAGTTTGTTGCTTGTTTTGGTTTTGTTTTTCTCGTTTTTCTTTTTTCTTTTTTGAGGGGAGTTTTAGCCCCCACAGAAAAAAGTAGATATTAGAAGAGATGTTAAAGAGTTGTAGTTTGGTTGCTTGCTTTGTTTTATTGCGTATCAACCCTTTTCGGGTCATTTAACGACGAATTAAATTTCGAACAATTCATTTAAGAATAAGTATAGATTTTGTTTACAAACAGTTAAATGTCAAAACAGTTCTATTTCAAACAATTCAGCTTAGCATAAGTACACAGTTTACTTCTATTTGACCCATAGATAGGACTCTATCAGGTGCTACCACTCCGGACCAGAGTTGACCTGGGAGCGATGGCAATGAAGGGGTACTCCATATTCCCCAAAACTCCAGTATTACTGGAGCCTCACCATCAGATTGTTTAGTGTCATATCCAGAACACTCGTTGAGCAGATCTTACCCCTCTGCAGAGAAGCGGTCGGTGTATTCTACAGCCCCAGCCGACTGGGTAAGTTAAAGAGTTGTAAAAAGTAATCGATAAACCAGAGACATGCCACAAAATATTTTGCGACAAGAAAAAAAAATAAGCAGTAATAAGATTCTTACTTATATTACAAACAAAAACTACCACTGAAAACTACGAAATTTTTAAAATCATGATCTTCATCTTTCTTATTATCTCTAATTTATATTTTTCTTGTCAAATATGTGATTCATTAATTAATTCTCAAGAAGTAAAATATTACTTTCGTTAAATTGCAATCATTATCAGCAACCATAAGAATTCTTAGCGTATGATGTATAGGATTTACACTCCAATATTCTTTAAATGGCTGTGATAGAAGAAAATTCTAGAAAATAGGATACTGATTCACCTGTTCCTGAAACAAAGATGGTGGTCGTCGGTAAACTAATTAGTTTCTGGAATCTATTGGTCAGGGAAGTCATGTGATTTATGCTCCCAACTACGTCCGCACCTTTGATTTTGTCCTGTGCAAAATAAATGGTGTGTTTGGAGCCGACCACGTGACGAGGATTAACTATGTATACTATAGACTTCCAATAACTCGCTCTCTTACATTTTGACTTCCAGAGACTGCTCTCATTCTCTCTTACATTCTGAATCCCAGCTAGCGACTCGTAGCTCAAGAAACATACAATGGACACGGGTATAGTATGCGAGATCTTTCTTCTCATGTTCTGCCTATCTGCCGAAAACCTTCATACAACCTCAGACTCCTCACCAAAACCAGAAAGGGATAAAAGGCTGGTGTATTAGTACTTTTGTGTAAAATATTTTATCAACATGCACATATACCGTATAGGACACTGTTAAAATTTAGTCTACTTGCATACGCCTAGATAATAACCGCTCTCTCTCTCTCTCTCTCTCTCTCTCTCTCTCACACACACGAAGTATACTTTGAACATTCGTAATATTTTTACAATGTCATCATCATCGTGTCGCGCCACCAGCGTGGATCTTCCTGACCCTCTCCCACCACCCTTCTCTATCGTCCATCGCTCCCGTCCTACTTTTGCTTGTCCATGTGACGGGGTCCACAGGAGTATGTCACTAGTGAGTTCGTCCCTACTTCTCCAGCAATGTCCCGCATGTCTGGTTCGTCTAACTTGGATAGTTTTCGTGATGGGTGGTAAGTGGCCGTACAGCTGCTGCTTTGTGGGGTCTGCCTCCAGGACTTGTTTAATATTGCTAGCAACATTCTTGTGTAATTGCCGTCAAGCTTTTTCTCCATACATTTAGTTAGCGTCCATGTAGTGCATCCATACAGCAGTATCGATACAACCACTTCTTGGAAAAAACTGGGTTTTATTTTATCGGTCAGGTCTGCTTTCCATATAACTGATAGTCTATCGTTAGCTGCCCATGCCTTTACTAGTCGCATGTTGATGTTTGTCTCAGTTGATGAGACACAGCTCCCTAGGTAGGTGAATTTGTATATTGATTTCAGAGAACTACAGTTTAATGTGGAGATAAATGTATTTTTGTTTGTATTGCTTTGTTGTGAATGTTCTTTTGTTTGCGTCGTTTATATCGTTTATCTTTCAATAAAGAGTCACCACAAATTGTGGGAGCAACATATCAAATAACAACTACACCACAGATGGTCGGTTGAAAAGTTCTCAGGATGATAAAGATACACCCACAGAATGCGACCAAATGAGGTTCATTTTTCGTCACAGTACCTCTTGTGGTCCACACACTTCTTTCATCAATCTTGCAGACTTTGGATCACATTAGTCAAAAATGTCAACAACAACAGATATGACATCATCTTATGAACTTTTCAGCCTCTCCTCCTATTTCATAAAAAAAATTTGGGAAAATATTTTCTAAATTTTCAAGTAAATCAACCACCACTACTATAAAATATCATTTGGATGCTAAAACTATTTACTTTTCTTTAAAAAGTCATGTCCGCAACACTAAAAACTGCCCAGTTGCTGGGGCTTGGAATACTCTAACAATATCCTCTGCCGAGGGATACCCCCTTGAGGTGTCCTTGGTATGACACTAAGCTGCATCTGGTGGTGAGGCTCCAGTTCTGAAGTTTTGAGAATTCTTGGATATCCCTTCATTGCTATTACTTCCAGCTCCACTCTGAACCTGGAGTGGTAGAACTTTTTAGGATCCCATCTATTGCTCAAATAGACCTGTTTGCAAATTATTTGTATTAGATAAAATGGCCCAATATCATAAAACTGTGCACAAAAACTTCAGAAACTATACAAAAAAATCTAAATCTAAATATACAATGAATGCGATTCCCTAATCTCTTGTCATAAAATGATTCAAGATGGGTTGACATGCCATTAAAATCAATCAATCCTCAAACCTAACTAAGAAGTGAGTTTTATCATACCTTACACCTTAGGTGAAAAGGGTTTGGCTACACTAATTATTTTGTCAATAATATCACGTTTTTTTCATCCAAACTTAATAGTCCTGGTAAAAATGTGGGTAATTCAAGCCATATGTTTTTTAGACTATTCCCCAATGATACCTGTATTAGAAAAATAAGGTTTCAAAAAAAGTTTGGCTTTGAGTTGCCCTTCATCATCATCATCATATCGCGCTGGTAGCACGGATATCCCTGACCCTCTCTCGCCACTCCTCCCTATCGTTCATCGCTCTAGGTAGGTCTTCAGGACAACATCCTGTATCCTCACATAGCTGCTGAATGTACGTTCGAGCTGGTCGTCCTGCTTTTGCACGGCCATGTGTGGGGATCCATAAGAGTACATCTCTTATGAGTTCATCTCTGCTTCTCCAGCAGTGTCCTGCATGTCTGGTTCGTCTAACTTGAATAGTTTTCGTGATAGGGGGCAGGTGGCCGTACAGTTGGTGTCTTGTGGGGTGTTTGGTTTCTTTTGTTTAATGGGATATCAACCTTGATGGACTATTTAATGCCAAAGTCATCCTTGTAGAAGAACAACAATGATACTATTTAACCTATAGTGGGGGGATAAGGAGATTCAATACCTTCCCCTCGGGTATCAGTCCAAAAGATGAGTGTAATAGCATGACTGGAGTTTGAACTTGCCAACTTTGAGGTTATTGGGATTTTCCCAAATTTATATGGTAATAATATTGCGACATCGGCAAGAAGAAAGAAATGCAACACGATTTAAAATGTTATAAAAAACATATATTTACATAAAAAGAGAGGAAAGAAAATATTGTCCTTGCAAACAGTTGGTTTGCGGGAAACCTTTCCGTAAAAGGCGTCCTTTTAACAGTTTATATTTCCTGTGTCCTTTTGGTTGGGTTGAAGAAAATAGAGCCTTGTTTCTTGTGCTTCAGTTGCTGGAAAAATCCTCACAAGCGTGTATTGGTGTCTAGAAGACTGAGAGAATGGGCGGACACGTCTTGATTCTGAGGAATCACACAAGCAAAAGAGGCAGGGCGTTCGTAGGAAATACCCGCATAGGGGTTTGGAGAAAATCTAAAAAAAAAAAAGGTAGCCTGTGATTGGCTGTTTTTCATCCAATCACTGGGCATCTAGTTAGCGACTCCGTAAATAATTTCAATATTGTCCACAATCCAGTACTTTAACCATTACACCACAGAGACTCCCTGAGCAATTGGTATGAAGCTCTTAATTAACTTTGTAATGTTAAACCATGTTTTAATGTTCTTTGATTCAGTTTCTTCTTTTCATCCTTTTTTTTTCTCTTTTCTTTTTTCAGGATTTCAATCAGGACATTTTTCATCTTGAATGTCCTCCCTTCTTTAACAAGGTATCCATAAAACAAAACACCATTTACTGTTGTGATGCAGCTTAGCACATAAATTCAATAGGAAAAATGCACATGACTTTTGAAGATGATTTATTCACATTGTTGCGACAAAACCAGATTGACAAGGGAACAACTAAACGTCTTTTTATATTTCTAAAGACTAGTCCACTAATCTACAATAAAAAGGGGGATACAAAGAGAAAGCAAGTCTATTCTCTCATAACACTCACCAAGGATACAGTTTTACAACAAATATGAAGAGATAATTCAATTTTATTTTCAAAGAAAAATAAAGATGCACTGTTAGAGAGAAAGGGAAAGAGAGCAAGAGAAAGTGTTAAAAAAGGAAAAAGCATTTTTTTTGCACTAAAATTTTAGGAAAAAAACTTAACCAATCAACCTGTTTGTCTAAGAATTTGGGGATTAAAAATTTGTTTTAACAAAACATTAATAAATCTTTCATGATGTAGTGAGGATCTTTTTTCTTTCTTTTTTTAGCAGTTTATTTTTGCTAGTTTAAAAAAAGATAATTCATAAGATCGTTTTTACTGAAAAAATTCAATAACACAATCTGCTACATTATTTTTCCTTATAAATTCCTCTGTAAGTATTTTTTAGTAAATAATCTACTGACAATAATTGTATTATATTAGATATAACATTATTTATAGTTTTACAGTCAATAAAAATACTTTCTAGCTATACCCAGCAATTATTTTCAAGGTTTTAAAATATCTCTTTTTTGGGGGAGGGTGAAGTCATTTTTTAAAAACAAAATATCCATAAATCTTCCATTACGTTGGAGGGATATTTAAGCTCATCATAACACTTTTTTTTTTGCAAAAAAATATGTTTGCAATACACTCAAAATTTTCACTTATTGTACATATTTTTTAAAGTAAATATTGATGCAAACTCATTGTATTATATAATAATAATAATAATAATAATAATTATTATTATTATTATTATTATTATTATTATTATTATTATTATTATTATAAACATTGAAAACAAATATCCTTCAGCTTGCAATTATTTTCAAAAAATTCCTTTAGTAATACAGTTATCTGCTTTATTTTTGTTTATAAAGAAATATTTACTTAGCAAAGAAAGTCTACATATGATATGAATAATGACTATAGACAAAATAAACTACTGCATAAATTAATTATAGATGGTTATAAAAAAATCAGACTATAAGAGTACAGATTGCATTATTTCATAAATATAAGGTGTACATTGACAATTCCCTCAAATTGTACTGATTTGTATTTGGAAATGAAGATATTGAAAGCAACTCAAATATTTCTGAATATTGTAAAACCTTTCTGTTTGAATTTCTTATGTGAGGAACTATCATGAAGATGAAATAAGAATAGCTAAAATGAGGACACCATTCTGAATACATCAATATATAATACTAGTTTATACATGAGAGGCTATCCACATTTTCATGCTCTGTATTTGAATATAATTTGTAACAAATTCTTCCAGAAAAATACCTAAAAAATTAGGCAGATATATAAATTCATACTTTCACAATTAAACTTTTGTATGTCTCTTTAATGATATATTTAGAAGGTTTTTTAATAAATTCATCAAATGAACAAATTCTTACCATTCAATATTTGAAAATACCTCTTAAGAAAACCCATCAACCATTGTAGATGCACTTAAAACCAATCAAAAGTTCTCTGCAAGATTCAAATGGTGCATTGCAATCATTAATATTTATTGCAACAGATTTATTGTCTTTTTCCAAAATGACTTCTAAGTGAATATCAATATATAAACAAAGCATATAAAAAAAAGGCAACATCCAATTTTTTTCAAAAATTGTGTCCAAAAGTAAATCCAATATTTATTTATATGTATTGAGAATTTCACTAAGACTTCACCCATAAGAAATATTCAATATAAAATATGTGTTCAGAAATTTGCACACTTTGCAACAAATATACATTCAAACACTCAAGTTCTATGGTAAAACCACAAAGAAAATATAAAAGTACTGTTTTAGAGTAAAGTTAGTTGTAAAGTTGGTGACCATAGTCAAGGGCAACCCAAAGGCTCTCTTTTCATTAACTACAACATTAAGGTATTGGGGAGGGTGCTACTCCTTTCCTTGCATTGCTACACTTATCCTTGATCTGAATCTTATAATGCTGAATGTTATGCAAGGAGGCATCAAGTATCATTTTTTGAGTCTTTGTTATGACTCGACCTGAGATTGAACCCTGATCTCCCAGACCATTTGCAAACACTCTACCCACTAGGCTAATTGATTTTAGGAGTGCTTCTTAAAATTGAAAAAAACAACAACATATTTTTCACCATAAGACAGTACAGTTCAGGGAATTTATCAATAAGACAAAAATACCTTGTGATTGAAATAAATCCTTACAAATACAAGAAACCATTAAAAACAAAAAAATCTTTTGGCACATCTGTACTTCAGCATCTATATAGAATTAGGACTCCAGATGTCAGGATATCTATCTATGAAATAAAAAGGGAATTCCTTGGAACTGAAAAATTGAAATACTTGCAAACACCTTGCAACAAGTACAAACCATTATCTTCAATGATAACTTACAAAGTGTTCATTGAAGCTCAATTTTAAAAAATCTGATTTTTGGAACTTATTCCAAAGATAAACAACATATTTTTCAGTAAATGTCAGTACTGTTATCATCTCACAAGAAATGAGGAGTCCAGATTTATTTTTCACTAGAATAAAAGAAATGAATACTTTACATTTGAAACAAGTGCCCACAAATACTAAAAAGCAATTACAAACAATACATTGGTCAGTAGAAGGAGGCAGAATTCTTATATTTAATAGAAACTGGAAGTCTAGATGTCAGGGAGGGTACTTATAAAATAAAAAAGGATATCTTCTAATTGAAGCAAGTATCCCCCAAATTCAAGAAACAGTTCTAAATGATATATATTTTAGCATATACCAGCACTTCAATATCTCTCACAAACTGAGGTGTTCAGAATATATCAGTGCTCCTATATGTTACATAAATTGAAGAGTTCAACATACACCAGTACTCTTACATCTCATACAATTTGAGGTATTCAGTGGATACTAACAGTCCAATATATTGCAGTTTATGGCATTTGGCACTTACAAACACTTCTATATCTCACACAAATAGAGGTATTCAGCATATACCATTACTCCAATGTCTCACACAAACTGAGGTGTTCAACTACTAAGGTATTCATTAATAAAAAAAAAAGAATATCTTGTATTTGAGACAAATTCTCCCAAATACAAAAAAAAAAAAAACATTATAAACATTATATTTCTTTTATCATTTGCGAATACTCCTATATCTCACAGGAAATAAAGAGCCCAGATATCAGGGTATTAATCTATAAGATAAAAAATAATTTGTTTGAAACAAATACTCACCCACCCCCCAAACGGTTATATTTTTCAGCATATGTTTGTAAGAAATACAAGTACAAATACCAGTGAAGGTATTTATAAAATAAAGAATAATTTGTTTGAAACAAAAATCTCCCTCCAACAACAACAAAAAACCAGTTATATTTTTCAGCATATGCTCGTACTCTTATAGGAAATGCAGAGAAAGTATTCATAAAATAAAAAAAAGAATTCAATGTAATTGAAACAAGTGTCCACAAATAAAAGAAAAAGTTGTAAACATTTTTTGAGTATATAACAGTACTCCTATATTTCACAAGAAATGAAGAGTCTAACAACCTGGGTATTTATCTGTAAGCTAAAAAAATAATACCTTGCTACAGTAGGAAATACTAAAAAATACAAGAAAGAGTAATAAATGACTGTTGTCCTCCAATGATTATTTCCTCCTGCAAGTGTTATCTTCCAACAAACATTGTTTTCTAATAATGTTGTCCTCCAACAGTTGAACTTTGAACAGATGAAATATTTAAATTGACTTAACATATTTTGATATATAAATCAAACGTGAATCAGCCTTCAATCATTGTCTACTGTGGAATCTACAGCATAATGCAAATGCAGGTCAGCTTTCATCTTCTGTAATAAATATACAAGGCTGCAACATGTGTGTTTAATTTCACTTTATCCCAAATATTTGATGCCCCAGTCCTTGCTCTCTCAATCACAATGCTGACCATTGAAAAACGCTTCCACTGTGAAGCCTGTGGGAAGAAGTTCCTCCTCAGCAAGACTTTACAAAAACACATGAAGACACAGCATGTGATGGACCCGAGCACCCCAGCACCCCCAACACACCACACACCCCACCAGCACCACAAGTGCGACCTATGTGGTAAACAGCTGGCCCAGAAGAATTACATCAAAATCCACAAGCGGACACACACAGGAGAAAAACCATACAACTGTGAGGTGTGCACCAAGCGCTTTTCACGCCGGGATGCCCTGCGCACTCATGAGCGGACACACAAGGGGGAAAAACCATTCAACTGCGAAATATGTGCCAAGCCGTTTGCACAGAAGAATTACCTGAAGATCCACAAGCGAATACACACAGGAGAGAAACCTTTCCGATGTGACCTGTGCATACAGCAGTTTGCCCGTAGTGACACACTGCTCAGGCATAAACGAACACATAAACTTGTGGGGAAATAATGCTTGTGAGTGTTTGTCTATTTTGGGGGTATGTTTGTGGAGGCTTATATAATGTTTTCATGGAAGTTGGAGAAAAGAGTACAAGGAAATGTTTTTGTTATTGTTGGTATTGTTGTTATTGTTGTTGTTGTTGTTGTAAGTTTTTACTGCTACCAAGGTAAGCGGCATATGTAAAAAAAGGATTTATTTAGCTAAGAAAGTCCATTTTTGTTATTGAGAAATGTTTGAGAAAATCAAAATAATTCCTGCCACATGTAAAAAAAATAGATGTCAGAAGAGTGATAACAAATTATTGAATTACATATGTAAATATACACATTGATTTTTATTTTACTCTCCCTCCCCCTCACTCATTTCTTCTCTCTCTCATACTTTTAGCACTTATATATATATATATATATATATATATATATGAGGTGCATACAATAAGTTTCCTGACTTTTTTGTAAGGGCATTTAAAATTGTCGTAGACTCTTAAAAATTCACTATGTTATTGCTGTACATCTTATGAGAGGACTGACCGCTTTTTATGATTTCAGGTTCAAATCCACAGCTACACCCTACTAAAGCCTGATTGTCACAGCTCATGAATTTCAAAAATGCAATCTGACACTTTAGAAGAACGATATGCAATAAAATTCTGTTTTAAACTTGGAACAAAATGCCACAGAAACGTATGGAATGCTTCAGACTGCTTTTCAACCATATTGCATGAATCAAGCATGAGTTTTTGAGTGGCGTAAGAGATTCAAGGAAGGCATGGAGTTTGTGGCAGATGATGAGAGGTGTGGGAGGAGTAAGGAAGTCAATACACCAGAGTTGATTGGCCAAAGGGCTAGGGTTAGGGTTACTATGTTGAGGTTTTAAGGAAGTTCAGGAAGAGGCCAACACTCTTCAAATCGGGTCAGTGGCATTTCCACCTGGACAATGCACCAGACCACAACTCCATCCTTGTCACAGGCTATTTGACCAAGATGGGCATCAAGACAGTTCCTCAGCCTCTCTATAGACCAGACCTTGCTCCCTGTAACTTTTGGTTATTCCCTAAGCTCCAAGGTTGTTGTTATGAGACAACTGAGGAGATGAAAGAGGCTGTGACGAAGGTCATGGACACGCTCACACAAGAGGACTTCCATAGGGCCTTTCAGAAGTTGTTGGAACGGTACAACAATAGCATTGCATCCGGAGGAAATTACTTTAAAAGGGACTAGAGTTTCATGTGTGAACTATCAATAAAAGCCATAGCCATACGAAAAAAGTCTGGAAACTTATTGTATGCACCTCATATACATATATATATATATATATATATATATATATATATATATATAAATCCAATTTGTATGTAGATATGAAATATAGGAAAAACAAAATAATCAAAGAATGAATTCTTGCAAAAATCATAGAAAGGATACACCCTCTGAATATTTTGCTTTTTCATAATTTATATATATATATATATATATATATATATAGATATTTTGAATAAAAAAACTTGTTGCTATTTCCACTATAGTAACTAGCATCAATAAATGGAACCACGTAAACATGTTAAAAACTTGAAATTGTTTTAAAATAGTCTGTAAAAACTAATTAAAAATGAATTTCACATACACACATATATGTCTATATATTTGAATCAATTATATTGATAATATCAATTATATATATATATATATATATATATATATATATATATATATATATATAAAGAGAGAGATAGATGTGTGTATGTACATATGTAACTATTATAAAATATGAATTGATGTGTAAATTATATATAAAATCAATCATGACAAATATACATAATATTTATGGATAGTATTCGATATATGTTAGTGAAAATATTTATCTAATATGTATGCTCAATTACTATATAATCAATAATCAGCATTGATTGGACTTTGTCATGTATTGCTATGGGAATAAAAGCTTTTTGTTGTTACTGTCTTGTTCTGTAAGTTAAATATGGGGGAGTGATTTAATCAAGGGTTCATTTACAAACTCTTGATTTTCTATCTTATCAATCAGTGGGATCTGCAAGTGATGAAACATTTATTTTTTTTTTTTTTACTTAAGATTAGTGTCAATGATTCTTAACTCCTTTCCCTAAGTGCATCATTTTACAAAAAGCCTAAACAGTCATATATATATATATATATATATATATATATATATATATATATATATATATATATATATATATATATGAATTAAACCTAATTGAGT
>OY757908.1:61007364-61092364 GCA_963585895.1 Sepioteuthis lessoniana
TATATATATTTACAGTGATGGAAAATGAAATTGCAACACACTGAATATATGTTACAATTTATTAATTTCAATTTGACATACATTGAAGATAGCTCATTTTGAGTAAATGATCTAATATACAGATAAAGAAACCAAACCAAACCAAACCAAACCAAATCAAACCAAACTAAAACCAAACCAAACCATGCCAAAACGAAACTAAATCAAAACTAAACCAAACCAAAACAAATCATCTGATGATTCTAGCAATACAAGGAACTTGGGAATAGATCTAAGTTAGAGCAATATGAGCACAGAATCAATGGTGCTTGGTGACTTCTATGAGGTGGGAATCATCAAATATATTGAACTGAAAACAAAGTGGGGATCATCTGTCCAAGAAGCTTTCACAATGGGAATATCCACCTCATAGGAACCTCTTGGTCTGATACTTGCATAGGTGAGAAACTGAAACTCATCAAGCACCACTGACTAGGTGTCTCAGCTATCCTAACTTATATATATATATATATATATATATATGCTGATTAAGAATTCTGAAAGTTTGTAAGTTGTATTACACTGAATAGAAATCATTCTTATTATATTCTGAAATTTTTAGAAATACGTTAAAAGAAAATTATCTATCTGAAATTTGAGTCTAATGCTATGTTATGCCCAGTATAAAAAGTGATTTTTTTTTCCTTCATGAAACTCTTTTTGATTAAAAAAATATTAACTACTAGATATGCCGGGCATTGGCATAATGGTTAAATCGACCTGGGTTCAATCCCTGGTCGAGTCATACCAAAAACTCAAAAAATGGTACTTGATGTCTCCTTGCTTAAAACTCAGCATTATAAGGCACAGATCAAGGGTAAAGTGGGTCAATCCGAGGAAAGGATTAGTGCCCTCCCCTACACCTTGGTGTAATAGCTATTGAAAAGGGACCCTTCAGGTCACCCTCGACTATGGTCGCCATCTTTACTTACTTACTAGATATGCATCAAATGCTTTCAATATGCATTTTATAAACTTCTTATTTATATATTGCTATTTATTATATATCTGTGTATATATACATATGTGTGTGTATGCACGTATTTGGGTGTGTGTGTGTGTGTGTGTGTGTATTTTTATATATACTGATGAGAAGTTCAATGATTTAGCAAGTAGCTGTCTTTTTCTGTTCATCTAAGTCTTTCAGTTGTTAACATTTGATGATTGTTTTGGGTTATCCTCTTCTTTATTGTTTTTTTTTTGTTTTGTTTGTGTTTTTTTTTGTGGGGTCACTATATTTCAGCAGTATCATACTTCAAGATTTTTATGGTCGAATCTTTTTTTTTTTTTTTTATTGGACACCTGATAAAAATTCTACTTGAAGAGGTCCAAAGAATTAACTGGCTGAAATACTTTAAAAAAAGAAAAGAAAAAAGACTAGGGGAGCAGGATGGTAAAAAAATTGTTGAATTATAATTCATCAAAATTTCTGATTTTATTCTGAAAGTTGACATTGATAATTGAAAAATTAACATATTCTTAGATAAAGATTAATATCATTTGATAAACTGATTTATTTCTGCGTACAAATAAGTTATAAATTTATTGAACAAAGATGTCAAAAATTACTCTCTAAGAAAAAATTTCACAAATATTTCATTATTTTATTAAATAAATATATATTTATACACACACACACACACACACACACACACACACACACACATATATATATATATATAATTATATATATATATATAAGTAAAATAAGTTGGCCGACCATAGTTGAGAGCGACCCAAAGGCTTCCTTTTCCATTGCTACTACCCCAAGGTGTAGGGAAGGGCACAACTCCTTTCCTTGGATTGCTCCACTTATCTTTGATCCATGCCTTATAGTGCTGAGTAATAAAAAAAGAGGCATCTAATATCATTTTTTGAGTCTTTGGTATGACTCGACCTTTGGATTGAACCCCGGTCTCGTGGACCACTGACGAACATTTTTTAATTATATGGAAATTTGGTCTGTAAGAAATCTATGTGTTAATTATCATACACTGAGCACTCCTGGAGATTTATAAGAATCCTCTAATATATTCTCAAATAGAATCATTCCCAACTCATCTTCTATGTATATTCTATATATATATATATATATATATATATATATATACACACACATACATATATATATATATATATATGGGAATTGACAATAACGGAAAAAAGAATTGTAGCACACTGATTATATCTTTTATATATACTAAATTCAATTAAAAATATAAGTAATACACGTGAATAAGAGTAAATGATCTCTTCTACAGATCCAAATTAGGAATATATTAACTCCATGTATGTACTGTACCCAGGTCAAATGTAGCATCATCGGGTGGGGGGTCCTCATGGTGTAATGGTTAAAGCGATGGACTGCAGAATCATAGTATGTGAGTTCAAACTCCAGTCGTGCTATTAGACTTTTAGACAAATATCCTTGGGATATTCACAAATATGAACCCCTTTATCCTCCCAGCCATGGGTTAAATAGTACTACTGCTGTTTTTCTTGAAGTATGGCTTTGGCATTAAATAACCTGAAAAGGTTGATATGCCATTAAATAAAGCAACTTGAAATTTGTAGCCTCATCCCTCAGGATACTGTATTTTTATTTTCATTTAGTATATATATATATATATATATATATATATATATATATACATATGTGTGTGTGTGTGTGTGTGTGTGTGTGTGTGTGTGTGTGTGTGACTATTACTTTTTTTTCCTGTTTTTACATTTTGTTATTTCATGCAGATTACTCATTATTTTTAAAAAATAGAAAATAATTACTCTTATTATTGTAATGTTCAACATAATAATTGTATTGTGCATGAAACAGCTGTCATAGCTATTGAATAAAAACCATTAATTAAAATTCATTACTAATTTATATATATATATATATATATATATGAAGATGAACAAACATGATATGACAAAAAAGATTATTTCTTTTATGCTGTTTATTTTTTATTGTTCTGAACTAGTTTTGACCTTAGGTCATCATCAGGCAAAAAAGTTTTTTTGGAAAAAAGTTTAATCTTAAAACATTTTAACTTCTATTTAAAGGAGTTGATATGCTATAAAAAAAAAGCTTTGTAAAATGTACTAGTGGAGTAGCATATTCATCTGAGAAAATGAAAACAATACTTTCTGGAAATATTGTTCATCTTCACAGATGAATTTGCTAGGCAGCAGTTCCTCATTTAAACAGGTTTGATTAAAAGATAAAGACACATGTTGTCAATACAATTGTATTAAGATCATTTCCAACTTCCTGACAAGGGTTTTGATTTTAGGTTGATGTTGGTTTTGGTAAATTTATCTACCAAAATTAAAACACTTGTTAAAGAGTTCAAAAGGATCCTAATAGAATTGGATAGACAACATGTGTCTTTATCATGTATGTATATATGTATATATCATGTATGTGTAAATATATATATCATGTATGTGTATATATATATATATATATATATATATATATATCATGTATGTATATATATATATATCATATATGAATATATATATCATGTATATATATATATATATCATGTATGTATATATACCTTTATGTACTGAAGGAAAATAAAGCTGTAGCACCCTGAATATCTATTTCAGTTTACACAAGATTAAATATACAATTTATATAAGTATTTACACAACCCTCCACATGAGCAGGATGTGACACAAGGCCATTTTTAAAGCAGAGTTTTACAGGTTTGAATTCAGGTTTTTCCATCTCCTTGACCATTTTCCATATCAAGGTTAAAGAGTCCAGTTTGTATTACTGTTTATTCATGATTGGACTCACACATTTCCAAAAGGTATTAGCCCTATTTGAAATGCAAACATCCTTGTCCAGGATTTGAAATTGAGTTGCCATATCCATTTCGAAAGGTTATATACATTATACAATGAGCGCCTCTTAATTTACAGATACTATAGATGAATTAAAGTAGACGATCACATGACAAAATCAATATATGCCCTGGTTCCAAAATTAAGGACAACTCAATAGTGCTCACGCCTGTTATTAATGAACTTTATATCGTATATCCTCTTTGGGGCATTAACAAAAGCCTGTACACTGTATGCCATTAATATTTGTGCAACTACACCATAATATGGTCAAAGGATTTGACCGTTATATCAAATTGTCTTTTTACAACAAGTATGCTCAATGTGTATGCAAGTCAAAAAGTGTCATAATTCTTCGAGATGTTGCAATTCCACTTTCAGTTAACACACATGCGTGTGCATGTATATGTATGTATGTATGTAGTAGAGTTAAATAAGCTTGTAATACATTTTTTATCAAAAAGTTGTACTTCATTCAAATTTACTTCAGAACAACTCATTCTTGCTTAAGCTCTTGATATGTGATGTTTTTTTTTAATGAAGCAGTATGAAAACAAATGTACATAGTAAATAATTGGTTACATTGAAAGACAAATCCAAATAAAAATGATCGTTTATCAAAGATGATGAAAGGACGTAATCTTTAATTCATTTTCCGTCTAGTTTCTAATTTCAAATGATTTGAAAAATGGTAAATTGTAAAGAATTATAAAGTTGAATTTTGTTTTTGTTTTTTGTTTTTTCAAATAATGTCAATTTTTTTATTATCTGAATTTTACTGATAAAATTTGAACATTAAAATTGATAGAAAATAAAAGGGAAAATTGTTACATTTTCAATTTTTTTATTTTTCTTATTTGAACTAATTTTACATTTTCAAACTCTCTGACTTTTTTTCCTTTTTCAAAAAAATATTATTTTACATTTTGTAAGTTGAGGGTTCACTTTCATATTATTTCAGGAACAAACAGAATTCAAGCTGTCTACTTGTCTTTTGTTCCAGAAATCAGTGATCATTCTACATTGAAATATAATGTGAAAGTAATTCCACCATTATAAAATAGAAAATAATTAAGTTTTTCGTTGTCGTTTTCCCCAAAATTTAAAAAGATTCAGTGTGTTTAAGGATCTAATCAGTTCAAATCACAAAAACAATTGTTATTATATAAAATATAGAAAATAGAAGGAAGACAAATCATAAATTACTTCCTTTGATAATCTCATATAAACAACCATTTTTATTTGGACTTGTTTTTCAATTTAACCAATTTTTCAAAATAATAAATCAAGAGCTTAAGCAAAAAATAAATTGTTTTGAAGTAAATTTGAATGAAGTACAAGTTTTATTTCCTTGTAAAAGATTATTTCTCGCTCATTTAATTATATCGAATATATATATATATATATATATATACATATATATCATGGTGGTAGAACTTCCTACAGCACTCCTTGAAGAATGGCTTATAGATAAGTTGAATGTGCAATGAATAAGCAATTTTTCAGTCAATTTCTTCATACTCTTTGTCCCAAAAAGATTTTACGTGTGTAAGAACATGAAATGCTGAACAGAATTCTTGCTACATGCTTTCTGTCAGTCATTCTTCAACAATACATGCATCTAAGAAGGATTGCCACCCAAATACGCTATATATATATATATATATATATATATATATAGAGAGAGAGAGAGAGATGGAAAATAATATTACAACACATTGAATAAGTTTTTCTAATAAAATGCTACTAATATAACTGGTGGTCTGGGAGACCGGGGTTCAATCCCAAGTCAAGTCAAACCAAAGACTTTTAAAAAAATGGTACTTGATACCTCCTTGCTTAACACTCAGCATTATAAGGTATGTATCAAAGGTAAAGTGGAGCTATCCAGGGAAAGGAGTTGTGCCCTCACCTACACCTTGGTGTAGTAGCTATTGAAAAGAGACCCTTCAGATCACCCTCAACTACAGTCGCCAACTTTACTTACTTTTCAGAGTAAAAGATTGCATATGCAAATACAATATATGCACAGGTTTCAAAATTAGGGATGCATCAACATTACCTAGAACAAAGCCACTACTGTACCATAAAGAAAATCAGTATCATCCATCAGGAAGTTGCCATTTAATTTTCCATCAATATATATATATATATATATAAGTATGTGTGTGTAAATGTTTGTAAAATGGGATACTTTTTGCTTTGTTTTCCATGTATTTTTATAGGGCATATTTTTGTTCAATTATAAAAAGGCCATGATGCTACAATTTTAAATGTTATGCAGTGACATGTGATACTATTTTTTCTGTTATTCATTTGCAAAAAATTATGAGTGCAAGTCACTAATAAAACATATAAAAATTTATCTGTATTAATATTCATTTTTTATTCTATCATACAACACAGGCCTGTCAAATGAGGTAATTTTAAGCTACTGCAGATTTCTGCATGGTAGAGACAAGTTTTTATTCATGTAACTCTTCCACCATGGGTAGGATTTGGCACAAGGTCAATTTTTAAGTTTGTTTGTTTGCTTGGATTTTATGGTATATCAACCTTTGTTGGTTATTTAATGCCAAATTCATTTTTATACAAATAAACAATTCTATTTCAAACAATTCAGTTTAGCATAAGTATACAGTTTAATTGTCAAAAATAGTTCTATTTCAAGCTATTCAGTTTAGTCAAACAGTTTTAATTCAAACAATGCAGTTTAGTATAAGTAAAGTTTTGTCAAAAACAGTTCTATTTCAAACAATTCAGTTCAGCATAAGTACGCAGTTTACATGTCAAAACAGTTTTATTTTGAGCAGTTCAGTTTAGCATAAGTAAGCAGTTTAGTTTTTGACCCATGGATAGGACCCTATCAGGTGCTACCACTTCAGGCTACAGTGATCCTGGGACTGATGGCAATGAAGGGGTACGACGCATTTCCTAAAGCTCCAGCATTACTGGAACCTCACCATCAGATTGTTTAGGGGTGTCCTCGTGGTGTAATGGTTAAAGCGATGAACTGCGGAATCGTAGTACGCGAGTTCGTACTCCAGTCGCGCTATTATGTTCACTTTCGGGCAAATACCCTTGGGAAAGGTATGAACCCCCTTATTCTCCCTCCAGCTATGGGTAAATAGTAGGGCGGACTAGGTTCTTCAGTCTTGTTGAGGCAACTAGTCTAGGAGAAGGAAAACTCTGAATTCAAACCTGTTAAACTCCGCTTAAAAATTGACCTTGTGTTGTGTCCTGCCCGAGCGGAGGGGTTGGTAAATAGTACCATCAGATTGTTTAGTGCCACCAGGATACTCGTTGGTGGGGTCTTACCCTTCTGCAGAGGTGCAGTTGGTATATTCTACAGACTCAGCTGACTGGGCAACAATTTTTAAGTGCAATACACCTGGTTTGATTGGTTTGCTGGCAAATCAACCATTTTTGGTTATTTAATGTGAAGTCCTGTTTATATTTATATTAAATATGATTTATAAACACATTTTGTAAATAGACAGTTGAGTGATCAAACAGTTCTATTTATAAGAATTTAATTTAGCTCAAGTCAACAAAGTTAAACAGTTCCAAGTATTGCTATGTATCACTAACAATTCAATTAAACATCAGTCATTTGTTTACACACAGATAAATGTTCAATATTCTATTTCAAACAATAGCACACAGTTAAAGAGTTTCAAGTATTGCTATTAAACACTAGTAATTCTATTCAACATTACTCATTTGCTTGTACACAGTTAAATTGTTCCCAGTATTGCTATGTATCACTAACAATTCAATTGAACATCAATCATTTGTTTACACACAGTTAAATGATCAAATAGTTTTATTTCAAGCAATTCAATTTAGCATAAGTCATTTGTTTGTGCTTATATTAAATATCAAACAGTTCTATTTGACCCAAAGATAGGACCCTATCAGGTGCAACCACTTCAGGTCAGAGTGGACGTGGGAGTGATGGTAAAGAAGGGGTACTCTGCATTCCCCAAAGCTCCAGTATTACTGGAACTTCACCATCAGATTGTTTAGTGTCATTACCAGGACACTTGTTGGGAGGGGGTCTTTCCATGGCCGTCACTATAATACCATAATAATAATGGTATTATAGCGATGGCCATGGTCTTTCCCTACAGCAGGGATGTAGTCAGTTTATTTTGCAACCCCAATCGACAGGGCTAATCAGGTTTGAATTCAGAGTTTCTCTTTTCCTACACTAAATGCACTGCCAAAGCTAAAGAACCCCATTTTGCACTAATATTTACTCATAGCTGGTGAGAGAAGGAGAAAATATGGATTCATGCCTTTCCCTAGAGCATTAGCATGAAGTGAAACACAAGCACCCTCATCTAGAATTTGAATTCAAGTCGCTGACTCCATTTCATTCAATAATAACTCTAATGCAAAACTCACCTCCATGAGGAGACAAATACGATATAGCTTCATCGGTTAAATAATGGATTGACTGAATCTTTTATATAGCATGTAGTGTGGATAATTTGAAAAGACTTAAACAATTGTTCCAGAAGTGGAAACAGTTAATGTCAAATAAGTCTGATTGAGGGATAATAATAACCTTTAAGAACAGCTGAAAACTTGGTTGTCATTGGAGGATTGTAAAGTCAGGTGACTAAAATCCTAGAAGTTAGATTTCAATCTTAAATCAATTAACCTAGAGCAGTTGAAAGTGCCACACCTATTTTCCTCTATGTTCTAAAGGGCAAATAAACTCAACCCAAACTACCCCAAACGCATCATACGAGGATCATTAAATAAGTTTTCAGACTTTTTTGTATGGGCACTTTTATTGATAGTACACACATGAAACTCTAGTCCCCTTCGAAGTAATCTCCTCCGACTCAAATGCACTTGTTGTACCGTTCCAACAACTTCTTCAAGGCCCCATGGAAGTCCTCTTGTGTGAGCGTGTCAATGACTTTCCTCACAGCCTCTTTCATCTCCTCAATTGTCTCATAACGACAGCCTCTGAGCTTAGGAAATAGCCAAAAGTCACAGGGAACAAGGGAGGATGAGGTACTGTCTTGATGCCCATCTCGGTCAAATAGCCAGTGACAAGGATGGAGTTGTGGACTGGTGCATTGTCCTGGTGGAAATGCCACTGACCCAATTTGAAGAGTGCTCGCCTCTTCCGACGGAATCTCTTCCTGAACTCCCTTAAAACCTCAACATAGTAACCCTAACCCTAACCGTTTGGCCAACCAACTCTGGTGTATTGACTTCCTTACTCCTCCCACTCCTCTCATCATCCCTCACAGATTCCCTGACTTCCTTGAATCTCTTATGCCACTCAAAAACTGATGCTCGATTCATGCAAGATGGTCGAAAAGCAGTCTGAAGCATTCCCTACATTTCTGTGGCATTTTTTCCAAGTTTAAAACTGAATTTTTATTGCATATCGTTCTTCTAAAGTGTCCTCACGTCCAGATTGCATCTTTGAAATTCACCAACTGTGACAATCAGGCTTTAGTAGGGTGTATTCCAATTGCTGCTGTAGCAGTTCATTTGAACCTGAAATCATAAAAATTGATCAGTCATCTCATAAGATGTATAGCAATAACATAGTAAATTTTCAAGTGTCTACAATTTTAAATGCTGGTACAAAAAAGTCTGGAAACTTATTGAAGGCACCTCGTATATCTGATCCTGTATCTGTAAAATAATATTTGATCCCATATTTGCAGAATAATAACAATAATGTAGAATAATAATAACAATAACACTTGCCGGCCTAAGGGTACCAACTAGTGGACCAAAATGAAATAGACTGTAACCTAATACAGCCCCGGTATTTGTCGAGCGCCCCACGTATGCACGAGTATGCCACACGGCCTCTTTATTGTGGCAACCAGGCATCGTAGCCCACACACGCCCAGTGGTTCCAAAAATGCCTTGAGACCTGTCGGCATTCCCCTAAAAAAGGGCGCAAGGTAACAAACCCAGCCTCTCCGGAGATAGTTAAAGCCTGGGGAGACGGCCACCTGAGGTTCAAAGACTGTCGGCCTCAGCTGCGAAACGCGAATGCTGAGCCTCCCCAGCACCAACGTCAGGCATCCTCAAATGATTGCTGCCAGAGCTAAGACACACCCGACTTGATCCGCGTACCGGGGAACACAGCTGGCTGAAGTGTATCCCGACCCAGTTGGCCAGGACTGCAAATAAAAAAGACTAATACAGACCCAGTACTTGTCGAGCGCTTGACGTACACACTAGTATGGCACATAGACTTTTTTTTTATTGTGAGAACCAGGCCCAGAACTTCCACACGTCCGGCGGTTCCAAAACCTCCTTGAGCCCCGTCGATATTCCCCTAAAAAGGAGCGCATCAGGCGCCAGGCGATTAACCTAGTTCCTCCGGAGAGGATTAGAGCCTGAGAGGATAGCCCCCTGGGACTCAGAGAACGCCGGCCTTTGCGCGCTTGACATTAATGCCGGCTTCCCAGAATCCATGTCAGACGGCTTCGATCTACTGCCACTGGAATCAAGACACACCCCACCTGATTCGTGTACCGAGTGACACGGCCGATTGAAATGTGTCCCAGCCCAATATGCCAGAACTGCAAGTCAAAAGGAAATGCAGACCCTGTGTTTCTATTAAACTGAAGTCGGTATTTATATACGAATATGTCCACTCGTAGGTCAGCATTAAGTCACAACCCAGGAAATTGACTTGCCCATGTGCACATCATAGAACGCCCTAATGCGTCATAAAATAACTCTCCTTCTTCTGGAGTTCAGTTTAAGATCTAACTCAGCTTGTTACGAACTCCTATGTGAAATCTCACTCTCTAAATAGCTACTATAGGGGGTGTTTACAATTTGAACCGTTCTAAGGCAAAGTTTCATTTATCAATCGTCTGGATTGATATTCAAAAAGTGATGCGAATCTTATAGGCTAAGAAAAAGCGTGTTCCCAAACTGATAAGCCATGGTATTCTTCTCTGGCGATGAATGTTCTGAAGAGGATAAATCAATCCCTTCTTCGGAAGAACAACAATGCCAGTGATTAAATATAACAGTTTAATAAAAGTGTATCAAGTGAAATACAATCAACTATCGTATGGCATCTATAGTTATGCAAAACAGAATACAGCGCCTAGATTGACTATATGTGTGTGTCAGTCTTAAATCAACTTAAGCAAATTAATAAAATGTTGAAGTCATTCATTGATGAGTGTGTATTTGAATTGGGTTTTTTCTCCCATTTGACTGCTCTAATTGTGTGAGGGCTTTGCCTCTCTCAATACGAGTCGCTTTGTTCTCTCCACACTCAAAACGCTAACTTAACTCATGATAACAAATTCTGTCATTATATGGACATTTCTTCAAAATCCAATCTATTCAAGCATCTTTAACAGTAAGAGGTTATGTTACCTCCTCGTTATATTAATAGGAAAATAAAGGGAGACGAACGAAGAAGCTGTAAGGTTTTCAATTTTAGAAGTTTAATAAAGGCTTGAGATGAGAGTTACCCTTTGTGCTAGTCGTCGTAGTGAGAAGGAAAACAGGTATAAAAGGGTTGAGCAGGCATTTGGCTTGTTGCCAGTCGTTTGTAGTGCTGTACATTTTGGAGTGAGGAATAAAGGTCTCCAAAATAGATAAGCAGAATTGAAGTGGCTGGTTGTCTGAGCGCGATTCACTTCGCTGTAGACGTAGCAAAAGTCGTGTTTGCTGTTCAAGGTCAGGAATTATGTAGTCACTCATAAATGTGTGGTCCTGGTTGCTGTAGGAGAATGGCATGAAGGTCTCCAGAAAAGGTTTCCAGGAATGAAGTAGCTGAATGTCTGAGTGATTTACGCATCGCTGTAGACATAGCAAAAGTTAGAGGCGCCGTAAAAGTGTTCCTGTGAGTGGCAGATTAAATGCATCTAATTCATGTTCAACTGGGAACCTTTGGTCTAAGAGGGTAGACTCAAAAGTCCATAAATTAGACGGCTTTCCTCATGGTGTTGTGATTCTGCTGCTAGGAAGAAAGCGGACAGAAAGTACGTTCGTCCTGCTCGAAAGGCTCTGAGGAAGAGATAGTTTGGCGGGCTTTCACCATTTTTATGTTGCCCGGGAAAACGGTTCGGGCTGAATTGGATAAGTCATCCTCATTGGGTGGAAATATTCGACGACCATAACGGTCAAATTAATTTACGTGCCAAACAAACATACGAAGTTCTTTCTGCTACACATCTATTGTGATATGTTGTATAGT
Source organism: Sepioteuthis lessoniana (assembly GCA_963585895.1). Taxonomy (NCBI): domain Eukaryota; kingdom Metazoa; phylum Mollusca; class Cephalopoda; order Myopsida; family Loliginidae; genus Sepioteuthis; species Sepioteuthis lessoniana. The sequence continues at coordinate 61,019,471 of OY757908.1, forward strand.
TGTGCCCCTTAGTCTAATCGCTTAAAAACAAAGGCTGATCATCTGCCCTTTATATAGTCACTTCCTGTAATGGCTGTCACATAATAAACATGAAATCTCTGAAGGTTCTGTCTTCATTTTGTTTATCCAAACCCATCGTTGTGAATTAAATCCACATAACATAACACCGAGTGAAAGCCCAAAAATAAAGTTGAAATTTAAAAGATATATTTTAGTCACTTTTCTTCTTTCTTTCAGTAATTCTCTTTTGCAGCCTTCTACAGACACAGAAGAAGCCAAGAGCTAAACGGGCAAGAGAAAGAAAACAATGGAGTCAGATATCTAAACCCAAAACCGACTACTACCAACCAAACTAAAACCAAATAACTCCAACAAATTCCACTAAGCCCCATTCATTACTGTCTGATTCGCAAACCTCATGGACTACGTTTGTAATGTCACGTCACGATTGAGCCAGCCTTAACCTTTCGGTAGTGGTGCCTATATTCGGACCATAGCGGTTGCCGCAGCTGCTAAATACATGATAAATCTTAGGATCTACACACACGTTTGTTCAATGTCCGCTACTTATTTCAATAGGAAAACCTTTTATCCCCGCACATAAATAATAGTCGAGGCAGCTGATAATGAAGTATTGTAGTCTTTTTAATTCTATAAAGTATATTTTAGAATTAAACCCGCATAACATAGCTGTATTAAAAATCGTCTCCTGTTCAAATCAAGTTCTTAGGTCATTTCCACTACACTTAAAAACTCGAAACAATATTCCAATATTGTCAGCCTATCTGGCTGTTAACTCAAGCCAACTTCAAAATCCATAATAGGGTTTGACCTCTTGCTAGACGGGTTCACAAATGGCCTTCTCAACAAACAATCTGTTCTCTGAGAAAACTACAAAAATCTGATTTTTCACATGAATCCAATCCAGACAGCTGTGAAGATTATTACAACCACGATATTCTCAAAAGGAAGTTAACTCTCATACATCACAATCGGTTAATTTTGTCACAGTGATTTTTCATATGGAGTCAGTAACATTATCAAAAATGAATAAAGAATGTGCACACAAAGAATGTCTTGATTATTCCTTCCAATAAAAAGAAAAACATAGGGCAGCTTGGAGAGGCGAAGAAAAGAAAAGGTATCTCCAGTCAAAGCAGATAAGAATGACAAGATGATAATACAACAAATTTGATTTGGTGCCGTGACCAGAATGAGACAAGGATTGACTCGGTATTTTGGGGTGTTTTCGAAAATGATACAAATTGGCTCTGTAAATTCTTTATTATAAATGCTGTGTTAAATATATTCATACCACATCCATGCGACTGTGGATGGAGACTACCGGTCTATGTAAAGAGCATAAATGGAAAATTTCAATAGTAAATTAATTATAAATATCATCATCATCATCATATCGTGCTGGCAGCACGGATATCCCTGACCCTCTCTCGCCACTCCTCCCTATCGTTCATCGCCCTAGGTAGGTCTTCAGGACAACAACCTGTATCCTCACATAGCTGCTGAATGTACGTTCGTGCTAGTCGTCCTGCTTTTGCACGGCCATGTGTGGGGATCCATAAGAGTACATCTCTTATGAGTTCATCTCTGCTTCTCCAGCAATGTCCTGCATGTCTGGTTCGTCTAACTTGAATAGTTTTCGTGATAGGGGGCAGGTGGCCGTACAGTTGGTGTCTTGTGGGGTGTTGCTGCCAGGACTTGTTCAGGATTGCACGCAGCATTCTTGTGTAATTGCCATCTAGTTTCTTCTCCAGCCGTTTTGTTAGCGTCCATGTAGTGCATCCATATAGCAGTATCGACGTGACCGCTGCCTGGAAGAAACTGCGTTTCATTTTCCGATTATAAATATAACAGAGCAGAAGAGTAAAGAATAGCCTCAGAAAATGTAAAGAGAGGTAGAGAGATTATGAATTTTAAAGTAATTGCAGTAGGAATGGTTAATAATATATTGACGAATCTTTTATTTGGCATGCAGTGTAATTTTAAAAGATTTAAAAAGTTGTCCCCAAAGCGGAAACTGTTAATGTCAAATTAATTCAATTGACTGCTTATGACCTTTAAGGGCAGTTAAAAGCTTTGCAGTCATTGGAGGATTATAAAGTTAGGTGACTAAAATCCTAGAAGTTAGATTTCAACATTAAATTTGTTTGTTCAGAGGAGTTGAAGGCTCCACGCCTATTTCCCGACTTTCGAATGGAGTCAGTTACGTTATCAAAAATAAATAAAGAAAATGTACACTGAGGATGCCTTTGTTGTTCATCCCAGTAAAGAACAAGGGATAGCGTGGAGTGTTGAAGAAAAGAAGAGCGATCACTGACTAAAGGAGACAACACATCTTTCTCATTCCTCCGTGTTAAATAATAAGTTTGCGTAAAAAAATCAACTTTATTACAAAACTGCTTCTAAATAGTTCTTTCTTTAAGCCATACACCCACAAAGATTCTGTTCCCGTAACTGAAAACACAGCTGGAAGTATTCAACTGACACTGTTTTTGTCATAAGGGTTTAGATTAAGAGACTAAGATGAGTGTTCTTTTAGGCAAAAGATTTGTTCATAAAAATTGTGTCAAGAAAATAAGGAGTATGATCTTTCTTTTTAATTTTCAGGTTGGCAACTCTTATTGCCAATCAATCTCACTGTTAAACATCTATCGGGTTTTATGAGACTTCCCACTTTTATCGGATTTTCTTCAGCTTGTTAAGTGACCAGCCAACTAGAATGAAGTTTTAGTCTTCCATTACTGTGTTTCATTGTCCGGAAATAAAACTTGATATCCATAAGCCTGTGTTAATTCGTTAAATATTTTTTCAATGCCCTGAGGTTTGACATAGAATTTAATCTTGTTTTCTATTTTCTTAATGCACTTTACGAAGCACACTTGTAACAATCCAATATTACTTATTTAAACCTGAATTCTTAGAGGCAACGTCGAACTGAATATTTTCATATGTGCTCAAGGTTAATATCGATGAACTGCTTTCATTGAAGGTTGCCAATCTGAAAAATGAAATGAAAATCAGTCCCATTACTTTCTGTATCAACCAAGTATATTTATGCGGATATGCTGAAAAGTTCTGAAACTAACAAAGAAAGAATAACCCTGACCCATAAAATGTATACGTAATTCGACATTTTCTTCCCACAGTTCAGCACACACACACACACACACACACATTTATAGTTGAATTATTTGTCATCGTTAATTGTTTCGATTTTTTTATTAAATCTTCATCGAGGCATTTAAATATATGATGCTATATCTTCTAAAGTAGATTTAATTTTAATATAAATTGAAATGTTATGTTATTATAGTGTACAGTGATCGGGTTAACCCGGAGGTCAAATATCTACAGAGGTTGTAATTAACTGGCGAGGGGTTAAGGAAGATAAGCCAAGTATTTGTCGCTGCCTCCCACCAGACACGACTTGACACAAGGTCAAAAGCCCAAAGGCCGATTAAAGTGGGGATAAAGGGGAGGGGAAGGTCGGGAACGAGCCGAGACTCGAACCCTGCTTGTCTGTGCTGCTCATCGGCTCACTGAATGCAATGTGAGCCTGATGCGTCAAGCAGTTTCACGAACCCAAATGTGGGTCCGGGAGCCAGCGTGTGAACAAAATAGAGTAGGATTTTCTTCGAAAATCTGCATACTGGTTGCTTAAAGATTAATTTCGTTGTGAAAAAGTTACTTTTGAGTTTTAAGAGTTGGAGTTGATCCCCACGGACTTTCTTGAAACCTATGTATGGCACTAGACCTTGGTGTCTAGTTCAAACAATAACCCGGCATACGTGCCCGGACCACATTTGGGTTCGTGAAACTGCTTGCCTCATCAGGCTCACATTGCACCAAGTGAGCCGATGAGCTGCATAGACCAGCAGGGTTCGAGTCTCGGCTCGTTCCCGATCTTCCCCTTCCCTTTTATTCCCACTTTAATCGGCCCTCGGGCTTTTGACCATGTGTCAAGTCGTGTCTGGTGGGAGGCAACGACAAATAAAAAGAGTTGGAACTGATATAAAAAAGAGAATAAATATATAAAAGGTGGCTACAGAATTTTCTTCTCTCGCAAATGATGCTATTCAAACCACATTAAGAAAGGCAGGCTTGAATATTTAGTTTCTTTGTTGAAGTGACTCCTCGTGGTGTAGTGGCTAACGAGGTAGACTGCAACATTGTAATAAACAAGTGCCACTAATATTCTTCTACAAAGGTGGCTTTGGCTTTAAATAACCCACAAAGCCTTATATGCCATTAAACAAAGAAACCAAACGAAACCATCATTGCAGAAAAACACCTGTGATACTATCTAACCCGCAGATGTGGAGGGATAAGAGGGTTCATGCCTTTCCGAAAATGAACATAATAGCGCAACTGGAGTTCGAACCCGCTTGCTACGATGTTGCAGTCCAGTATGTTAACGAGTGCGTAGCGAAGACCTTGAATAATGAAGAAACATCTGAATAAAAGTAGAAAGTAATAAAAATATAAGATATGTTCTCCACTTCTCTCATCCTTTGGGATCTAGTAAAAACCATTTGAAACGCCTGAAAATGTTACAATACATCATCATCATCATCGTTATGTTGATATTACGGAGTCCCTTAACTCTCTCTCTCTATCCGTCCCACTGCTCCTGAAAAGTGTTCTAGACGACGTCCAGTACTCGCACAGAGGTGATATATATTAGTCCTTGATGGTCGGCTAACACTGGCGTGTCCATGTGAAGGAGTCCATAGTAGAACGCCGCTTTTGAGTTCGTCCTAACTTCACAAGCAGTGCCAAGCATGTCTCGTTCATCTAACTTGAATGAATTGTGAGAAAAGAGATAAGTAGCCATACATCGGTTATTTTGAAAGGTGCTATTTCAAGGATTTGTTCAAAATAGTACGTAACATTTTTTTGTTGTTCACATCTATCTTTTTCTTTATGTATTTCGTTAGAATTCAGGTAGTGTGTCCATATATTAGTACGAACTCAGCTTGGAAGAAATCTCGCTTTATTTTATCTGAGAGATCTTTTATACATATATATATATATATATATATATATATATATATAAAAACTTACCTATCTTAGCATATTTCTTTAAAAGACGGGAAGATTTTTCTTGTCTCTTAAAAAAATCCAACATTTTCAAATATAATTCTACGTGCCAAACACGCACTTAATACTTTTGAATTAAAAACACTATGTGCAGGTTTTTATATTTTCGCTGTATACATTTTATTTGCTCCTGTTATCTCGACAAGCATCCACTGCTGTGTGAACAATTCTAATGATATCAAAGTCCTGATGAAGGTTATTGAAACCGAAACGCTTAACGTTAACTTTACATCACAATGAATTCACCAATTTGGATTATTCTGTTTTCCTGCTTTCTTCATACTGTCGGATTTAGATCCATATTTACTTTCATATATATATATAGTCATCCACAGAAAGATCTGTTTCGTTCTATCAGAACTCATCAGTGTGGCTAGACATACTAGCTTCCCGTAGCTGGGATCGAAACCCAGTTGACTCAAACGCCAATCCAAGCCTCTACACCTCAGCCACGAGGAGCCAGTAGCAGCGAAGTAAATTTTTAAACGGTTATGAATCACAATTACTATTGTTTACATACATCCACTTAACGGCTACCGAGACCTCAATTCATGTATGAAGAGACTTGCAATAAACGCTAATGGCAACGCGATTACTTCATCCGCTAGAGAACTCAACCCTACGTGGGTAGGGGAATATATATATCTACATAGTCATCCACAGACAGATCTGTTTCGTTCAATCAGAACTTATCAGTGTGGCTAGACATACTAGCTTCCCGTAGCTAGGATCGAAACCCGGTTGACTCAAACGCCAATCCAAGCCTCTACACCTCAGCCACGATATATATATATAAACTGCTTTATAAATCACATCTGATCAACCTTTATCCAAATAGGCTCCATACTTTAACAAAATGATCCTTCTCGAAAATCCTACTACCGAAGCAAAATCCAACTTGATCTTGATCTATTTTATTTAAGGTGTTGTATAGCCACATAATGAATATGCATATATACACATATACATGCAGAATACATATTGACGCAATAATAAAGACGAGCGAAGACTTCTTTAAAAAATATACCTCTCACTTTATTGAAAGGGTTGTGTGTGAGAGGGAGTTGGAGACTGAACAAAGACTGCAACATATTGACCTTCCCAGCCCCTCCGGACATAACCGTGTGTCGTTCTCGTTCTCCTGGACTGCTCAACCGGAGGCCTAGGGGCCTCTCCGCTGGGTGCTGTTCTCTCTACCGCATCTTGTCTCTAACTCATCTGATCTCCAACTAACTGACTTCCTGTCTTTACCGAGTTATATAATAGTTCAACGCCCCCTTCTTCTTGTGGGCGCCACAATTGCACTCATTTAACCCATCCACGGTCAAGGTTATAATTCTGATATTCCTCGACCGGATGCACCTGTTATTTACATCGGTGTATTTCCTATTTTGACAGCCCTGCCGGGTCGTAGGTCAATATACAACAAAAGGTTTAGTCTCTCTTTGGCTTGAAATATCCCATCATGATCAGTTTTGTTTACTCTTGAACCATCTTTGAGCAACTCAAACGTGTTATCGGAAACCAGAATATATTGTGTGCTTCCTCATTACATTGGCTCGAGCCGAATCCCTGCTGCATAGCCTGGAGCAGCTAGCAAGAGGCATTGTTTTCTCTGTGAACTCAGATAAAACAGAGTTCACGTCTTTTAATCAAGACAGTGACATCTCATGAAACAGAAATCCTTTGATATTACTAGATCAGTTCACTTGTTGGCCGTGAGAACGGGATCCGAGTGGCTGAGCAGTCGCAGGCGTTGCAACTAAACGGATCACATGACTTTCAACATTCCACTTTGGCCCTTACTGAGCTAGAAGGGAGATCAGAGGGGCCCGATCCGATCAATCAGCTGGTCATGTCAAGCCCGAGCACTTATATGATTGTTCCGACCGTATTCTTCAATTGGCTGGTTATGTCTGTGATCCGGCAACCGAAGTAGTCACATGACGTGCAACATTTACAGGGCCAGACAAGGTGATTGGAGAGGCCCGATCTGATCAATCAGATAATCATGTTAAGCCCGAGCACTTATATGATTGTTTCGACTGTATTCTTCAAAATGCACTTGTTTCAAACAAGTAATTAAAGTTGGCCACTGTAGTTGAGGGCGAGCCGAAGGCTCCCTTTTTATTAGCTACTACACCGAGATATAGGGGTGGGCGCGACTCCTTTCACTTGATTGCTCCACTTTACCCTTGATCCGTACCTTATAATGTTTAGTGTTAAGCAACGTGGTATGAAGTATCAATTTTTGAGTCTTTGGTATCACTCAACCAGGGATTGAACCCCGGTCGATATATATATATATATATATATATATATATATATATATATATATATATATATTTGTGTATATATATACACATATATATATATCTTTAAAGAAAAAAACAAAGACCGGTTATTTTAGGATTATAAATTTATTTCCATCATGTTTTTCGTTTCTGGTGTGAACCAAAAACACGAAGAAAAATATAACAGGAATTCTTCAGATCTAATGGATAAATAAAACAGAATAGACACGGTGGGTAGAGATTTAAAGAGTTACCTCCTCGTTTTATTGAATTTCCGTTTTTTTATTTACCTATTTATTTTATTTTCGAAATTCTTCCGTCAGTTATAATTACAGTAATTTAACTTTTTTATCTATTTTATTTATTTATTTTATTTTCTTGTTAAGTTCGATAATTAACTTTTAAGGGAAATATTAGTGCTTATATAATTTCGATTTGATTTTTTCTTTAAAGAAATATTGCTCTGTAAAATCAATTACATTGAGCTCTCTACCAGGAAAATTTAAATGTTCAGCTCCTGAATGATTTTCTTGTCCTGAAAGAATTACTCCCAACTCTGGTTTAACTGAACCGAATAATACTCGTGTGTGTGTGTGTGTGTGTGTGTGTGTGTGTGTGTGTGTGTGTTTAAATATGTATATATATGGGTAAGTATGTAGGAAGAAATAAGTTGAATTTGACAGAATGTACATGAAAAAGGTAAAACAGAAGAAAAATATATTCAATTTGTGACAGGTCATGTGATGAAAGTAAATGCTGTTTTGTGATTTGAGAAACGGATTTGTGACGTTTTATTGCTTTAAATGTTTAGAGAAAGGGGAGCTAATCTTTAGTGTGAATATATCAACCAGTATTAATCCGTTTTTTTTTTCACATAGCAAGATCTACGAGCCCCGATGGAAGACTTCTAATTGAATCAAAATTTATCTATCATAATTATTTCTCTTACTAAAATAATTTTGATAAGAAAACTTTTGCATTCAAAAAAGATTGAAGTCGAAACGCGTTGGCAAATAAACTAACCATCAAACATTTTTCTTCCGTTTTACCTTTTCTATGTACATGTGTAAGTATATATGTAGGATTTATCTGCATATATATATATATGTATTCTAAAGTAAACTTTTACAAGACAATTAACCATAAAAAAAATTCCCTTTCCCGTGCGATTCGAAAGCTTAAAGTGGGTAAACACCCCCGGTGAAAATTCAAATACTTCTGATTTTAATATATATGTGTATATATGAGTATATATGTATATATGAGTTAATATATATATAAGTATATACAGGGTGGAACGATAACATTGTCGTCCTAAAGAAAACAACACTACAGCTTTATTTTAAAACTTTTATTGAAAAAATCAATTCAGGTAACTTGATTATGTAGTAGAGCTGACATCTATTCAATGTAGCCGCCTTCAGCCTCAATCACCACCTCGATACGGATCCGGAACTGGGAGCATGCCTTTTCCACAAGCGCCGGCGGGAGCTCGGCGAATGGCAGCGATCAGGCTTGGCTTTGGTGTTGTGGGAGGTCATGTTGGTGATGTTCTCGACGTATGGCCAAACGAAGTAGTCCAGCGGGTTCAGGTCGGGGGAGGAGGGGGGCCAGTGAGAGAAGGATACAAAGTCGTAGCACTCCTTCTGAAGCCAAGCCTGGGTCTCTTTGGACTTGTGGGTTGGCGCTAAGTCATACTGCCACACCCAGGGTCTGCCACCGGCCACCTGATTGCACCAGGGGATCACCACACTCTTCAGCACATCCAGATACACTTTGGTGTTGACTTTCAAGCCGACTTCGAAGATGTGAGGAGGCATGATGTGGCCCTCACTTGAAATCACACCAAAGACCATAACCGTAGCCGTTCGAAGGGTCGTCCCATGCGTTGAGCTGTGCCCTCAAGCGTTGAACCGTCCGGATTTGCATTTTGAGGGTGCTGGCAATGGTCCTGTTGTCATAACTTGGATCGGTAGAGAGCATGAGTTGTACAGCGGCGCATCTCCGATCTCGCACGTTGAACATTGTGTCACTTTCAGACATGATAGAAGGCTCCTATCGCTCTTGGGATTTGTACACAACTGGCCAACTAGTAGATGGTCTGCAACAAAAAAAATAAAACCGGTTTTCATTAAACGGAAATGGAATCATGTTATCTTTTCTAGGGTGACAATTTTATCGTTCCTCCCTGTATATAGGATTTATCTGCATATATATGTATGCATATATATATGGGAATATATATGTACGTATATATATATGTATCTATATGAGTATATATGTATATATATATTTGCAGGTATATATGTGCATATATATATGTGTGTGTGTATGTGTGTGTGTGTGTGTGTGTGTGTGTGTAAATATATGATCGTTCATGTATATATATATTTATTTATGCGAGTATATATGTATATATATACGTATATATGTATGTGTATATGTATGTATGTATGTATGTATGTACCAACATTTCCGCACGGACAGAATGTGATACAAGGGCAATTTTAAAGCGGAATTAAACAGGCTTGAATTCAAAGTTTTCCTTCTCCTAGACTGGTTGCCTCATCAAGACTGAAGAACTAGGCTTTCCTACTATTTGCCGATATCAGGATGGAGAATAAGAGGATTCATATCTTTCCTATATTAGTGCTTTATGAAATGCAATCAGTCTTGTCCAGGATTTGAACTTGTGTCACCGTGTCCATTTCCTACGACGATATATATATATATATATATAATACGAATTAAATAGGAATAGTGGGGGACCAGATAAGGTGTCCTGTAACTGTAGAAGAAAAGGGGAATACCCCTTGGGCAGACGATTGAACTCGAAGAACGTCATATACCAATCGTGCATTTCTCACATGGAACATAATAATCGGAAGAGGGTTTATATTGGTATATCTGCTGGGAATTGGGAACAAGGACTGTATAACCACATTCATTCTTTCTCCAATCTGCGACTTAGAAACCAAACCACTCTATCTATATAGTTTTCGAAACTTAAGGATCAGGGGCTAACCCCACGCCAGAAAACAAAGTGGAAAATTGGTAAAAATAAAAAAATAAAGTGGAAAATTGGTAAAAATAAAAACTAGTAAAAATAAAAATAAAAATTAAAATTAGAAAATTAAAAATTAAAAAAAATTTTAAAAGATAAATAAAAAAATATATTGAAAAAATAAAAAATAAAAAAATAAAAATGAAAGAAATAAAATAAAAATTTTAAAAAATAGAAAAATAAAAAATAAAAAGATAAAGTGTAAAATTCAACGACGAATAGCTTCAACGACATATGTAACTTGTGTATCGATAAAGAAATTAGAATAATTAAATTTAAAGATCGCAGACTACTGCTTAATGAACGTAACGAACTTATGTTTAAATGTAGACATAAAAGTAAATTTAAATTATCCTGACTGGGAACCATCGAGGCCCCTACTCTAGATAAAAACAAGGGTATTGGTTTTGGATTATTTTTATTGGAAATAATAACATTTATTTCAGTAATTATTAGTATTATATGACGAGGGGATTTATGTAGAGAAGGAAATTCTTGGAACTTTAGATATTAATTCACAATTATTTTTTTTAATTTCTGGAGTACTTAATTCCCTTTGACAATTTTCGGGTTAAATAAAGGCACCTGGGGGCTACCGAAATTGTTTTAGGGGGTATATGATGGCCCCATTAGCTGAAGGATTTTAACATATGTAAAAGGAGTAAACAGAAAAATATATGAAGACGACCCTTTAGTTTACAAACTTACATTATTCGTAAAATTCAACCAGCTATGAAAAATCTAGCGTGTGTTCAAATTAGTATGGGTGAATTAACAGGAACCTCCTTTTCCTGGTTTCTTAATTTTTCTAATACATTATTGTTTTGACCCTCCTTATGATGGCCTGAGAGTTTAAATTTTTTTTTTCCTTTCTTCTTCCTTTTTTTCTTTTCAAACATATATATAGAATGTAATCCATATTTGGTGTTTTACAACCTCAAATTAAACGTGTAGAGTCATCTGATAAGACGAAGAGTATAATGATATTCTTCGCCGAAATAAATTTATAATGACAATTTAACCAGGTTTGAGTTTTTTCTAATTTCATTATATATATATATATATATATATATATATATATATATACGAGTATATGTAGATACAAGAATATATATATATATATATATATATATATATATATATATATATATATATATATATATATATATATATATATATAATAAAGCTTAACGTCTATCAATGTGTATCTGTATATCTATAAGACGAAAGGGCATAGAAGATACATAAAAACAAATTATATATTCTTATGTAAAATTTTACGAGAAAGTCAATGACTTGGATAAAAATTCAAATATCTCCAATTTTAATGAAATTAAATTCATATTGCTGATGTTTACTGGAAGTGAGGATCTTTATTTGGGAGTGTATACCGATTTGATTATTAGAAACTGGGAAAAGTGCTGAATTTTTTATTTCAAGAGTTTACTGATTCGATAAATCATTATGTTTCAGAGTTTTAATTATTTCTTGTTTTTCTTTTCTAATTGATTTACTTTATGTATTTTTAAAAACATATTTATATCTTTATGTAGTCATGTCCTTAACATAAAGTTTGCCAGCATCATACTTGATTTGTTAAGTATTATAAACAGTTATAATAAAGATATTACATTACTATGATGATATATGTTTAATTGTTAGTGTTTATTGTGATTCTTGAATAAACATTGCAATATGGATGTCTTTATAATTCTCCTCACGCTTTTATTTACTGGCTTATTACATGTAAAATCTGCAGTCTATGTGATGGCTGCTTCAATTTAAAAAACCAAAACATTGGGATGAAGAATGAGAAGTTTGTATGCAACCATGATTATAACTGTTTTAAAGGAAGCACCTCTTTTACACAAAACTGTTCATTCCTTTCTTTTGAGTAACAAGGATGGATATAGATTATGGTCTACATCATTGTTAACAATATCTTTATTAGGATAAATGAGTAATGAATTCAATAATATATTAGACTATATTATAATTTTTTAGTCGAAGACTGGCAATAAGAACTTGCGGACATTCCTCCCCACCAAAAAAGAAAAAAAAATTCAATTATATCGAAGCAGTAACTTTCATAAAGTAGAGTACAATTTTTGAAGTTTCTTTCTGAACTCAGTCAATGACGGGTATTTCTGCTAGTATATATATATATATATATATATATATATATATATATATATATGTCTAACGTAAGTTGGGCGGGTTTCGATCCCAACTTGAAGCGTCTTACGTGTCTAGCCACACTGAAGATTTGTGATACGACGAAACTGTATGTCTGCGGATAACAATATATATATATATATATATATATATATATATATATATATATATATATATATATATATATATATATGTATATATATATATATATATATTATACATAAAATAACATTTGTTAATTATAAATGAAGTATATATATATATATATATATATATATATATATATATATATATATATATATATATATATATTGTTATTTTTTATTATTAGTTAGATTCTTAATTATCTTTGATTTCAAGGTAATTTAAGTTTTTTCGATGATGTTTACGATTTAATTGTTGAGTAAAATAATATTTATGAGTAACAAATTATCTTTAGTAAAAATAGGGTTTAGAATCTTTGGAAAACATTCACGTTTGTGAATTTTGAGAGCTTTTCTTTTAGACAGTTAAACAATAAGAAGACATTTTATTAAATGGTAAAACTAACAAGACTCACATGAAATCTAATGCTGCACTTTACGCTATCTCTCTATCTATCTATATATATATATATATAGAGAGAGAGAGAGAGAGAGTGAGGGAGAGAGAGAGAGAGTGAGGGAGAGAGAGAGAGAGATAACAATAGAGATAAAAAAGTGAAAGTAAGGAAATAAAGCGAGGGAAATGACAGAGAAGTAGAGAAATGAGAGAAAACAGCTATTGTCTTTGATGGATATTTTTCCCGGCTTGTAATGCTTGTACCACTCATTAAATTGCGTACACCTAAAATAATCTACCCTGTAAGCCTGACAATATATATATATATATATATATATATATATATATATATATATATATATATATATGTATATTTGAATTTCGTTCAAACACGTTGGTCTTCAGTTATTCAACTAGGTAGGGAGGGGTGAACGACAAAGAACTGTTCACATGTTCATTCTAGCGCGTGTAAATCAATACTAATCAATGAGGCGTGATTCAGAGTGGGGGTTGTGTGTGTATGTACATGTTTGTGAACGCGCAAAGCCACTACCACTGCCACATAAGATTTGAGGTTTTGTTTCTATCTTTTTGTTTTTATTTTTCTCTCGAAATACAAGTGCCTACTTTTCATAAAACTTCACTGGTACACATCAATGAATATATATATATTTATATATATATAAGTTATATATAATATAAGTTATATTTATATATATAAGTTAGCCAATGGCGACCCGATGGCCCCGTTTTCGATAGCGACTAGTCCGAGGTGTAGGGGAGGGCGTTACTCCTTTCCTTGGATTGCTCCACTTACTCTTGATCGGTACTTTATAATATTGCGTGCTAAGCAAGGAGATATCGAGTAGCATTTTTTGAGTCTTTGGTATGACTTGACATGGGACTGAACCCCAGTCTCCTGGGCCATTAGCGAGTACTCTAACCATTATGCCAATGAGCCGGTATATTAAAAATATATACCTTGAAAACCAGAATTAGTTATTGTATTCATTTATATATTTATTATAATGTTTTACTTGTTTATGTGGTTTATTAGTTATTTAGGAAAAAACTAACATTCTACATTTATTTTCATGATTATTTGCATCAGAAAATTCTATTATCATTTTGAAAAGGCAATTTCATAATATCTGATGAAGCTGTGTTGGCGAAACCACGTATACGAATTGTTAATTTTAACTACTTTTTTTTTCAGCTATATTTCTTAACTATATTGTCGGGTATTATTATTGCTCAGAATAATGATATATGCGAAGCAGTTCCTCCTTCTTGATATCCAATAATTGATTGACAAACAAAATAGTGAAGATTATATCGATATTTCCTTTCAAGATAAAAATGTTCTGCAGAAAGTGTAAAGAAAGCATTAAATATTTAGACATTTTTATCCATCAGATATTGATTATGAGCAATCATGCCTTTTGTATTCTAGTTTGTTCCCCTCATCATCATCATCATCATCACTATCCCCCCACCTCCTCCTACTCCTCCTCCTCCCTCCTCCTCATTCTCTTGCTTCATTTTTGTGAATGCATTCGTGTGTGTGTGCGCGTGCGCGCACGCATATGCACGTATAGTTTGAAATGCCGATCCGAGGAGATTTTGGTATCGATGACTTAAAGGTTTGTTAACGTATATTTGTTGTATCGAAGTACAAAAACTCACTGTCACTCCTTTGCGGCGTTGCTTTGTGTCCTGTGGTGGGGCGCTCTCGACCGGTTGTGATTGCGTGCCGCACAGTTCGTTCGGGTATGTTCCACCACTGGATACATCACCTCCGGCCTCAGGGAGCCGTCTCCCCAGGCTTTAACCCTCTTCGGAGGGGTTGGGTTTATCGTCCAACGCCTGAGGCGCCTCGAAACGGGGAATGCCGACGGGGTCCGAGGCATTTTTGGAACTGCCTGTCGCGTTGGGCTTCGGCCCTGCGACAGGACCCACCTTAAAAACGGCCTTGTGCCACATTCGTACGCTGGTGGGGCGTAGGATAAATATTGTCACAATTATTTGAGTGTGAAGAACGCAATTTGGACACTTGTAGCTGAGGAAATGTATTATGGTTCAATATTCCCTTGTGGAAGACAAAGAATAAAACAGCGCAGCAAGGTCAATCTCTCTCTCTCTCTCTCTCTCTCTCTCTCTCTCTCTCTCTCTCTCTCTCTCTCTCTGGTCTGGCCTCGACAATTTCGCTGGGGAGTGTGAAATTGATCACTTGGTCCCTCCAGGCTAATCCTCTGTCGACAATCCTAGTTTCCTCGAAACTTCGTCTTTATAGCACGTAGCTAAACACTTTCCCACCATAAAGACTCTGAAGACGTATTGCTGGTTTCAACAGTTTTATTCACCGTAAAAAGGTGTAAAAACAGAAATGAAGAAATAAATAAAGTTGGCTCCCTTTTCAATAGCTTCTACACAAGGGTGTAAGGGAGGGCGCTAACATTTGCAAATGATTTTGAAAGGAAAGAATACAGCAAATAAATGGGCCGGTTGTGGGCTTGATTTGAGTTATAACAACTAACTAGGACAATGTCGCGGGAGCTGACGGAGTAATAATGACAGTAATAATGCTAACATGAATAATCTATCACAGTATCGTCTGAAGGCCCTAAACACAGAGATATGACATCATCATCATCATCATGTCGTGCGGCTAGCACGGATATCCCTGACCCTCTCTCTCCACGTCTCCCTATCATTCATCGCCTCTGGCAGGTCTTCAGGGTTACATCCCGTATCATCACATAGCTGCTGTATGTATGTTCGAGCTGGTCGTCCTGCTTTTGATTGGCCATATGCGTGGATCCACAGGAGTACATCACTTACGATCTCGTCCTTGCTTCTCCAGCAGTGTCCGGCATGTCTGGTTCATCTAGCTTGTATAGTTTTCGTGATAGGTGGTAGGTGACCGTATAGTTGGCGCCTTGTGGGGTGTTGCTGCCAGGACTTGTTCAATATTGCTCGCAACATTCTTGTATAATTGCCGTCTCGCTTCTTCTCTAACCGTTTAGTCAGCGTCCAAGTAGTGCATCCATATAGCAGTATCGACACGACCGCAGCCTGGAAGAAACTGCGTTTCATTTTATCGGTCAGGTTTGATTTCCATAAGATCGAAAGCCTATCGATAGGTGACCATGCCTTCGTTAGCCGTGTGTCGATGTCTTTTTCGGTTGATAAGACGCTGCTTCCTAGGTAGGTGAATTTGTCAACCAGTTTCAGGGAGGTTCCATCTAGTGTGGAGATGTCGCCTTTCTGATTAAAGTACATAAATTCAGTTTTGTGTGCATTAACATGGAATCCAATGCCTGTAGCGGCTCGTTCAAAACTATGCAGTAGTGTTTCGGCTTGGTTTGGTGTATTGGCCAGTAGCGCTATGTCATCGGCGTAGTCGACATCGGTAATTGTTTTTGCGGGGTACCTTAGTTACTGAATTTACAATAACAGAGAATGGAATTAAGGAGAAATATTACTGACACGAGAAAGACAAAGGACCAAGCGAATTACAGGGAATTGCCAACACATGGTTATATAGAAAATGGTAGTCGTCTAAATATCCGTCAAAGGAAAGACGTAGTCGTAAATTATGAGGTAAAATTGTAGTGACACTAATGTAAAATCACTTGAATAAAGGTTCTTAGCGTTTTGGTCCATATTCTAAAGTCAACTCAGAGAAAGTGGAATCTACGTCTTGTCTCGTTGAAATCTTGCAGGAAAAGGATTGAACAGGAAGTCCCTGAACCGGTGCTAATTTAATGATAAGTGCTTTCTGCTAAAAAAGGGTAAGCTATTATCTGTAACACGAAACCGGATGTAATTTGGAGAACCTGCTTGGAGCGATGGATGATAGGGTCGAATGTTGAGAGAGAGTCAGGGAAATCCGCGCTGTTAGTGCGATTTGATGATGATGATGATGATGATGATGATGATAAAATTTAATATAAAAGATGCTAACGAAATGCTGTTCACTCGTTTTTTCCAGGTTCTTCTTAAGTATTCATTAATTCATTCATTTACTCAAGTTGAGCATGAAACTAATTTTTAACACAAGAAGGCCGAGATTAAAGGGCACTGCGGAGGGGATTACTCCTCCACAAAGTATTGCCTCAACAGTAACCTGAGCTCTCTCTCTCTCTCTCTCTCTCTCTCTCTCTCTCTCTCTCTCTCTCCTTGACATTCGCCTGGCACCTCAGGCAACAGGCAAAACCCCTAGTCCACACCTTTAAATTAAGGGAAGATATTACCTGGAGACGCGGCACTTGAGGAGAGAGCCAGGCAATAGTTGATTATGTTGACAAGTGCTAGAAATTTAGATACTAAATCAACTCAATAATTGATAAAATGTTTATGTAAAATTCCACAAAACTTTGTCAACAATATACCCCAAAATCAAATTACAAAAAAAGTTAATTTAAAAAGAGGATTCTCAACTTTAAGGCAACCCTAAAAATTTCTTTTTTTATGATTTATTGGTGTGAAAGAGGTAAAAATTGGGATAAAGATTATTATCAATTAACTTGAAAATTGAAGTAGTAAAAGAAATAATTGTTCTTAAGAAGCTTAGTCTATCGTTTCAGATATTTCCTAGTTTCAAGTAATGTGCAGTGTCTTTGCTTGCAAAACAAATTACAGAAGCCAACAAAACAAAACTGTGTGTGAGAGGAATAAAATATTAGTTTATTGTTTGGTTAGGTGAGCCAAAGAGTCAAATGCCAACCCCTTCCGCTGTTCAAAGGGATATTTAAAAGATTCTGCCTGTACTGTTGGAAATCAACTTGATAATGAATACTTTTTAGAATCAAATAAGATTAATTATACAAATTTGAAACAAAAAAATTTATACAAAAACGACTCTGTCCAGTTTTAGTATTTTGAGAGGAAAATATTTTAAATGTTCAGTCATTAAAAGTTATTGATGGTATCCCTCTATTTATGTTGAGAATTTTTTTTAATTTGCTGTTAAGTATTATATTAGCAGCCAGTCCAAAAACCAGATAAATACACTTGATATTTGGTCAACACTAGAAGTAATTATCTGATACTTAAATTCTTCGGCTTCTGATCACAAGATATCTCGGATCAGCAATTTTCAGCAATGGTTCCCAAAACGTTTGGAATGAAATACAGCTTAGACATAGTAATACGTGTTTTTGAATACTACAAAATATCACGGTCATTGTATTATATGTTAAGACAGGATTATCAGTTATCATCATAAGAAGAAGGATGGCATCGAAAGTTTCAAAAGTTAATGAATTTTTTTTTCTTTGCTAACTGTATCGAATACTTTTAATGCTAGACAAAAAAGGTATATAATTTTCCATGATGAAACCCATTTTTATCATAGAAAATATTACCAATTCAATTGGCCGTGGAAAACTTAAGATACCTCCTGAGCACACTGTCAACAGTTATTTTTGTTTCAGCCTTTACCGTACAATAAAGAAAAAGTCGTGTTATAAATCATTAAATAACACTTTTATGCTTATTTCTGAGTTTCATTTTTTCAACATGAAGAGAAAGTTTATTCTTATTTTAGCAAATATAGTTTTAAAAAACTTGAACAAATACTACACTCCCAAACCAAGAAATGTTATAATGGAGGTCCAAAATTTCTTACAAGATTTCAATTTCAAAATTAACATCAACCTTTTTATTTGAAGAAATTGAGTTAACAGTTAAGGCCATCGCCTCTATCAGCTGATATATTATATGTGAGGTCAACTAAATAAATCAAGATTTTTAAAAAATCATATCTCACGTTCTTTGAAAAACTTTGGTTAACTGATAGTAATAATCATTTGCTTAATGTTCTTTTGTTAAAAAATACTTCCAATTTGTGGCTCACTGAAAAGACAGAACTAATCTTTGATGATAATGGAGTAAAATGAGTTTCAAAATGGGCACATCTTAAACAGTTATATCATTTTGGATCTGAAATACAAGTTACACTTCCAGATTTAAATGAAATTTACGTTTCTCCAAAGCCCGTAGAAAGACAAAGGGTTTCTGCTTGTAACAGAGGGGTTTCAGAAAAAAAATATATAAAGCATATCGGGGGTGTCCTCGTGGTGTAATGGTTAAAGCGCTGGACTGCGGAATCGTAGTAAGCGAGTTCGTACTCCAGTCGCGCTATTACGTTCACTTTCGGGCAAATACCCTTGGGAAAGGTATGAACCCCCTTATCCTCCCAGCTATGAAATAGTTAAAATAGCACCACTACTGTTCTTCTAGGAGAATGTCTTCGGCATTAAATAACCTAAAAAGAGTTGATATGCCATTAAACAAAGAAACCAAACCTTTAAAGCATATCTCACTCAGTCTGGAATAAATGCAGATAAGAATGATACTATCATCTGCATAAAGGAGGTGCCCGTGGTGTAATTGTTATCGTCGTAGGAAATGAACACGGCGACACGAGTTCAAATCCTGGACAAGACTGATTGCATTTCACATAGCACTAATACCCTTGGGAAACGTATGAATCCAATTATCCTCCCTCTAGCTATGGGTAAATAGTAGGACAGACTAGGTTCTTCAGCCTTGGTGAGGCGACTAGTCTAGAAGAAGGAAAACTCTGAATTCAAACCTGTTAAACCTCGCTTAAAAATTGACCTTGTGTCATATCCTGTCCGAGCGGAGGGGTTGGTAAATAGTATCATCTGCATAAAGAAAATTTTGACAAGGTGGAAAATTTTAAATGTTAAGACCCTTCAAATTGTTAAACAACACAATGATCATCTACAAGCTTAAATCAAATCTCTGATTGACAGCCAACTCGATTTGATCCATCAAGTTTGGTCAAATGTCTCTTAATATGGCTACTAGTCAAGGTAATTGCATAAAACAGTTATCCAAATTCACCGCTACTACTATACACCACATTTGCAATGGAATTGTCAGTCTATGTTGACAATGTTTAGTTACAAGCAATAAATGCGTGCTACTTGAGAGATTTACAACTGATTTACAACTGATCTATTTACAACTGATTTACAACTGATCTATTTACAACTGATCTATTAAAAAAGAATTCAGTAAACTTTATGAAGGATCAGGTTGCACCTATTTTATAAATGCCCAAAAGTGTATTGAAAAGCATCATATTAAGCAGACATCTTTATTTTTGATTCAAAATGTAAATATTGTTGCTTTTGATGTTAAGCCAGATCTCCAATGTACATCTTGTGATTATAAACTTTGTGAGGAAGGTTCAGAAATATTTGACAATCTGTAAAATTTAGAATTATCTTTTTCAGATGAAAGGAAAATGTCTCTCACGTACATAGCAGGATATATTTCAAGAAATGATAATCCTCCCAGTGAATATGAAACCCATTTTTATTATAGAAAATAATTGGCCGTGGAAAATTAAAAATTCCTCCTGAGCACACTGTCAATAGTTATTTTTGTTTCAGCCTTTACCATACAATAAATAAAAAGGCGTGTTATAAATCCTTAAGTAACATTTTTATACTTATTTCTGAGTTTCATTTTTTTCAACATGGAAAGAAAACATGCTCACATTTGTGGGGATTTAGGAATTAACAATAAAACTCCCAACCGGATGTTGACTCATCGGCTGCCACATACAAAATGTATAAACGTGTCGCTACGCACCGTCTCCACGTACCCATCCGGTTAGAAATCAGAAAAAAAGAAAAATAATAAAAATTAAAGTAGCCAATGGGAAGCGGTCGCGCCAAAAATGAGAAGGATTGTGGAGTGACGAGTTTGGAGCCGGTGGGGAAGAGATAAAAACTCAGGATTTCTGTGAACCGGGACAGTGAGGACAACAGAGACCCAAGGAAGCACATAGATACCGTGATCAAGCGAGAAGTAACGTCCGCCCTCGAGTTAAGAGCTGAAACTACTTTTCTGCTAGTTCCACTACCTGACCATAAAAGAAAGGAAAGAAAAGAAAAGAAAAAAAGAATAAGTACTCTTTAAAAACATTTTCCTCCTTTCCCCCTTTTTCCTAACATCTGACTTTCCACCACTTTGAAAATTTACTACTTGTAAAAGGGAACTTCTGAACATTCAAATCCAAGTTGACGCTTTGTTGTTTTATAAAAATTGTTTAAATTTTAGATATTCCTTGTTTGTCTTGTTTTAAATGAAGTTTTTCTCATTATATGTTGTAACACTCCAAATCAACCAAAAAGGCCATACATTATAGCAAATTTAGTTTTTAAAAACTTGTACAAATATTACACTCCCAAATCAGATAAAAAACCAGTTTTAGTTGTTTTGAAACTTACCTAGAATGATTTTGTTCTTGCTGTCTACATTTCTGGGATGATTGATTATCATATACACATTTTAATTGATGCCCTCCAGCCTTCTTCGGGTACTGCTTGTTGAATCTGGTAACTTTGATGAAAATTCCAACCGCATTCTTTATTCAATCCTTTTGGCCGATTAAATAAAGAGTTTGATGAGATCTGTACGCAGTATAAATGTTTCTGTCTCTACATTACGTGGATTTTTTACCAGAAATCTTAATTACCTCTTTTATTTAATACTTATCAGTTTCCACAAAAATAGATCTTTTCATTTATTTGACATTCAGTATATTGTATTATCCTCAGGTGTGGGTCAAAATGTTTTCTAAAGTATTTTTGAAAATAGTTAACTTAGTGTTCTTCTACAATTTCTTAAAATCCAACATTTTTCAATAGGCCTCCAGTTCTGGCTCTCAGTTGCGCCATGAGCTGGCCGAGAGTATAGTACGCTATATATACACACAACTCTGGTCGAGTCATACCAATGACTCAAAAAAAAAAATGATACTTCATGCCTCCTTGCTTAATACTCAGCATTATAAGGCAAGGATCAAGGATAAGTGGAGCAATTCTGGGAAAGAAGTAGCATCCTAGACATCAGTGTAGTAAGTACTGAAAAGGGAGCCTTCGGGTCACTTTCGACTTCAGTCGGCCAATTTATATATATATATATATATACATATTGTTATATGACCAAAATAGATCTCTTCTAATTTATCGTATACTCAAAATAATGATTGCAACTAACGCCCACGAGAGCATTCACCGGATGTTATCGGTGCTGAGACTTTCTTCAAAATGGAAGAAGAGGTTTCTGCGCAGAGAATCAGCGCAGGGCGAAATGTCGATGAAATTTGTTAAAGAATAAAAAAAATAATAATAAAAGTAATTTTTCGGCCAATCCGTGACCTTCGCGGTAAAAAAAAAAAGAAGACCCAATTTGTTCTGATCAGAAGAGAAAAACGATATAAAAGACAAATGTCTCGACAGCGGAGGAGATCAAAAGAAGGCAGACGGTACCAACAGACTCGAAACTCCAGCTCTGAGAAAGAGAGAGAGAGACGAAACTCGAAACCACGCATCACCCACACTGACTTTCCTCTTCTCCGCTTTGAAGGAAGTGACTAAGCCGTAAATCACCAAACACCCCTCTCCTCTCCGCACTCATAACATCTGACTGACCGCATATGTGCAAGTCTGACAACCCTACCACTATTAAGCTTAGGATATTTTTTCTACCTTTTGATTCCATATCAACTAGTTTATACAAACCCTGTAATTTTAATTTTTTTACTTATTTGTTTTCATTACAATTGTTAAAATCTTTTGGTGTCTTCGTGTTCTTTGCTTTTGCAACTGTGTTTGAGTTATTTCCTTGCAATCATACGCAGATATAACAATATGAAGTGCCACAAAAAAGTTCAAGAGAAAATAGTTTCACACCTTATTTCTGCAGTCTCAAACAATGTACTACGTCGAAGGAGATGGGAGAAATTAAATTTTACGGTATCTTAGATGTATAGATTCATGAACTTTTTCTCAGTCCACTGCAGACCTCAGGTCTTTCCCCAGGTTTGTAAGTTATCGACAATAATGCCACGCTGGCTCATGTCGTATTGAATTCAGAGTTGACCTTCACCCAGGCTGGTTGCTCCATCTAGAATAGTGCGCCCAATATGGGCTACTCTTAGCTTATTCGGAAAATACTGTCGAATTTTTAGTATAAACTGTTTAATATTATTTGAATCGTAGTTGTAAAAAATATTCACATTCCCAATGATTAAAATGCCCTTTTTATTAATTTTCTATCATTTCTTTCAGAATTTGAATTCCAAGGTTATCTGAAGGTTTTACATGAAAAAAGAAGTAATGTGTTAAATTTTTTTCTCGAGTTCAAGCTTGGTTATAATGTCAATGCTTAGCTACTTGTTTTCAGGATGACACTGCAGAAGCACACTGACTTGTGATATGAGACTATGCGCCGCCCACCTTATTCTCCTGATCTCTCATCCGTTTATTCAATCATCTGGACACTTTTTTTATGACAAAAAATCATTCCATTCCAAAAGGGAAGTAATAACTGCATTTAAAGATTTCTTGGAATCACAACCTTTAGAGGTTTATCATACGGACATAAGTAACCATGTTAATTGATAGCAGAAATGCATTAATCTTCAGCGATCATATTTTGACTGATTAAAACTCTGTTTAAATACATTCATTCAGGAATAAAAGTTTATTGCAAAATTGGACAGTATTTTCCAAACAACCTAACACTTCAGTCATTGCAAGGAAAAAAAGAGATGGATTTATCCTTTTCGCAAAAGGATTGCGGGAACACACTAGCAGCTACTAAGACACATTTTCCATCAAAAACAGGTCAGATGACTAGAAACAAAAAATACTCGCATGTTCTCTGCCAGAGAGACAAGACGAGTGACAAGTTTGGATCGTGGCCATTAAAATCCATATAAGGGACTTATTGATCCGTTCGAAAACCACAGCACGTGTAGGCACACGTAAAATTGATCAATATGTATTGTTTATATTGTGTTGAATTTTATTGTATTATCTATTATTATGAAATTATCATGAAATATTGTTTTATATTGTATTAGTATTTTATATTGTTTTTTTTTTTGTTTTTTTTTTTTGTATTGTTTATATTGAACTTTATTGAACTGAACTTTAACAAAACGCTTAGAGAAAAAAGCAAGATCGGAACGACACAAGAATGTTGCGTGGTGTAATCGTAATCGTCGTTGGGAAATGGAAACAGCAACCAGAGTTCAAATCCTATACCAAGCTGTTTGCATTTCACATAGCGTTAATATCCTCAGGAAAGGTATGCATCCAACTATTCTTCCTCCAACTATGGGTAAATAGCGAGGCAGACTGGGCTCTTTAGCCTTGGTACGATATCCGGTTTAAGAGAAGGAAAACTCTGAATTCAAACCTTTTAAACTCCATTTAAAACTGACCTGGTGTCATATCCTACTCATGGTTTTCAACAAATCTCGGAAAGAACATACACGGCCACTAGCCTCCAATCTGACAAACTATCCAAGCAAGGCATGCTGGGTACTGCTGCTGAAGTAGGGACGAATTCATAAGCGACGTTTTCCTATGAACTCCTACACATGGACACATCAGTGTTGGCTGACGAGCAAAAACTTACATTCATCAGCTCTTTGCAGGTATTGGATTCCGTCTAGAGGATTTGCCTCGAGCACTGATCGGTAGGGGAGGACGGTGAAAGAGAAAGTCTTGGGAATCCGTACTGTCATCACGATTTGATAATGATGATGATAATAATAATAGCAAATTGCGTTAATGAATGGTACGTTAATTCTATGGAATGCCCTTTCTTCATTTCTTTCGTTTGGTGTCACTCGAGAGGGTGTCGGGTGTATTAGTCTGACCCGACAAGCATGAGGGTTGGTTGGTTGGTTGGTTGGGTTTTATGGCTTATCAACCTTTGTTGGTTATTTAACACCAAATCCATTTTTATGCAAATAGTCAGATCTATTTCAAACAATTGAGTTCAGCCAGATTACACAGTTTAATTGCCAAAACAGTTCTAATTTATTCAATTCAGTTTGAATAAGTACAGATTTTATTTACACACAATTAAATGTCAAAACAGTTCTATATTAAATAATTTAGTTTAGTGTAAGTAGTTTCAATGTCAAAAACAGTTCCATATCAAATAATTCAGTTTAGCATAAGCACGCCGTTTAAACGTATGTACAGTTTAATTGTCAAAAACATTTCTATTTAATCTCTTCAGTTTAGTGAAATAGCTCTAATTCAAGCAATTCAGCTTAGCATAAGTATGCAGTTTAGTTCTATTTAACCCATAGATCGGGCCATATCAAGTGCTACCATTCCGGGCCAGAGTGGACCTGGGAGCAATGGCATTCCCAAAGCTCCAGCATCACTGGAACCTCACCATCAGATTGTTTAGTGTCATATATAGGACACTAATTGGGAGGTGGGAGGTGGGGTCTTACCGCTCTGTAGAGAAGCAGTCGGTGTATTCTACAGCCCCAGCCGACTAGGCAAATCATGAGTGTTAAGTGGACACAAAGTCAATATGAGCATACATGTGTGTGAGAGAGAGAGAGAGAGAGAGAGAGAGAGAGAGAGAGAGAGAGAGCACGCATGCGCACATTGGTACATTAGAAAAAAGACATTATTTACTGAAAATGGAATATAAATGAAATATCGACTCTACACAGGAGTAATAGTGCATTTCTTTTATACTAAGTACATTAATCTACAACCCATTTACAGAGAATGAATTACAAAGTGGTATATATGATTTTTTTTCTCTTTTTTTAAAAATATTTACATTGCAGAAAAGTCAGTATGAGAGTGCACTTATTTCAAATAACTGTACTCAAATAATTTTGTTGGGTCAGTAAAATGGTAATTCCTGAGTATGGAGTGAGTGAGGGAGAGGCTCTCTGTGATTGAATATACTAATCACGTGATGATCCCAGAAGTCTGGACGCAAAATCCAAGATCCAGTCAGATAGATTCCACCAGGCGTTCCGTGAGGCAGTGACATTAAAAGCTCTCAGAGAGATAACCCTAAGACACCAGATATCTTCTTCAACACGCTGGTAAGTCCCATAAACTCAACTTTATACACAGGAAGGACTGTATATTGTTATTCATTGTTTCACGTGCTGGTTAATAAATTGTTGGAATTAAACGAAGTATTAATTCATTCATTAGTTGCTGTTAAACTTAGAATAAATGCTATACTAACATAATAATATTTAGTCTCATTCATTTGAGTGTTTGTTTATTTTTATTATGATAAATATAGTTAACAATGATTTTTTTTAGATTTTCTCAAGAATCTTAACTTTTTTCCACTCCTGCCCCCTTTTTTAGTTGTCTTTTAAAAATTATTTTTAGTTCCTGCATTTATCCGTATATCAGACTCTAAATTCAAAAAGAAGAAAAAAGAAAGAATGCAAATATCATAATGCGATTTTGTTAATGTGGTGACACTGGAATTATATATATATATATATATATATATGCAGCTCGTCGTTATCTAAACATGTTCGATTAAAGAACACAGACAAAGAAGACAAACAGAATGAGCCAACCCCATCTATTAAAAAACATTCCAAATAGATATAAATAAAACCCACAACAATAAACTACCTAACACAACCCCGAGAAAGACCAGTGAAATGGTCGCAAGTGCTTGGGCAAGTATGGGTTACTTTCTTCGCCTTCTTGACCCAGACATAAGAAAAATAACAAAAAGACTCGAACGTCTTCACTTGAAGATTTTGAAAAGGAAACAATCCGTGGTCTTTAACCGAAAATGTTTATATATATATATATATATATATATATATATATATATATATATATATATATATATTGTGGCGAGGAAATATGATACCCTAATACATTCTCCAGGTTGTGAGGGAAAGAGGTGTGGCTCGCCGGCCGGCAAGCAAGAATCAGACGACGATCCTATTTACCAACCCCTCCGTTCGGGCAGGATATGACACAAAGTCAATTTTTAAGCGGAGTTTACCAGGTTTGAATTCAGAGTTTTCCTTCTCCTAGACTAGTTGCCTCACCAAGGCTGAAGAACCTAGTCTGTCCTACTATTTACCTATAGCTGGAGGGAGAATAATTGGATTCATACCTTTCCCAAGGGTATTAGTGCTATGTGAAATACAATCAGTCTCGTCCAGAATTTGAACTCGTGTCACCGTGTCCAATTCCTACGACGATAACCATTACTCCACGGGCACCTCCCTAGAATCAGACGACGATAGTAGTAAGCATAATGGTGGAAAGAGAAGCCTTCTCTCTCCCACCCTCTCTATTATTACAAGCTTATATGGGAGTAGGAGAACCTCACTCTCTATTAGCCATGTATGTGTCAGCAGAGAAGCAAACCCTCGAGCATGATTGGTACCGAGGAAGAAACTGCCAAAACAGCCCAACACGTGGTGAATTTTCAAACTACGGAAACTAGTTAGTTGCCGTTTATTCATCACAGAGTGAAAACACATGAGTTGCCGTTTATTCATCACAGGGTGAAGACGCATAAGCGTTGTCATTTCTTCGTCGGAGAGTGAAGACACGTAATTTGGGATATGAAAGAAACCCAAATTCCAAAATAATGCCGCACAGAGAACCCTGAGAGAAAAGAAAGAGCTTATCCTTTGAATGAACCAGCTTTCTGAGATATGATGAGCCTCGTTAAACGAATACCCAAAGAAAAGCCTTGTCTACGAAGAAAGAGACAATTATTAATCTTGGTCTTATCCGAAATAAGACGTGTGTCCTTCTACCAACGTGTTATGGAAACCCGATAACGAGAGGAAAAAGAGAAGAGAATAAACTTCACAGAATCTCAAGTAAGTGAAAATACAATTTAAGTATATTCAACATGAATGAAAGACAAATTACGGGAGGAAGGAATGACTCTGATAAAACAGAGGAGAAAGAAAAGGGAATATTTCCCCAATGATAAACTTGAGATTTAGAGCACGAGCTCTACCATTAAATCCCGACGCCCGAAGGAGAGCGGAACGTGTCTATCACTGATGAACTACATTCTCACCTTCCGCCATTAACAGATATTTTATGGCTGGCTCGTCCGGAGAAAAATATATGGGGGCTTAGTCCGGGATACGGATATTTTAGTGGAGGTTCCTTCCGAGATACAGAAAGACTTTCTCGCACCTGACTTTTACCTAAATAGTTTTTTTCTTTGTTTCTTTATTATAATCAATAAAAGAATATTGTTATTAATCTTGTTAACTCAAACACGGCATTTCAGAGTCCCTTTTTATTGAGAAAGAATTGTACTTGTCGAAGACCTTGTATTTGAGAGGGAAAGCTGACCAGTTAGCTATGTTGACTTTTAATAATTCACCTATAACTTGATGTGGTTTCGCTTGGGAGTTGGTAATATCTGTAACACTAAATAGCGTTCGGCAGATCACAGCCAACGTCTGTGCCCTGCGTTAACTGGTGGAATTGGCGGGAAAGAACAGCACCCTACAAGCCCGTTGGGCACATGGCGGCGTAACAATATATATATATATTATCAAGTCACACTGCTAGTATGGCTTTCCCTGATTCTCTCCTTTTGTCCCTATCATCCATCTCTCCCGGAATGTCTTCCAGGCTACATCCTGTGTCTGCACTGAGCTTTTGTAGGTAAGTTCTTTTTGCTCGGCTAACACTGGCACGTTCATGTGAAAGAGGTGTCTGTGTGTGTATGTGTGTGCATATATATCAAACTGGACTGCAGCCCGTAACAATTACCTTTGCAAACTGTGCAGAAAAAAATGTATCCTTTCGTTGTCTAATAACGTGACCAAATATCGTTTAAATTATGTCAAATTTTTAACAGTATCATTAGAAACAATGGAAAATTCTATGTTTAATGTTTTGTGCTATTTTAATTTTAGGTAGAGAAATGCTGTTAACTAGGGAAAAATGGTGTTTAAACATTAAACATAGAATTTTGAGATGTTTCTACACATACTCTTAAAATTTGAGATCTTGTTGCTGGGTCGATGTTAAATGCGTCGATCTCGCAAACGTTTAAGTAAAGTGACTTACAGAGGACTTCACAAATGACAAGGACAAGAGGGTAAGTTTAAAATGCCAGTCTTTTATAGCTGCTGCTATATAAAATCTGTGTAGTCTCTGCGATGTAGAAAATCAGTGCTGTAGAAAGGCGTAGAATCGACTATATAAAAGTACTTGGTGACAGCGAATGTAGAAGATCAGGATGGTCTCGGTACTTGTTGTAGGCCATAAGTGTAGCTGCAGGGTCAGGAATCTGGAGACGGTCGAAAGGTTGGATGTATATGTTGCAGAGGCTGGAGGATCGATGTCCCGGTTTATTCAGTCCTTAGCCCGGGGTATGTCGATGTAGCCTCGGAGTGCTGATCATAGTCCCAGCAGATTTTGTCGCTCGTGAACTGGAGTGCTGTTGCATGATCTGGTCCACTGTAAGTTTGGAAATGCAGTTGCTGGTTCACTATTGCCGGAACTGGTCTGCTGCTTGGTGATGCAGGAACAGGTGCTGCAGATTCGCTGCTGCGTCGTTGTCTTGTGTTATTGGCAAAGGGATGCACGGAAGGAGACCAGAAGTGATCCTCAGAAGACTTTCTGAAATAGCTCTTAAAAGAACTGGTTATGACTTTCATAAATTAGCTCTGAAAAGAGCTGATTGAAAGAGCTGCTAATATTGGTTGGAATCTACCATCGGCTGTGCTAGTCTGCGGCTGTAATTGGGTGGATCCCACGTTGTCAGCTGGCTGCTGGAAGAGGCACAAATACTCACCTTTGCCTCGCCGCGGCTATTTGTCGTAATCCTACAAACCGAACGAGTATGGAATAAGGTCTTTTTAAGGTGGGTCCAAGCGCAGGGTCGTCACACAGATACGACCGGCGGCTCCAAAAATGACTCTCTGATTTCGTCAGCATTTTCTTAAAAAAGGGTGCCTCAGGCGCCAGGCGATGAACGTAGTCCTTCCGGAGAGGGTTAGAGCTTGAGGGACGGCTCCCTAAGGCTCGGGGCCAGCCGGTGTTAGCGGCCTGTACAATGTGGCTGAATCGTGTGATCAGACGCAGTGCAATATCAAACCGCACACTGCGCCACATAGTTGATCAGTAACTACAGTGGTTATATAAAAGTAACAGGCTGCGTATTTAATGGTTTGAGTGAAGAAATTTCTGTGTTGCCAAAGACAGGAAGTCTCTCTTTTAAATATAAGTAATAATGGGATATCTCGGCAGGGTTATATACTAACAAGAGTCTACTAAAGTCCACTATTCAGCAGATTGCCCCACCCTTTGTTTATTATCACTTGATCTACTCTTCTGACCGGAATTAGGTAATGTTTTGTTTGTATCATTATTACTATTTTACTTCTTTGAAAGTTTTTCACACCAGCATGAGCAGATAGTCTTTTACTGGAGTTTGAATAACAGCAAGTCTCCTCAAGTCTCCATGACTCTTCTCTGTATTCTGGCCGATCTTAACAGTGGTGTCATTTGGATGATCTCCACTCGTGTTCTTTTTTCCAATTCTTTCACTCCCTTTATCAATTCTTTGTTGACTATACCGAACGCTTAAGGTTACCCTTTTTTAGCCACATCCAAGTTTTCTAGAGTGAGATTTCCTTTGTTTGTCACTTTAAGTAGCTATAGAGTTGTTTTTCTTCCCATTTTTGTTTTCTGGTTATTTCTATTCTGTTGATGGTGGCGTTGTTTGTATTATTTCTGATGGCTGTAGTCAGTCTTTCTCTGCGCTTGTTCATGTAATCTTTAAGTTATTGTATCATTGCATCAACGCTATCTTGAATGCTTGTAAGTCGTCATTCTCTTTCTTTTCTTGATACATAGAGTCTGTATCGTCTTTGAGATGTAAGTTCTTATGTATCGTCATGAATTTTCTTGTTCTCTGGTCCATTTGTTGAAGTTCTTCTCTTGTCCACTTTAAGAATGGTCTCGAGCATCTAAAGATGAGGACAGCTCGGGTATTTATCCCTTTGATGAGATTTCTGTTATGTAGTTTCGTTTCGAGTCATTTTTTTTTTCGTTCTCCAGAGGTATTCCTTTTTTTAAATTTTTCTTTCATCTCCGCAAATTTGATGGTGTCCGCTTCCAATATTCACAAGTATTTGTAAGTTTTCTTTTTTTCTAAACGTTCTGATTTTTTTCTTGGATTGGTAGTTCTATTCCTCCTGTCATTTGTTGTTTTCTGATTTTCATTATAAGCGTGGCACATTTGTATATGCCAAATTCCATCCCTATATCTTGACTGTATATCCTCATTACCTGTATTAGGGTTTCCAATTCTTTTTCCCTTTTGACAAACAATTTGATGTCGTCCGTGCACATGAGGTGGTTGATTTTTTCTGCGATTTATGAAGCTTCTATCCGCCACTGCATTTCCTAAGTATGTGATTCAGTGGTATCATTACTATTACAAATTGTAATGATGATAACACATCTCCCTGAATGATCCCTCTCTGGAGTTTCACCTCAGTTAAGCTTTTTCCTCCTGCTATCAGTTCGACTCTCCAGTTTTGCATGGTATTTCGATAAATTTTATGACTTCATCGGATATCTTCTAAATTTTTCGACAGTCTATTGTCCAGCTTTGTGGGACCATATCGTATACTTTTTTTAAAGTCAATCTATGCCATAGCTAGATTTTTCTGTCTCGTTTTGCTCACTTTGAGGATGAGTTGACCCATGTATAGTAGCTCTCCCGTACCTCTGGTCCACTTGCAGCATCCTTTCTATTCGTTGGGGAAAAGTCCGCAGCTTATTTGAAAATTGTAAACCTCTTCCTTAATTTGTGCCGTTATTATTTTATAAATCATAAGTAGGCACGTTATGGGTCAGTAGTTGTTAAGGGTGGTTTCTTTTGGGGGGGTATTTTTGGATCAGGATGGTCTTTCCTTTTGTCGTCCATTCGGGTATATCTGTTTCTTGTAGGACTTTTTCATTTCGACAGCCAGTCTGTCATGGATGGAATTGAATTTTTTATATCATGCATACCATTATGGGCTGGTATTTTCAAGTTTGGGACTTTTTTGTGTGTGTGTGTGTGTGTTGCACTGAATGAATCGAGGTGTTTTTCGCCTTTGGCCCTTCTTTGAGTCCTTCTAACTCTTTTGCCATGTTGCTTATCCATTTTGCCTTTCTGTTATGTTCCATTCGTTCCCATATTTTGCTATTATTATTATTATCATTATTATTCTTTGCAGGTTTTTAGTACCAGCATTAGTTGATGATTTTTCACTGGAGTTTGAGAGACAGCAAGTCTCTTCAAGTCTCCAAGACTTATCGCAGTATTTATTATTATTATTATTGTTGTTGTTGTTAATTTGAAGTATCATGTTTCTTTTGTCCTGTCATGCAAAAGGGACAGATCATGTTTTTAGCCTTGTGCACTTTTCTGGTGGGGTATATTACTCACATACAACCAGCAGGTAAGAGGCCAAAACTAATTAAAAAAAAGGTAACAGGTGAGAAGATTCTAATTTTTTTGGTTTGGTTTCTTCGTGGTTTATTTACTGCTAAAGCCATCCTTGTAGAAAAACAGTGGTGGTACTATTTAAGCTTTCTTTTATTGGAAGCTGATATCCTTAAAATACTGAATCGCTTACAATACTGTAAGGTTACAATAAATAATTATCTCCCTTAGATAATTTGCACGTTCAGCAGGAACCCAGTAGAAGGTCACCTGACAGTTCAAGAAACACATCCTCCATCTCTTTTCACCTCTGGTCTTTGAACTGTAAGGACGTTTTCTTTGACCCCCGCCAGTGAACGATAAAGCTACAAGGCCATCTTTTGCTACCCTTATCAATCAACCTTTTGCTATTTTGTACCTCATCTACATACTGCTGGTTATTTGAACTATATATATATAGTTGTAGCAATTGGATCACGTTTATGTATTTTCTTTTAATACTACTGGCATGTACGAGTCAAAAAGTAATGCCTTTTTCTTTAGTACGGGAATAATTACATGTATAACATGTATCATACATGAAAGCTGGTCCTCAGTGGATCACATCCCTACTTCTCAACAAAGTCACTGTTTCTCTCAATAGCAACGTTCCCCCTTCGAGCTACTTAATCACTGCAGTTTTCACTACTTCGTCACTGGTATGTTTGCCTCTTAAACCGTCTTTCTTGGAGCCAAAGAGATGAGAGTATGAAGTGAGACCCAACTTGCCAATTGATAATGTCCTTATGCATGACAATGCTCGACCACACAAAAGCAACAGGGTGGACAACTTTACCACATCCTCCATACTCACCAAATTTAGCGTCTTCAGACTATCATCATTATGCCAGGAGGTAAAAACTGCAGTGATAAAGTGGCTAAAAGAAGAGTCAATTGCGATTAAGAGAGACGGTGACTATACTGAGAAGTAGGGATGTGATATAGAAAGGACCAGTTCCATTTTGATGTAAGATACAAGTTCCTGTGTCGGTAATTATTCCTGTATTAAAGAAAAAGGCATTATCTTTTGACCCACCCGTGTATATTATACATATAAAAGAGTTAAATGTTCTCTTATGCGTAAATGCCTTTTTGTCTTTCCTTCCGTTTATTCAGTATTAATATATCACTGATATACTGATGCTAATATGGGTCCTTGGGGAGTAGGGATTTGACTCAAATATCTTCCCCAACAATATTCTGATTTTTTCGTACGAACACTGATTCTTTCATTTTCAAGAAGAAAATTTCCACTGTTAAATTAAATCAAATTTAAGGTATCTTCCTCTATTGCAACGAGAAGGGCGACTATAGTAATACTGATGCTATAAGGTATATCAGAATGATTATCCTTTAGTATTTTTAATGGTTAGTTTCCATAACAGTATAAATTATTTGACAACACAAATAAATAACGAAACTTCTTTTGAAGCGCAACAACGAAAGGTTTATTATTTTAGCAGAAGTAAACGAGTCTGAGTGAGAAAGGGTTCCTTTTGGTGTCGCTGGTAGGTATGTTGGTCCTTGAGTTTGTAGGAAGTGTGTGCCACTGTAGCAAATAGCTCGTGTGACTAACCCAAAGGCTGGTTCTTCTGTGTGTGAAGCTAGTAGCAGCGTGTTTTTCAGCGAAGGGGTTCCAAGTGGAATATCCGTAGCAGTGGACGCGAGAGAGGTCTGTCTTGGCTGATAACTAGGTGCTCTCTGACCGTCGACCGACTACCAAAAAGGACTAGAAAAAATAGTTCTAGAGAAGAAGAAGGAGTCAATGCGCCCTGTCCGTGATTGGTCAGTGTATAGCCGAATCGCTTGGCGGGGGCATTGATTCGCAAAAGGAAATAGATCTGTGACAGCTTCAACCACAATCCACTCAGACAATGAATTCTGATTGACTCTTTATATGGCTCCAGATTATTTGGTAATCATTCCTTTCTTTTTCACTTTTAGTTCCAGAAAATTGATGGATTGCCAAGCACATGCACATTTTTAGCTTTATTAGATTCGCGCCAAGTTTTATTCCACAACTAAAATATGAACCAACCTTCGGCACTTAACGTAACATCTACCCAATTTAAATGATCTTTTTAATGACATCATACTATGAAACCTAAAAAAGAATATTGCACACATATATACGCACACTTAAAATGTACCAAACTGCTTAGTCTAGCACAGAAGCCGCTAGTGGCTTATGATACCAGTTATTCATATATGGTCACTCATCTAAGAGTCGAAGCAGGCGCATAGCTGCTTACACTTGGGTTATCTCGCGAGATCTGGTGTGTTAACGGGTTTTGTTTGGTATGGTTTTGTTTTATACCATATCAACCATTGTAGGGTATTTAAAGCAAAATCCTCTATATACATATATATTGATATATGATTTCTAAACAAGTTTAGTAGTTAACATTTTTAAATGGGTCTGAGCTCATTTTTCTTTTCCACACAGTTAAATGGTTTCACTTATTTTTATTTAATACGAATAATTCTATTTACTATAAATTATTTGTTTGCTCACAGTTTAATGTTTTCCAAGTATTGCTATGGAACACTAACAACTCAATTAAATATCAGTCATTTGTTTACATACCGGTAAGTAATCAAACAGTTCTATTTAAAACAATTCAGTTTAGCATAAGTACACTGTTAAAAATAATTCCTTAAAGTAGAGGTTTTCAAACTATGGTCTGGGGACAACAGGAGGTCCGCAACGTTAACAGTGGGGGTCCCACCAATGAAAATTCAGTTTAAACAGCAACCACTCACAAAATTTGAGCTCAGCATGGCTTCTGAGTATCTATTGTTGTCTCAAAAGACGGTCAAAATACAGCTGCCTTTTGCAACAATATATTCATCCGAAACTTTCCTTAGCACTTACCAATATAACGACCGAATACAGATCTAGACTTGTTGCGCAAAATAAATTTCTTGTATCTTTTGCAAAAATATAACCAAGAATTGACAATTTGTGTCAAGTAATGCAAGCACATCCCTCTCTCTAGAACAAATATTGGGCATGATTTTCATAAAATAATTTTGATAAGTTTCACTTTAATTTCATATGGGGATCCACAAGATTTAATTTTTATTCATACGGGTATCGACAAGATTTAATTTTTATTCATTTGAGTGAGGGGACGTGATAGACCCTGAAATGAAATGGGGCCTCGACCCCAAAAGTTTGAAAAACATTGGCATTTAAGTATGAATTTGTATCTAGATTCTTTGCAACAGCTAAAAACTTTATTTGATTCCATTTGAAGAGAAGTAAATCGTATTTTTTTTAGAAATTTATAAACAATAGTGCCTGTTAGGGTGGACAATTGAAGGTTCCCAGCCTTGGCTCTATATAAAAAAAAAGAGTGGGTTTTTTTTTAATAAACACGTCAGCATCGGGCTGATAGTAATCTGGATTCTCGGACAAAAAGAGTTATAAATCCCTTTACTTATCTCATTCCATTATCAATTCGATACAGACATGTACAATCGAAAAACGCCTCAAAGCTATTGGGAAATATATGAATCCACCTGTACTTCCTCTCCCCAGCTATGAGTAAATAATAAGGCAAATTGGGTTCTTTAGCCTTGGTTAGACAACTAGTCTAGGAAAAAGAAAACTCTGAATTCAAATCGGCTTTACTCCGCTTAAAATTAGACCGCATGTGCCCACAGGGGAGGGGTTTAATAAATGCATACATACATGTATAATCATAACCAAGTATTTGTTTCTAAAATCCTGTTTCAAAAACATAGTTATTTACTAAGCTTAGCTTAGTTGTGGCTCAATTCCAGTAGTATGGAACACCCAGTGAGAATCGAACTCATTAACATTGATCTACAAATCTAACTTGCTAACTATTACACATGTTTAAAAATATAGAGAAATTTATTAAGGTGTTTATTTCTGGTGCAACGGAATCAGGTCATATAATAAAAAGAAAACAGGACCCTTTTAAAATAACGAAAGAAAATTCTACCAGCAAGTCAGCGGAGTATACACAAGGATAAACCAACAACCCAGTGTAAAAGAACAAAAAAATTTTTTTAGAATAAAATATGATAACTGAGAGAACATAAAAGAAAGGTTAAATGGATATATAACTAGACAAAAGAATTACATGGACTCGAAGAAAGCTGTAATATTATGGATGGGCGCCGTCATTGAATTGCGGCGGTCTCAAGGTTGGAAAACGTACGAGCACATCAGCTATCATCAGCCATTGGGTACATAGGTCTGACGATCAAAAATGTCACGAACCTCGCTCGTGCAGGCAG
Source organism: Sepioteuthis lessoniana (assembly GCA_963585895.1). Lineage (NCBI taxonomy): Eukaryota > Metazoa > Mollusca > Cephalopoda > Myopsida > Loliginidae > Sepioteuthis > Sepioteuthis lessoniana. The sequence continues at coordinate 61,056,269 of OY757908.1, forward strand.
CGTTACCTGTAGAGTTCAAGCGTGATTTTAATATAATCACGCGTGAACTTTCACTACTGTTTTCACTGGTGATCATCGAACCTTCGAATTGATCCATCAAATCGCTATATAAGGAAACCAAGTAGCGAGATTTTGACAGCTCAAGGCAGGTTTATAAACAGGTTCAACAGAGGTCCATGACGCCCCGACCCATGTCATCCCCAGCCTGTCAGCAATTCAACTGATATGAAAGTATCAACAAGCCAACGATAACGACGCCGCCATCATCGCCGAGAAGAGGAGAGTGAACCTTTCTACGTACGCTAGCTGAAGAGCGCAGAGGGAAAGGAGACGTTTGATAGCGACAAAAAAAAAAGAGAAGGCGAGGAAGAACGCTATTGAACAGAGAAGGCGAGAAAGAACGCTATTGAACAGAAAAGGCGAGGAAGAACGCTACTGAACAAACTTTTTTAACTACAGTTCGCTGGAGTCCCCAAGAATAAAAGCGACTACTATTTTCTTCCTTGAAATTCAAGTTTTGAGTGGGTTTTTTTTAAGTTGTTTTTTTGCGAATTCCTTTCTTTTAGACACAACGTTTTTGGTCCTATGCTACAAAGCTCTGAGGGACATACACCAGCACTCATGAAAGTTTTAAATTAGAAAGCATCAGACCATGATGGCATTCAAGTATTCTGGATTTTAAAATTCACGTCCATTCATTACAGATTGCCTCAGCAACTGAGTAAATGCATAAAAGAAGCAAACATGCTCGAATGGATGACTAAAGGGAAAACTACCCTGATACCGAAAGACCCACCAAAGCAGTCAACTCCAACAACTATAAACTAATAACGAACTTATCTAGCTTCCAGTATCGCCCAGGATTTTAGTTTTGGTGCTTCTGTAGTATGCCGAAAGCTTTAATATTTGAAATCTACCTTAGTTTTGTATGGAGTCTACCTCAGTATTTGTGGCCTAAAGAAGGAACGAAGTATTTAAGGTCTACCTTTGTTTTGTATGCAGTCTACCTCAGTATTTGAGGTCTATGATATTTTTGATTACGGGCTACCTCAGTATTTGTGGTCTATAATATTTTTGTATGCGGTTCACTTCAGTATTTAAGGTCTACCTTTGTTTTGTATGCAGTCTACCTCAGTATTTGAGGTCTATGATATTTTTGATTACGGGCTACCTCAGTATTTGTGGTATATAATATTTTTATATGCGATTCACCTCAGTATTTAAGGTCTACCTTTGTTTTGTATGCAGTCTACCTCAGTATTTGAGGTCTATAATATTTTTGATTACGGGATACCTCAGTATTTATGGTCTATTATATTTTTGTATAGTTATCGTCGTAGGAATTGGACACGGCGACACGAGTTCAAATCCTAGACCAGACTGATTGCATTTCACGTAGCACTAATACCCTTGGGAAAGGTATGAATCCATTTATTCCCCCTCCAGCTATGGGTAAATAGTAGGACAGACTAGGTTCTTAAGCCTTGTTGAGGCAACTAGTCTAGGAGAAGGAAAACTCTGAATTGAAACCTGTTAAACTCCGCTTAAAAATTGACATTGTGTCATATCCTGCCCGAGCAGAGGGGTTGGTAAATATGATTATATTTTTGTATGCGGTTCACCTCAGTATTTAAGGTCTACCTTTGTTTTGTATGCAGTCTACCTCAGTATTTGAGGTCTATCATATTGTAAATGAGGGAGCTATCCCCCTTGTTTGGTACGGGCGTCTTTAGAGTTGGGTACATATTACCATTATACACCAACCAGTCACACACGTGACACCGTCAGAAGGGTCGAGCATTTTATTACCATTTCTCCGAGCAGAACACACGTGTTGCCTGACAGCTGCGATTTTAGACTTTGCGAAGGAGGCATTCTTTGAGGCGAACAGAGGTAAGAATCACACACTGTATCTGTATTTGCCCGAATTATTGATCTGTGTGAAAGGAATTACAGAAGTTGTTTTCTATTTTGTTTTTAGTTTCACGGTGAAAGAAGGGTCAAAGAAGGGTTTAAAGAAGGAACGAAGACCCATTGCGAATAGACAACTTCTTTACCAGTCAAGCCTTTTACGTCATTTTTTGCCTCATGGTGCTACCGAAACACATACTTTTGTTTTCGGGCTACCTCAGTATTTGTGGTCCATTATAGTATGCTGTTCACCTCAGTATTTAAGGTCTACCATATTTTTGTATGCGGGCTACTTCAGTATTTGAGTCACAAGTCTTCCTGTGAGTCACTTCTACGTCCCTATTCTATATGTTTAATTCATTTAAGTCATAAGAGAAGCTGTAAACCATCAAGTTAACTTCTTTGATCCTATTACGTTTGTACACTTTCAAGGAAAAGAATGCTAATGGCTGTTATGTTAAAATTAAAATGTTGAAAGGTTTGGTTCGATTTCTTTGTTTAATGGCATATCAACTTCCGTAGATCCTATTTAACCCATTGCTGGGAGGATAAGAGGGTTCATACCTTTCCCAAGGGTATTTTTCCGAAAGTGAACGTAGTAGCGCGACTTGAGTTCGAACTCGCTTACTACAACTGCGCAGTCAAGCTCTTTAACCATTACACCACGAGCACACCCCTTGATTTTCTTTCTTTTTTTTTTTTTCTTTTTTTTTTTAAAGAAAAAAAAAAGAAACGCTGATTAAAAGACTATTCGACTATTTTGGACTGGAAAATGACAAGAAAAGAAATTGAAATCGATTTGTTTTTGGCCTTTTTTTTTACAATATGTATAAACTGTTTACAAACTTCAATAATTCAATTGCCTTTAAAGGATTTACACTCATATATTTTTAAACGGTCGGCGAGGAGCGCGTGCGGCAAAATAATCAGAAAAAAAAAAGGATCCAAGACACACTTGTTCCCGAAAGAAAAATAGTAAGGCAACAATAAATTGAATAGTTTCGAGAACCTGATATGACGGAACAGTCATGTGCGTGTGTTTTCAACTACATACACGCGCTTTGAATTTGTCCCCCGTAAAAATACATCTTGCTTTTGGAGCCGGTCACGTGACAAGGGTATCTATATATATTCCAAGATCACGAAAGCTCTCTCTCTCTCTCTCTCTCTCTCTCTCTCTCTCTCTCTCTCTCTCTCTCTCTCTCTCTCTCTCTCTCTCAGCTTGACAGCTTTCACTCTCAAGCGCTTGCACAGCCCCCGACATTTCGCCACGTACAGATATAGACAACAGCCAACATGGAAGAACTTACAGCGATAGCAAACACATTAGCCATATCGAAATTAGCATGTGTATTATCATTCCCTATTTTTATTGGACTTCAACGTCGCCTCACACATACAGATACATACGTTCAGCCAGCAGGCAGAAGCATACTTCGTAGCTATGTACTTGTTATTTCCACGCGTACATACACGCATATGAATACATGTGAGAAGAAATTATCCACCTAATTACTCTTCTTGTCTTAACGACGAACACACGTACACAGATATGTTAAAACAACACACACTCACATTCGCACAATAGTGGTATTATACACACGCACACACACACACAAATACCTAACAAACATAATCGCACATTTATTACTTAGTATTAACTTTGCTGTTGTGGGAGCCTTACCCATCTCACCATAATGGACTCTTCTCACCGTTATTAGTACAGAGAGATTTCGCTGCCAGACAGGCAGATCAATATCGGTGTTATCCGAATAGTACGAGACTTCTTACCTTTTCTATGTAACTCTATCTTTCTTGTGCAATATAATCTGTTATCTTATATCCGTGTTTGCTTTTTCATTAGTGACCCTTTCCGGGGACACAACATTTACCTCGTTAGTGTTATAAGATATATCTGATTTAACCTTCTCATCGTTGTCGTATATCTAGTCCTCTGTCAATCATACTTAATTTATAAATTTTTGCGGTAGTTAGACATCTAATGTCACCATCACACTTTTTACTGATTTTAAAGGTGTTAATAGATATTTTTTGATAAATCTAATAAAGTTTTACTTTGAACTAAATTTTAATTCCTTAACTCAACCTTGAAAGAAAAATTGTATATTGCATTAAAAACAATCTGGTTGACCGCATACTGCAATCGAAACAACTATGTAGACCGCATACTTCAATAGAAACAACTTGGTAGGCCGTATACTACAATGAAAAAAAAAGCAATGAGGTAGATTGTATATTACAATAAAACAATGTCGAAGACCGTATACTACAATAAAAACAACGTTATAAACCGTATATTACAATAAAGCAACGTGATAGACCATATAACACAATAGAAACAACGTAGTAAATCGTATATCGTAATGTAAATAATGTCGTAGACTGTATACACCAATTGACACAATATGGTAGACAATATACAATAACTTTTTCTTCAATAAAAAATTAATTTTTCTTCTGAACCAAATATACTAAGGTTTTATAATTTACTTTGGAAAATTATACATTCAGAATGAATATTTTTAGTTATTATTTCAAACCAAACTCTTCAGCACAGAAACACTGTAAGTAAAAACAGAAATATGTAGAAGAAATAAAAGAAATAAGTACGATATATATATATATATATATATATATATATATATATGTGTGTGTGTGTGTGTGTGTGTGTGTGTGTGTGTGTGTTGCATATTAATCTTTGACGGAGACGTCAATTAGGGATTTCTACTCAGGATGTTCCAGCCATGTAAACGAGAGGACAGCGGAAGTAGGTCACATGGGTTGAAGGCCGTAAGTATAACCAGAAGAAGACCCTAGGCTTTATGATATTATATATACACAGGTACCCACGGTCAGCCGGTCAGGCAGTCGAGCAGTCAGAAGAGACTCGGGCGGTCAAAACGTTCGGAGAGCGGTCGGTGAGTGCTCAGATGGGGGCAAGCGAACCTCGGCGGACCCGAGCTGAGAACCTCCCGTCAAAGAAGCAAGCTACTAAGGCCTTGAAAATAGACACACAATGATGTTAAAAAAAGATCAATATAGCAGTCCTCGATCAGTCTGTATCCGAGTCCTTTGTCTCTTTCTCTGACTCTCTCTGCCTCTCTGTCTCTGTCTCTGTCTCTACAGCTAATTCCGGACCTTTCGTGTTATAAAAAAGAGAGAGTTATATTTTTATAAAGAAATGTGTTATTACCTCCTCATTGGTATACAACACACACACACACACACACACACACACACACACACACACACACGCATATGCTATTTTATTTCGGGGTGGAGGAACATAAAAAATAAAAGCATATATAGCAAGTAAGTTTGGTACTCCTCTTAATGTTATGGTTAGCAATCTAGATTAACCGACCACTAATAGACTTTCACTGGATGCCTCATACATCTAGTTTTATACAAGATCTAAGCTAAGCTTAGTAACTATACAATTTTAAGAAGTCACCTCGCATATTGTAATGGTTAGTAGATCATTAGATGTCCGCTACTTCTGTCCTTGTGCCACAACTAAACCAAGCTTAGCAAATTATTATATAACAAGTAAGTTGATACTGTTCATAAATTCAATATATAAATAAAAATAAGAAAAACATTCAAAAAATTTATCATTTAATAATTATCTCTGTATTGCAAAATACTCGGACGAGTTTTGCAATATTCTACTACGTGCTAGTTTATGGCACGTATATAACGTGACCGAAGAAGTTAAAACCGTGGTCGGTACCCGTTTGGTTGGTAGTATTATGGCAGTTTGTACACTGACACGTTGTGTATTGCTTCACTCTGTGTGTGATTTGTAATGCACACAGATGAACGTGTAACGAAGTCTAATTCAGGAACTTATGCTTTACGAATTCAAATTGGGTCATAATGCAAAAAAAAAAAAACATTTGTTTTGAGGAAGGTGAAGATGCAGTTGATTACAGTAACCAAATAGTTCAATAAATTTTGCTCAGGTTGCAAGAATATCGACGATGTCTCAAGTCGGCTGGGGCTGTAGAATACACCGACTGCTTCTCTACAGAGAAGTAAGACCCTGGATATGACATTAAACAATCTGATGGTGAGGTTCCTGCAATGCTGGAGCTTTGGGGAATGCGGAGTACCCCTTCATTGCCATCGCTCCCTGGTCCACTCTGGCCCGGCGTGGTAGCACCTGATAGAGCCCTATCTATGGGTTAAATAGAACTAACAGCATACTTATGCTAAACTGAATTGTTTGAGTAAACTGGATAGCTTGAAATAAATGTTTTTGACAATTAAACCGTACTTACATTTAAACAGCGTGCTTATGCTTAACTGAATTATTTCAAATAGAACTGTTTTTCGACATTAAAACTGTATTTACACTTAACTGAATTGTTACATATAACTGCTTGAATAGTTTGAAATAGAAATGTTTTTGACAAACTGACAAATGCTAAACTGAATTGTTTTAAATAGAGACAGATTATTTACATAAAAATGGATTTGGCTTTAAATAACCTACAAAGGTTGATATGCCATAAAACCCAAGAAACCAACCAACCAATCAAGGTCAGGTAGGGTTAAAACCGAAGATTTTCGAGCCTGTTCTCAAGCCATAGAAGCAAATCCGGTCAGTCACCTTCACGACGTCGGTAAATGTATTCGGAGCTGCTGTATAGCAAAATACGGAAGCTCCGAATGGCCAAAACATTGCAAAAAAATTTATTTATCCAAATGTCAACTTCAGAGCTTTTCTTAAAGATAAAATACAATAAAATGGAATAAAATAAAAGATCTTGAAAATTAAAAAAATATTTTAAAAAAAAGACAATATATTTAGGTCCAACTTACTGAAAAAAACACCTTGTTCTTTATACAAGGAAAAATTCATTTATAAAATTATGACTGAATGATAAAAAGAAAACCATTGTAATATTAGCACTTAAAATGAAATTTAATTATCTAACCACGAAATATAGCAAGTTTTTCTCCCAGAAAAATCTTTTTTTTAAATTTGGGAAAAAAACGATTGTCATTGAAATACTGCAACCTTTACTGAGAAAACAAAGTGGTCGAAAGAATAGGTGAAAATGTGATAACAACATATACTACATATAGAATAATTTCAATTGTTCAAACTACACTTGAAATTCACCGAAAAAACCTCCAAGCAATTGCCGCGACCTGCCGATAAACATATACGGATCAAGTTACACGCCCGCTGTAAGACAATTATATCCGGTTACGGCCGGAACTGACGAAGCCCTTTTTCTTTCTAACGACCTTCACACCTCGTGACAGCTAAAAGAAAAGGATGAATTAAAATTAACAATATTTACCAAGCACTTCGGCCAAAAATAACGTGATAAAACTGGAACTAATAGTCGTCGCCAGCTTATAGTAGGTAAAGAAAATACTTAATGGCTACACCCATTTTTTATCAAAGAATTTTATATTCACGCGGCTGGAGCTGTGTGTCACAGCACCTTCGTAATATCAGCTAGCCCTTTTTCAACGCTTGTCGCCTCAGGGGGCCGTCCCCCCAGGCGCGCTCTTGGCGAAGCCCCGGGGCCTGTTCTGGACTTCGGTCCGGAGCGTGGCCCTGGAAAAGGAACAATGGCAGACTTGGGGCCTCTAATTAGGCACCTAGTTTCGACTAGGCTACCTTCGGGTGGGCGAGCTGCATTTTTGTCTCCTTTGTCCCCCTTGGACGGCACTAGACCATGCGTCTAGTTTAAGCCGCAAACTGGCATACGTGCCCGGACCCACATTTGGGTTCGTGAAACTGCTTGCCTCATCAGGCTCACATTGCATTAAGTGAGCCGATGAGCAGCACAGAAAAGCAGGGTTCGAGTCTCGGCTTATTCCCGACCTTCCCCTCCCCTTTATCCCCACTTTAATCGGCCTTCGGGCTTTTGACCTTGTGTCAAGTCGTGTCTGGTGGGAGGCAGCGACAAATACCGGCACGCTTCTGGCGAGCGCCCCGGGGCCTGTTCTGGACTTCGGTCCGGAGCGTGGCCCTGGAAAAGGAACAATGGCAGACTTGGGGCCTCTAATTAGGCACCTAGTTTCGACTAGGCTACCTTCGGGTGGGCGAGCTGCATTTTTGTCTCCTTTGTCCCCCTTGTACGGCACTAGACCATGCGTCTATTTTAAGCCGCAAACTGGCATACGTGCCCGGACCCACATTTGGGTTCGTGAAACTGCTTGCCTCATCAGGCTCACATTGCACTAAGTGAGCCGATGAGCAGCACAGACAAGAAAGGTTCGAGTCTCGACTCGTTCCCGACCTCCCCTCCCCTTTATCCCCACTTTAATTGGCCTTCGGGCTTTTGACCTTGTGTCAAGTCGTGTCTGGTGGGAGGCCGCGACAAATAATCGGGCCGTCCCCCCAGGCTTTAACCCTCTTCGGAGGGGTTGGGTTTATCGCCCGGCGCCTGAGGCGCCCCGAAAAGGGGAATGCCAACGGGGTCCGATGCATTTTTGGAACTGCCTGTCGCGTTGGGCTTCGGCCCTGCGTTAGGACCCACCTTAAAAACGGCCTTGTGCCACATTCGTACGCTGGTGGGGCGTAGGATAAATAACGGCTCGCTCTTGGCGTTGCTTTGTGTCCTGTGGTGGGGCGCTCTCGACCGGCTCTGGTTGCGAGCTGCACAGTTCGTTCGGGTGTGTTCCACCACTTGATACATCACCTCTGGCCTCAGGGGGGCCGTCCCCCCAGGCTTTAACCCTCTTCGGAGGGGTTGGGTTTATCGCCCGGCGCCTGAGGCGCCTCGAAAAGGGGAATGCCGACGGGGTCCGAGGCATTTTTGGAACTGCCTGTCGCGTTGGGCTTCGGCCCTGCGACAGGACCCACCTTAAAAACGGCCTTGTGCCACATTCGTACGCTGGTGGGGCGTAGGATAAATAACGGCTCGCTCTTGGCAAAGCTCATTTAAGGAGGAATCCTGCATTTTGTGCGGTCGCACTCACCTTACCTTCCGGCGTTGGTCCCACTTCTCGTGGTAGATCTGCCTTTCTTCCACCTACATAGGTGTGCACAAAGGTCCTTTTAAGGACTATAAGAGGTCACTGTCTGCGGGTCAGAGCATCTCTGGCGGTCAGTAATGACCAGTCTAAATAGACGGCCAGGTGGCAAACACGAAGACGGATTCTAAGACCAACCGGTCTTAACCCTCGCTCGGTTCGATAGTCCGATAAGCTGCGCAGCGCTAATGGCACGGTCCAGCCTTTAGCTACCGCTTCGATATCTGCGCAGCGCTAAGATAACGCCCATCTTAGCCTCGGCCTCCTGGCCTGTCCGCCCGTCCGCACGGCTTTGACACGACAAAGCCTTCGCTCCTGTCCGCTCGTCCGCACGGCTTTGACACGACAAAGCCTTCGCGCCTGTCCGCTCGTCCGCACGGCTTTGGCGCGAACCTAGCCATAGCCATCGTCCGCACGGCTTTGACACGACAAAGCTTTCGCTCCCGTCCGATACGTCCGCACGGCTTTGGCGCGAACCTAGCCATAGCCATCGTCCGCACGGCTTTGACACGGCAAAGCTTTCGCTCCCGTCCGATACGTCCGCACGGCTAAGGGGCCCGGCAAAGCCCTAGCCTTTCCTCGACCTCGACGCTCTTGCAAGGTATCATGCAGTCCACGTAACGACTCGCTGTCACGGACTGCCCTACCACTGCAACACCTGACTCACGTACGACCCGCCGTACGAGCCAGCAACCGGATCGACACACCCTTGGTTAACCGTCATAACTGGGGATATCGATCTACCAACCTCGACCGACCTCAGCTGCCCGCGACGACTGTCCAACCGTACTCAACGACTCAACCGATCTCAGCTTACCAGCATCAAACATCCAGCTGTATCTCCACGACTCGACCTACGCCAGCGACCCTCGTCGAACGCCCAGCTGCGAACATCTACAACGCGACTATACCAGCTAACGACATAACCCATCCTAGCTGAAGACTACATACAACCGCCACGGACATTTACATACACGCTTGTAAATACGACAAATAAATCGTCTCTTGTTATAATTATTCTCTCGTCTTTGTTCCTTCATATTGCTTTGGCTGTTCTCATTCACATAACTCATTTGCGGGGTCGACATACTATATCAGCTCCGCAACACAATCAAGCTGATAAGCAGAGCCTATAAGATAAATGCAAGGAGAAAACAAATATGATGGAATATAAAGAAAGATGTTGGCCAGGATGTTGGCATAACAATTACGGGAGAATAAATGGTTGAATTTTTGACATGATGCTCGAGTTATCGGAATAACAATGTCAGTTAATGGCTATTCACAGCAAGGTCTAATTATGTCTATAGATTCAGTCAATTTTCATAGTTAAGTACAATTTCCCAAGAAGGCAGCTTAATTTGCAAATGTATCACAATTGTTTATAAAATTCTTGCTATAAACATGTAATACAGTTTAAAGTAGGGCACTTCGGATTGTGTAATGGTTAGCAAGTTAGACTATCAAACTGTCACGAGTGAGTTCGAATCTCATTGGGCGCCCCATTCACACGGCCTTATGCCACATCTAAGCAAAAAGCTTAGTAAATTACTATACAATTTAAAGTGGAGCGCCTCGGGTGGTGTAATGGTAAGCAAACTAGACTAGCAAACCTACACGAATGAGTTCGGTTCTCATTGGATACCCCATTCACATGGCTTTGTGCCACATCTAAGCGAAGAGCTTAGTAAATTACTATACAGTTAAAAGTAGGGGTCCTCAGGTGGTGTAATGGTTAGCAAGCTTGACTGGAAAACCTACACGAGTGAGTTCGAGTCTCATTAGGTGCCGCATTCATTCGACCTTGTGCCTCATCGAAGGAAAAAAAACTTCGTAATTTACTAAACAGTTTAAAGTGGGGCGCTTCGGGTGGTGTAATGGTTAGTAAGCTTGACTATCAAGCCTTCATGAGTGAGTTCGAGTCTTATTGGGTGCCCCATTCATTCTGCCTTGTGTCTCATCTAGACAAAAATCTCTGTATATCACTATACAGTTTAAAGTGGGGCACCTTGGGTGGTGTTACGGTTAACAAGATAAACAAGCAGATCATTACTAGTGAATTGGAGTCTCACTGGATACTCCATACTTCTGGTTTTGTAAGTAAGTTCCATAATATGAACAATACTTAAATTCGCAGAGAGGATCTCCAAATAATCAAGTACTAAATAGTATCCATAAAAAGAATGAACGTTAGTGGTGATTTTATTATTCTTATATAAGCGAGAATTTATGTTTATGAAATGGGAGGCCTTCCCTGTACGAGGCAGACAACATTCTGGAATTTCGATTACGGCTGAAATATTAAAGAGCTTGGTTTCAGCCACCTCCACTCCTCTCGTCTAAAAAGACAAGGGTCCGGTCCATTTCTTGATGCTTGAGGAGCCACCCAAGAGAGGAATGTTAATGGAGATCAAGCAATTTTTAGCCCTCAACCGTGCACTCGGACGTAAGAAGACCCCCGCCAAAAAATTGACCCTGTGCCGGATTCTGCCAGTGGCACAAAGGCGAAGCAAATGTGTACAAAAGGGAATTTAAAAGTAAATACGCTTGTGCTTGTTGTTATTGCCTCTTTATTTCCCTAAATAATTTTTACTTTAAAACGTTTTTGAAAATCAGAAAAAAAATGAGACTGCCATTGGTTTGGTTTGGCTTGGTTTATTTAAGGACATATCAATTTCTTATAGGTCATTAAAGCCGAATTTTGATTCATTTGTAAATGTATATGGTTTCAAGCAACTATCTTTATTTAATGATAATAGATCATTTGTTTACTAAGTTACGTGATTTAAAGTATTTCTATCTAATATAATTATTTCAAGCAATTATATAGTTTCAGGTATTGCAAGCAATTATGGTTTCAAGTAAGTATTAAAACTATTCCTTTGTAGCCATTTATTTAGTTTCCCACTAAACTAAAATGGAATACAAGGTCGTTGTCATGAAGGGTGTCACACAAGAAGTGAACCCGCAACGGAATTCCTCTTCATAAGCACCTCAAACGTCAAGCAATAAACTTAGTCCTTTTAGACAAAAGGGCAAGTGTTACTTGTGAGGAAAACCCTTTGGAACCAAACGAATAATCTTACTTCACCCACCCACCTGGCGCAAAACCAGGTAAGTATTATAACCCATTGTAAACAATTATAGCTTCAAGTAACTATTCTCAATACAAACAACTTGCGCAGAATTAGATGGTTTCAAGTATTTCTTTCAAATACAAATAATTCGTAAACAGTTATATTGTTTCAAGTATTTAAAAAAAAGGTAAAATGTTCCTAAGTGTCATCATTTTCTACTTTTGGATCGAGGTAAAGGGCTTTCCGAACTTCTATGGTTATGGAATACCTAAATATTGTCGTACTGCGTTAATAGCAAAAATAGTTTTATGGCCTCTGTTTCTTAAAAACTTTGATACATTATCTTCTTCCAGAGAGGAAATATTCGCAAATAACCCACTCCAGGCACGGGGAGGTAGTGATGGAAAACAATGACGTTGAACTGTCAAGGTCCTACGATCGGAATGAATACACTTCAAATCTGTTCGCTCTCTTTTCAATTTTTAAGTTTCTTTGATTTTAGACTTATATTCTAAATTTTAAATTTACTGCTTCTGTTGTATAGAAAGAAATGCTTCACTGAAAGGTCCGAAATGGTTTCTAGCCCAGAATTCTTTAAAGCCACCACCGCTAAACCAAATGTGAAACTTTCTCTCTGTTTTCAAGAATTTATATCGTTTCTTTACCCTACCAATGTTCTTGGCCAGTTAGAGGTGTCTATTTACACGTTTTCTCAACGAAACATTTTCATTATTAATGAAAGTAAATTAATGAAAACGTTTTTAAAATAATGAAAACGTTAAAACGTTTTCCTTATTTTAAAATCGTTTTCATTATTTTAAAACGTTTTCATTATTTCAAAACGTTTTCATTAGTTAAGATAAAACGTTTTCATGAGTTTTTAATAAAACGTTTTTATTTTAAAAACGTTTTCATTATTTTAAAAACATTTTCATTAATTCTATTATGTTTTCATTTGTTTTAGATAAAACGTTTTTATTTTTCAAACGTTTTCATTATTTCAAAAACGTTTTCATTATTTAAAAACCTTTTTATTAGTTTTTGATAAAAGATTTTATTATTTTTAAAACGTTTTCATTATTTTAAGTGGCCCTCAAACGTGTCTCAGGAAACACTGAGAACCTCATGTGGCTCACAAAACAGTAAAAAGGGCTAACGAAAAATACAACTGTGATTATTTGTGTATAAGATTTTTTATAAGATTTTTTATAAGACTATTTTTCAATATTTTTCAACCCAAAAATGCGTATTAAAAAATTAACTTTTTTTCGGCCATATACTTCATTATATTCGAGAAGATAGAATGACGGAAAATAAGTTTTAGCTGTAGTTCAAATTAATTTATTTTACGCCATTACAGAGATATATCAACTGGAATGTGTGTTTGTTTATAATTATTGTTTCTTCGGATGTGAGCTTATTTTCTCTTCAAGCATTTTGCGTAAACATTCCCGCACGTTTGTCCTAATTACAATGTAAATTTTGCGTTTCAAAACATAAAACAACATAAATTCTTATTTCTAATCAGCACAAAGCGATAGAAAGTTGAACAAATGCTAAATTTATGTAAGATTTAGCAGCTAAAAATTGTTAAATGTCACTTTTACTAAAAAGAATCCTATGTATTAACTTCAGAGCTTTTCATAAAAGAGTATATTTTAGTCTATCTTACAGCTATTATACATGAGTGCGAGCTATACACAAATAATTACGGTATTTTTTCGATGTATAAAGCTTTTGATTGTAATAGAACCCTGTTATCAGCGTCGAATTAACTAAAAATCGGAATAGCAACTTACTGTATATAATGTGTATGTCCAAGAATATTCACCGAGAAATCGGTATCTTATTTTGAAAAAAAAATATTACATATATAAAACTGTTATACAGCCACTGGTAAGTTAGGTTGAGCATTATTTTACTCCATTACACAAAGAAATATACTTAAATTATTCAGCAAACTAACTTTAAATAGGAAAAGAATTAAATAAACACATTTCAGTTATCGATGAACAAAACTATTTTTTATTCATTTGAACAAAAAGAATAGTATAACTCATATTTTCATGGCTTTACGAATATTTAAATTGTTTTTGTAATATTTTAAAGATATTATTTTACTCTGTGAGTGACAGGAGTTCGAGCTCGCTGACTACCATCTTGCAGTGCAGCCTGTTAGCCACTACGCCACGGGGAGTCCGCATCTTTAAGTTTGGATAGCATAGATACAGAAGCGCTTGGTGACCCAGTTTCTCATCTATGTGATCATCAGACCAACTGCATTTGGTCTGACTTGATCTGATGATCGCATTGGCAAAAAACTGACAGTCACCAAATCCCATTGGTCATGTTTACGCTATCCTAAATTATATATATATATATATATATATGTGTGTGTGTGTGTGTGTGTGTGTGTGTGTGTGTGTGTGTGTGTGTGTGTGTGTGTTTGTATATATATATATATATACAGAATGGTATAGTATGATGCAATATTATACAATAACAGATATATCACAAATTTAGAAAATGCATGAGAATAAAAAAAAATATAAACAAAATTTACATGCAAGGTAGTTTTAATTTAATAAAAGCTTTGAATACGAAAATTTTGTTTAAATAGACCAGCCGCGAATAAGTAAAAATGCACTTAGCAATTCCGTGAACAGGAGGTCCAACTGTATATTACACACACACACACACACACACACACACATGTATATATATATATATATATATACACGCGTGCACACACACACACACACACACACACAAACGAGGAGCTACGCAAAAGTTCGGAAAATTTGTCGAAATTTCTAAGGTGCGTTCATACAGACTGAAAATACACTTTTTTCGATCTTCGAGCTTGGATTGAGGTGTGATATCTGTTCATCACCTTCAGCCATCTTCTTCTAACGAAAAAAAAAAGTAAAGCCCTAAACACTAGACACGAGAATCTCGGGGCAATTTTTCGCCCTGCTTATGCATACGTTTTTATCGGCCTCGTGAAACTGACCCTGAGTCAAACCTTGCCCGTAGAGAAAAATGGTCAAATATCGTAGATCCTAGCCAGTCGTATTTTCAGACTGATTAACAAAGGGTAGACGCGGGAGTCTGTAATACGTTCACTTTTCGTACACTTTTCAGATTCCCCGAACTTTTGGGTGGCATTTCGTGACTAAATGTTAAGTAAACGGGTCTCAGACTTTTTTTTTTTTTTTTTTTAAACATGTGGTTTTAACTTAATACTTTTCACAGGTGCATTATACAATGATATTTACTGCATTGATACTTCATCTTAACATAATTTTCAAAGACATTATACAAAAATAATTGGAAGGGTTTACTATCTGATAACCAGAGATGGCTTTCTATTTTATTTTAAACAATTAACTTTTAAACCTTAAATTGAGTTTATTGAAATCTCTGGTTCTGTTCGGATTGTTATTTAAAAAGGAGGAGTCCGAAGTTACAAGTTGAACTGTTTTCAGACATTTATAAATGGCCAAAACACATTTTTTTTCAAAAGGTTGAGTGTGGATAAAAAAAAAGGTAAAATAAAGCCCAAAAAGTAATCCCCTGACGAATTTATAATCTTACCCCGCAAAAAAAAAAAAAAAAAAAAAAAAAAAGACATCGGGTAAAACGAGACAGTTTTTATAACAAATAAGATCAATAAGAAAAAAGGGTATTTCAAAAGAACGCTTTGTTTGTCTTAATTAAAGCAAACCCGCCTTAATTGACCCCTTACACGGGGTACTCAAGTCCTTGTTTCGCCTGTCTCATACTGCAGGCCAGTCCGCTCGTTGGATTGGTCCAGCCTGTATTCCAAACTGGAGCCATAGGAAACCCGCGTGACCACATGTAATTATTCTCCCAGCTCTGCGATATCTGGTGTCGCGATGTTGAATTCATCCAAGAAGTAGGGGGTATCGGAGAAGATTGTATCCGATGATGGGATTGGAAGTCATCACTGCTCACTCGACCGAGGCCGTGGTCGCTGCTTTTTAAGTCCGGCCTCATATGATGGTGACTGTGCGGTGAGAACGGCGTTTTCTTATAAAAGTCCGACCCGAATGGCTGCTGCATGGTCATGCAATGACTTCGCTGGTGATTTTCAAGATCTATGCGCTGAGTGAAACCTTTGCCGCATATCGGGCAACTCATTGTTTTCATGTTCTCGAAGTGGTTGCGCTTGTGGCCTTCCAGGTCGGCGACCGGAGCCATGTTCTTACCGCACGGGTTGCAGCTGTAAGGTACCATAGATGCAGACACAGACATGGATTGTTCCCGCTCAGTGGTTAAAGCAGCGCCGTGGGTGCGCTTATGGTTTTTTAAGATGGCCCTCTGAGCAAAGGCCTTTCCGCAATACTCGCATTTGAACGGTTTCTCTCCTGTGTGAGTCCGACGATGATTGTCGAAATTTGTCCTCTGTGCAAACGCTTTTCCGCAAAAGGTGCAGCTGAATGGTTTTTCTCCTGTGTGGATGCGCCTGTGATTGTCCAAGTGCGTTCGCTGCGTAAAAACCTTGCCGCAGAAGTCGCACTTGAACGGCTTTTCCCCGGTGTGTGTACGCTTGTGGTTGTCTAAATGAGTTCGCTGGATGAATGCCTTACCGCAAAAGCTACATATAAAAGGTTTCTCTCCAGTGTGGATGCGCTTGTGGTTGTCGAGATTCGTTCGCTGAGCAAACGCCTTCTCGCAGAACGAGCACTTAAACGGCTTCTCTCCCGTGTGAGTTCGCCGGTGGTTGTCCAGATTGACGACCTGCGCAAAAGCCTTGTCGCAGAACGTGCAAGTGAATGGTTTTTCACCGGTATGTACCCTCTTGTGGTTGACCAGGTTTACAATCTGGGCAAACGCTTTATCACAAAACTCGCACTTAAACGGCTTCTCGCCGGTGTGGATGCGTTCGTGGTACTTCAGATTCGTAATCTGGCTGAACGACTTGTGACAGTAGGAGCAGGAGAAGGGCTTCTCTCCCGTGTGCACACGCTCGTGATTTTCCACATTGGTCTGTTGGCTGAAGGCTTTCGGACAGTACGTGCACCGGTATGGTTTCTCTCCCGTATGCGTCCGCTTGTGGTTGTCATAGTTAGCCTTCTGGGCGAAGGATTTGGAGCAGAAAGTACAGCTGAAGGGTTTCTCTCCAGTGTGTGTCAACTCGTGCGTGGCAAGCCTCGCCCTCTGTGAGAAGGCTTTCTGACAGTAATTGCAATAAAAATGCTTCTCCCCATTTGGAGTCATTTCGTGATTGCTCAGATTAATCTTACGAGAAAATCCCTTGCGGCACACATCGCACTTGTAAGGTTTGTCCGAAGCGTGGGATTTCTTATGATGACTGTGGCACTGGAGTTGCTCTTCTGTTTGGGCAAAAGGTTTGTGGGGAAGGTCGAAGTTGAACTGGTTACCCATTGGGTACAAAGACTGAATGGAATACATGATTGAGTCTCTCTAAGAAAATAAAAAGGGTAAACAATTTGGACTCAATCCTACAAACAGTATGAGCAAAGCCAGAGACGATTCTTCGAAACAAGCAAAATGAATTACTTTAAGATTCAGATGGATCAATTTATCAAAGACAGAAACAAGATTACCTGATTGAGTTGCAAGCAGGGAATTGGAAAAAATTTTTAATTCCTGGCGCTACTAAGTATTGAATTTCGCTACCTGTATCTTTTTAGACTATTTTTGAAATTAGACTAACTTCGTTTTCTAACATTAAAAACGTCAATGACGTATTATTCACCTTTTATTATGTAATATCATTTGTCTGAATAACACATGAAGAGTTTTACAAAATAACGTCTAACTTGTCAAATAATCCCGTTTAAAACTTCCTTACAAAGAGACCAGGTCAGGTTTATATCATTTAATGTTGGATCTGGCAATTCTTGCCAAGAAGCCAGGTCAGATTTACATTCAGTAATTTGGATCTGGCAATTCTCGTCAAGAGACCTGGTCAGATTTATTTATTTATGCATTCGCTTATTTATTCTGTAAAGAATAAAGAGAAAATATGTCAAATAATAACCTTTCTAGTGGATAGCACTTTGAAATCGAAAAAAAGTGAAAATATGAATATCAGGATCTTGCTCGAAGTGTGTAAATATTATGGGTTGTTAAGATGGATTTTGTGCACATGATTGTTGGAGCACTGAAACGGCCGACAAGACCTTTCGAGATAAATTGGAAGAATCAAAGCTTCGAAAAGAAAATGGCACAGACAAATGAATGTTAAAGGTCGACAAGAATTCTGACAAAGATGTCGAGGTTTGAGAAAACTTGCAATCAATTGGATACCAGTGATGACCACAGGAGAACTCTCGTATGAAAATGTTACAATAATGTCAGCAATGACCATCAAAGGATATGTTTAATTATTTCTTTCTTCTACGTATAGAACAACATGAAATTTTGAAATAGGTTGCTTGAAAATTTCTGAGAGATTTTTGTAATAAGAAATTTGTTCTGCTCTCGTTTTCGCAACTGTTTTTAACATAAACGACATGTTTGTTGAGACCTTCAAATTATAATAGACAGTCGATCTCAGTTTCGAGAATCTCGCGTGTCTAGCCCCACCGAAGAGTTGTGATACAATGAAACAATCTGTCTGTGGATGACTATATATATTCAGCTCTATACCAGTTGAGAGTTTAAAATAATAAGAGACTGCTTAGCATAGATTTCACAATAAGATTATTCAGTTTGTTTATATATATATATATATATAGAGAGAGAGAGAGAGAGAGAGAGAGAGAGAGAGAATCTATTCAGCACTAAGTTGAGACCTTAAAATAATGAGACTATTTAGCATAGATTTAATTTTCCTCATTTCGTTTATATATATACGAGTTGAGACCTGAAGATATTAAGAAACTTCTATGCTTATTCTTTTATAATCTATTTAGCTCTAAATTATTATAAATCAATTTTATTTTGATTTTTTTTATTGCTATATAGTTTTCAGTTCTACATACTTGTTTGTAGCTCAATCACCGAGTTGGAAAACGTGCTTTGTTCTTCCGCACAGACAGACTTCTTCAGTAGTTTTATTGTCGTCCTCTTATTAAGAGATTCACATCTGGGAGAAAAAAAGTTTAATATTAACACCGTTGTTTCGTTGTAATCGTTTTCGATATTGTTATAATTGATCTTTAAAAACATTACGTACTAAATAAAGACTAGATGACAAATCTTGTCTCTGAAGAATTTATCAAGCAACCCAATTCAGCTCAGCTATTGATTGAAATATAAGTTAACGATCAAGATGGGGAAATATATGATCTATAAGTGGATAGAGTGTTCGCCAATGGTCTGGGAGACTGAGGTTCAATCCCAGGTGGAGTCATACCAAAGACTCAAAAAATGGTACTTGATGCCACCTTGCCTAAAACTCAGCATTATAAGGTACGGATCAAGAGTAAAGTGGATCAATCCAGGGAATGGAGTAATGCCCTCCCCTAGACCTCGGTGTTGTAGTTATTGAAAAGAGAGCCTTTGGGTCGCCGTCGACTGCGATCGCCAACTTTATATGATCTATAAAATGGTTTATTTTTTGATAATTTTTTCTTATAGATGTGAATTTGTTTATGGACTTATTTTAAGAGAAGCTAAACGACATTTTCTGTTGTTTGTAGAAGTCTCAGACTCAAGATCATTAATGCTTATACATTTCCTTGAAATGAATAAGTTAAAAGCTTCTTTCCTTTTCTTTCCTTTTTTTTTTCGTTTTGTTTCCTTCATTAATTAATCAGTTTGATTTTATCGGATTTTATTAGGAATGCTATTTTAAGTTGTTTCCAGTTGATATTTTACTTTCTTCTAAGATTTTAATGTCGAATGGCGTTCAAATAAGTCAAAAGTTTACCGGTAGTGTAATTTTGGTGGTATAATAGTGTTTATAAGAATTTTTTTCAGAAGACTTTTGTAAGCATGTCCGATTTTTATGAGCAAGTAATAAAATTCATTTTTGGATCTTTGTTCCATCTATCTGTTGCAATAAACAAATTCTACAGCTTTGCCTGGTAATTGTAGTGTTTCTGTATGAGACAATGTTTTCGACTTTTGAAATTCAAACACGAAATTCTTTCATTTTTTTTCCTACGAAGTCATGATATATATTTTTTAAAGTCTTTCAAACGCTTCCGAAGCAGATATAAGTTTTGTTAATTTTCATGCAAACATAAAATTTTCTTTTTAATACATACATACAATATATATATATATATATATATATATATATATATATATATATATATATATGTATATATATATATATGATGTTTCCAAATAAAAAAAATGTTTTATCTTTTTTTTCTTTACTACGAAATCATAATAACCTTTTTTTAGGCTTCCGAAGCAAAGATTATTTCTTGTTAATTTTTATATTATAGAATTATTTTTTATCGTGCCTGTCTCTACGAGATGATGCTTCCAAACTTTGAAAAAAAAATGTTTCATTTTTTATTCATTTACTTATTTTATTTTATGTTATTTATTTATCTATTCATTTATTTATTTTGTACGAAATCATGATGCCTTGTTTTTTAGGCTTACGAAGCGGAGATAATTTCTTGTTGATTTTTAGGCAATAAATCTTTTTTTCTTTTCTTTTTCTTCCTTTTTTTAGCTTTTTCTTGTATATTTGTCGAATCACGTTGGCTCATATTTTCCTGTCATAATCTTTTTTATCCAGGCAACTCTAAAAGACTTCGTAGCATTAATGACTGAAAATGAGTTAAAAGTCATTGGTAACTTCTGTCTGCTTGTTTGACCTTTTAAGCCCAAATTCAAACGCGCCACACGAATTTGACGAGAGACGCTGCGATTTATTCGTTTGTTACCGAGGTCACTTGGAAGTTCTTTTTGTTTTGATGGATTTTTTTTTTTTTTTTTTTTTTTTGAAAATGACACAATCCAAAAGAATTCTTTCTCGCCCTGAAAGCAGTTTTGAATCCTCCCTTTCGTCTTATCCCTGTCTATCTGTTTTGAATATCTGAAATACATACAAAATCATTTTAAAACTCAATGTAAACAAGTCAGGTATTGGTACACAGAAAATACAATGACATATATATAATACTATTTCTGGCAAATAAGAAAAATATAAATTGAATTAACACACTAACAGGATGTTCTTGTTTTTTTTGGGGGGGGGGGGTATTTTTGTTGTTTTTTTCATTTAGCAGTAAATAAACTAATAACAGATTAGACGCAATAATCATTTCATATTTGATTCATTATTCAATATCTGAACATTATTTTTATTTAAATTTATCCATTTATTTATTTATTCATTCATTTATTTGCAGTTGATACAAACGGCTTATCAATCCGTCGAGGGTTATTTTATGCCTTGAGGATAGGAAATTGCATGCATTGCATGTTCTTATTTATATTTTTGTGTAGTTTTTTTTAGGTGTTTATTTAAATATTTGGTTTATTTGTTTGTTTGTTTTGTTTCGTTTTGACTTGTTTGTTTGTTTTGAATACGAACTATTTTTAAACAGATCTATTTATCCCGTAGATGAGACCCTAACTAGAAATATCATCCTGGGTGAGAGTGGAACTGGTATTAATGGCTTTGAATGAGTATTCCACACTCCTCAGATCTCTAGAACCGAAATCTCATCATCAGGTGGCACACCTAGGACTTCCTTTTTTGGAGAGGGAAGGATCTTTCCCCTCGGTATGTGTGGGGATACAGTCAGTGTTTTCTAAGCCTCATCGACAGGACGGAAATTCTTTTGTATAATTCTTTTTATTTGAATCTAATTTTTAATCGCTGATCATTTATTTCATTCTTATTAGTATTGTATTATTCTTGTTATCACTATTTATTTCTTATTGTCATTATTATTTGATTATTCTTATTTTATCATTCTTCTTATTCTTATTCCTGTTATTCTTATTATTAAACCTTTATTATTCTTTTCTTATACTTTCATTCTTCTTATTCTTATTCTTACAATTTCTTATTCTTATTCTTATTATTTAATTCTTGTTCTTATTTGATAGCTAATTCTTATTCTAATAATTTCATTCTTATTCTAATTATTTGATTCTTATTATTCTTATCCTATTCTTTCATTCTTATTATTCTTATTTTTGTTCTTATTTTTATCATTCTTATTCTTATTTCATAATTCAATTGTTGAACATATTAAATTCTTATTCTTAATATCTAAATTTAATGTTTAGTTGCTGAACAATAACAGATAATACGCAATTGTTATTTAATATTTAAATTATCATTTAATGGCTGAATATTCTGGCTTCAAGAATATTCCCAAAACAAACTAGATTAAATTATTTGAATAAATGGTTTGATTTTTTTCCAAGTGATGTTGAGGAAAATATAGAATAATCCAATATTGAGGAAAATATTATCGAATAACCCAATCTTGAGGAGAATATAATAGAATGACCCAATCTTGAGGAAAATATAATAGAATGACCCAATCTAGAGGAAAATATATTAGAATAACCCATTCTTGAGGAAAATATTATAGAATGACCCAATCTTGAGGAGAATATAATAGAATAACCCAACCTTGAGGAAAATATTATAGAATAAGCCAATCTTGAGGAAAGAAATTATGAGATGATCTTGTCATTTGCATTCCAAAAACAAAAACCCGCAGAAGCCTATGCAAATTGGTTCACAGTTAAAAGTCAACTTCAAATAGCCCACCTGACTTTTCATTTTGAAAAGTCGGGTGGGCTATTTGAAGTTACTATTTACCAACCCCTCCGCTCGGGCAGGATATGACACAAGGTCAATTTTTAAGCGGAGTTTAACAGGTTTTGAATTCAGAGTTTTCCTTTTCCTAGACTAGTTGCCTCACCAAGGCTGAAGAACCTAGTCCGTCCTACTATTTACCCATAGCTGGAGGGAGAATAAGGGGGTTCATACCTTTCCCAAGGGTATTTGCCCGAAAGTGAACGTAATAGCGCGACTGGAGTACGAACTCGCGTACTACGATTCCACAGTTCATCGCTTTAACCATTACACCACGAGGACATCCCGGGCTATTTGAAGTTGATCGTCTTATCCCAGGGTGCTTTGTACACCGTTATGGTTAACAGAATTAAAACAATATTTGGAGAGGCCACTATTTTTTCTGGGGCCTTATGCTCCAAAACACCTCTTTATTGAACTTAGGAGTTTTGAATAAAGCCTGGCCCAGGAAGTTTTCCTCCCTCCCAACAATACCTTCTTACTTAGACTAAGTTTATCCCTTGGCGCCAGAGGCACTCCAAAAGGGTAATGCTTAGTAGATCAAGCGTGTTTTTATGACGACCAAGCATGAGTCTCGATTCATATGTGTCCCTCCCACAATAAAATGACTTCATGTCAAATCTAACTTGGTGGGAAGTTAAATAAATCCATGCCTATTTGAAAGGAACATGGCTCCAACAAAAGAACAGTCAATTTAAACAATAGAAAGGACGGTGAAATATAATTTCTTTCCAAGTCATCTAGTTTATTTACAGCTAAAAAAATAACTATAAAAAATAACTAAGTGTTGTATAGTGGCTCATACTACGTGACTTCCGGTATCGCGGGGGTATAAAAGACGTCGTATTTCTTAAGCACGAGAATTCTGCAAGATCTCAGTCGGTAGTAAGACCAACTTCGGGCGTAACACCCACAGTGCGAGACATATAATATTTGTTGGACTGTACCACTTCAGTTAATAAATAATTAATTCTTTATTTCACTATGGATCTCTTCCTTAGCACGATACAACACTAAGTGAAGATCCTCTGTGCTAATTCCATATTTTTTGCCAGGGTTAGTACATTTATACAAGCAAAAAAGTATATAAAATCCATATATGGCTTGGTTTCTTTGTTTAATGACATATCATCCTGCGTGGGTTATTTAATGCCAAATCCATCTTTGTATAAGAACATTAATGGTTCTATTTTACACATAGTTAGGAGTGGATAAGGGGTTTCATACCTTTCCCAAGGGGCATTAGTCTGAAACTGAACGTAATAGCGTGGCTGGAATTCGAACTCGCCGACTAGGATGTCGCTATCCATCATTTTAGTCATTACGTTACAGGGACATCTCTCTCCAGCCATGAGATCAATGCAATAAAATATCCAAAAGACACATATATCTAAATATGCACGAATATGTTCGAAAGAATATATTTCAAAGACATGAATGGAAAAAAAGAGAAATAACTCCATTGCTCTTTTTAAAAGAGATATTAAATAAAAGGAGAGCGTTTGTTTGTTTGTTTGTTTACACTCATGATCATACAGATCACGATTTAAAGGGAGATAATCGTTTATTGTTTCCCTTGAATAACAGAGCGTGTCCGTGGTCACATGTAACAATCTTACACGCCATCTTAATCTAACAATAATAATGTTATCGAACTCCAGTTGTTTTATTTGCACAGAGTTAAAAGATTTCAAGTATTGCTATTTAACGCTAATAATTCTATTCAACATTATTCATTCGTTTGCACACTGTTAAATGGTTTCAAGTATTGCTATGTAACACGAATAATTCAATTTATCATGACTCATTTGTTTACAGATAGTTAAATGTCTTCAAGTATAAAAATGATTAAACCATTCTATTTGACCCATAGATAGCATCCTAACAGGTACTACCACCTCAGGTAAGAGTGGAACTGAGAGTAATGGTAATGAAGGAGTACTTTACATTCCCCAAACTCAAAGACCGGAGCCTCAGCATCAGATGCAATTTGATGTCATACCCAGGACATTAAATGGTTTCAAGTATTGCTATCTAACATCAACATTATTCATTTGTTTGCACACAGTTAAACGGTTTCAGGTATTGCTATTCAACGGTAATAATTTAATTAATATTAATCATTTGGTTGTACACAGTTAAAAGATTTCAAGTATAGAAAAGGATTAAATAATTTCATTTGTCCTATAGATAAGGTACTACCACACCAGGTCAGAGTGGACCGGGTAGTATTAGCAATAAAGGAGTACCCCACATTCCCCAAAACTCTAGGACTGTAGCCTCACCATTAGATGATTAATGTCATATCCAGGACACTCGTCTTACTCCTCTGTGGAGATGCAGTCGGCGTATTCAATACTCCAGCCGACTGGGTCGGTAACTTTAGTCCACGTTACCTAAAATTGTTGCGGTATACCTCATGAAAATGCCTCAGCCCTAAAATTAAAAAAAAATTACCTCATTACTTCAAGAAGTTTGATAAAACAGTCGTTTTTAGAAATATCGGTGAATAAAAAATTCTCTTATAAACCCACTGTAGAATACAGCGATTGCTTCTCTGCAGAAAGTTAAGACCCCCCACCCCCGCGCCAACGAGCGTCCGAGATATGACACTAAACAGTCTGATAGTGAGGTTTCAGTAATGCTGAAGCTTCGGGGAATGCGGAGCACCCCTTCATTGCCGTTGCTCACAGGTCCACTCTGGCCCGGAGTGGTAGCACCTGATAGGGTCCTATCTATAGGTTAAATAGAACTAAACTGCGTGCTTATACTAAACTGAATTGTTTGAACTAGAACTGTTTGACTAAACTGAGTAGCTTGAAATAGAAATGTTTTTGACAATTAAACTGTGTACTTACGCTAAACTGAATTATTTGAAATAGAACTGACTATTTGTATAAAAATGGATTTGGCGTAAAATAACCTATAAAGGTTGATATGCCATAAGACCCAAACAACCAACCAACTTATAAACCCACACGTACGATTCCCCACCACCACGTCACACATGATCTAATTTTCTCCCCTTCAATGTTTGAATTGATTTTCTGAATGTGCTGTTGTATCCTATTGTGAAACTCCAATAGATTGCTTTTTTTTTATTTGAAAGCTTTTCTTTTGTTGCGGAGTCGATAAGGTATTTGTCGCTGTCTCCCACTAGACAGGACTGGACACAAGGTCAATAACCCGAAGGTCGATTATAGTGTGGATTTAGTGGAAGGGAAGGTCGGGCACGAGCCGAGGCTTGAGCTCTGTGCTGGTCTGTCCTGCTCATCGACCCACTTAGTGCAATGTGAGCCTGATGAGCCTAGCTGGTCTTGGACTTAAATCCGGGTCCAGGTATATATGCCAGATTATAGCTTAAACTTAATACCGGGACATTGGCCCAGCGGTTAGAGTGTTCGCCAATGGCCCGGGAGACCTGGGTTCAATCCCAGGTCGAGTCATACCAAAGACTTTAAAAATGGTACTTGATACTACCTTGCTTAACACTCAGCATTATAAGGTACGGTTCAAGGGTAAGGTGGAGCAATCCTGGGAATGGAGTAGCGCCCTCCCCTACACCTTGGTGTAGTAGCTATCGAAAAGGGAGCCTTCGGGTCACCCTCGACTATGGTCGCTAACTTACTTATAGCTTAAACTGAACAGCAGAGTCCAGTGCTATACAAGAGGTCGAATGCTTTTCTTGTTGCCTTTCGCCCACTCGAAGGTGGCCCAGCCTCAAAAGGCCGAGCAGCGATGTTGGAGAGCTGATAAGCACGTCGACCCCACAAATTGTTTTATATAAAGGGAAAACTATGTCAGCCCACTGGGCTGCGTAGTCGTAAAGTTCGTCTATTGAAAATAGACTTGGAATTACAGTCCTTCTTTAGCCTGAGATAGGCTACAGGAGATAATCCATTCTATTCTAATAGAGTTACTTTTGACGGACGGGCTCTATTATGTTGTGAAATGTAACTTATTCCCTTTTCTTAGCAGTAACGACAGGTCAGGGTCATATAGGGTTTCATCATATTCGGTCGTAGCCAGATGTAATGTTTTTTAGGGATGTAAGTAATCCGATCTGTTTACGTTTTGAACCGGTCGCGACACTTTATTATTATTCTGTAATCATAAGTTCATTCCAGCCATTAAGTTTCACACCAAATGCGCCAGACCAAAAGGATTAAGAGACAGTCGCAAAAATTTTTTAACACGAGATACTATCTATTATAACATAATGAGTGAGGACACTCAGTGAAGGTGAACCATTTCAACATCTAGGGCGCATCAGGTGGTGTAATGGTTTGCAAGCTTGATAAGCAAACCTTCACGAGAGTTTGAGTCCCATTGGGTGCCCCTTTCATACAGCCTTGTGTCACATCTAAGCAAAAAGCTTAGCAAATTACCCGAGCACCTCGGGTGGTGTAATGGTTAGCAAGCTAGGCTAGCAAACCTTCACGAGCGAGTTCGAGTCTCATTGGGTGCCCCTTTCATACGGCCTAGTGCCGCAA
Organism: Sepioteuthis lessoniana; assembly: GCA_963585895.1. Taxonomy (NCBI): domain Eukaryota; kingdom Metazoa; phylum Mollusca; class Cephalopoda; order Myopsida; family Loliginidae; genus Sepioteuthis; species Sepioteuthis lessoniana. The sequence goes on from OY757908.1 coordinate 61,083,514, forward strand.
AGAGCTTAGTAAATTACAACCAACCATTTCAACACTGGCTTAATTATTGGCTCGTTTTGTTGATTGCATCAATAAAAATGAGAAAACTAAAACAGGAGAAAGTTTGATGAAAATATGGATTCTGATTGGTTAACTCAAACACGTGGCCAAAGCCGGTTTTTTTTTTCAGTGAGATTTGTGAGTTAAAAACGAAAGATAGAAACAGAGACGTACTTTGAAAAGCTTGGGGGTTTAGCCCTTTCTAGACCTTCTGGACTAGTATATTTTACAAAAATGGCCAAAGCATTTCTCTTCTGTAGCGACAGTTGAATTTCTGTATCCCACTATCAGAATCATCCGGAACACGTTAAGAAATTAACATCTAAATAAAAATGAGGAGATATAGAATTTCAATGTTTGTCCGATTGGTTAACCAACAGGAATGACTATCGACACACAAGACACACATGAAACTCTAGTCCCCTTCGAAGTAATCTCCTCCGACTCAAATGCACTTGTTTTACCGTTCCAACAACTTCTTGAAGGCCTCATAGAAGTTCTCTTGTGTGAGCGTGTCAATGACCTTCGCCACAGCCACTTTCATCACCTCAATTGTCTCATAACGACAGCCTCTGAACTTAGGGAATAACCAAAAGTTACAGGGAGCAAGGTCTGGACTATTGAGAGGCTGAGGAACTGTGTTGATGCCCATCTTGGTCAAATAGTCTGTGACATGAATGGAGTTGTAGATTGGTGCATTGTCCTGGTGGAAATTCCACTGACCCGATTTGAAGAGTGCTCGCCTCTTCCAACGGAATCTCTTCCTGAACTTCCTTAAAACCTCAACATAGTAAACCTAACCCTAACTCTTTGGCCAATCAACTCTGGAGTATTGACTTCCTTACTCCTCCCACACCTTTCATCATCCCTCACAGACTGCCTGCCTTCCTTGAATCTCTTATGCCACTCAAAAACTGATGCTCGATTCATGCAAGATGGTCGAAAAGCAGTCTGAAACATTCCATACGTTTCTGTGGCATTTTTTCCAAGTTTAAAAAAGAATTTCATTGCATATCGTTCTTCTAAAGTGTCAGATTGAATTTTTGAAAGTCACCAGCTGTGACAATCAGGATTTAGTAGGGTGTATACAAATTCCTGCTGTAGCTGTTCATTTGATCCTGAAATCATAAAAATTGGTCAGTCATCTCATAAGATGTATAGCAATAACATAGTGAATTTTCTAGAGTCTACGACAATTTTAAATACCCATACGAAAAAAGTCTTGAAACTTATCGTACGCACCACGTATATATACGCGAAGATTTTTCAAAAAGTTCTAAGCCTCATCCAGAAAGATGAGCACACCTGGCCATTTTTGTTGTGGCAAAACTTGGAAAATCTGAATTAATTTTTCTAATCTTCTAAGAAATAGTTGTGAGTTGTCACAACAAAAAATATTCAGCTATACTCAAGTAAACGGAACATAAATTCTACACAATATTTCTAATAAGTCAAATGACGTAATTTAAAACAAACAAACGCTGATTCAGTAATTAAACGGCCAACCTTTTCTTGTTATACAAATTTTCACTAGGTTTTTGTATTTTGTACTTTTAAACATTCATCATTGATTTAACATCACTAATATCATCCCACATAGTCCTGATGATGGTTCATTAGAAGCGAAACGCTATAGTGTCAACTCAATACATCTCTCCTTCTATTTGGATGACCTTGTTATCAATTTTTCTTTATATATATATATATATATATATATATATATATATATATTGTATTATATCATTTGATTAAATTTCAGAGTTTGTTTTTTTTTAAAGATTCAGCTTTTAGAAAACAAAAATATGGAATTAATTTTTAGAATTAAAATAACTGAAAATTTTGGGGATAATTGTTGATATTTATAGGCAGTCTCTCCGTTCCACCATCTTTAACTGGTGGTGTAGTCGTTATCGTCGTAGGAATTTACACGGCGACACAAGTTCAAATCCTGGACGAGACTGATTGCATTTCACATAGCACTAATACACTTGGGGAAGGTATGAATCCAATTATTCCCCCTCCAGCTATGGGTAAATAGTAGGATAGACTAGGTTCTTCAGCCTTGGTTAGGCAACTAGTCTAGGAGAAGGAAAACTCTGAATTCAAACCTGTTAAACTCCGCTTAAAAATTGACCTTGTGTCATATCCTGCCCGAGCGGAGAGGTTGGTAAATAGTACCATCTTTAACTGCACCAATTTAATACCCGGTCATGGAAATTTGATGCGTGTTTGACAAACCACGTTGGTGATAGTGATGGGGTTTCAGTTGCAAGTTGGCTTTTATTGGTGTACAGTTGCTAGCCACCTCAACAACCTGGTTTTAAAATCTGATCCTTTATTTTTCTTTGACTGGTTACTTTACGGGGTGAAAACGAGAAGAATTCATGCATTTCCCAAGAGTGTTCGCACAATGTGAAACACAAACAGCCTCGTCCGGGATTTGAACTCGGATCATCTAGTTTACATACATTTCCTTGAATAAAAAACTAATGAAGGCTTGTGTAGAACCAGCCACACATTTTGGATAAACTGATAACAAAATAATGAGGCACCGAACTATATATATATATATATATATATATATATATACTGTTGATCAAACAGCATTTTTAACCATTTTAAAGTCCTGATGAAGGTTTATTAAAACCGAAACGTTTTAACATTGAATTTCCATCATAATAAATTCATCACATTTGGATTACTTTGTTTTTCTATTTTCTTCCTACTGTCAAATTTATTTCCATAATTTACTTCTTTTATATATATATATATATATATATATATATATATATAGGGGATGAGGATCTAAGCGTAGACACTGAGTCAACGGCACTTGATAACTGAAAGTTTATCGCCTATATTATTACATGGTACAGTCTGTGACCCTGGGTTTCATGCAATTTGCAATCGTCGGACGATAGCAAAATGCATTAAACCCAGAGTCACAGACTGTACCATGTAATATATATATATATATATATATATATATATATATATATAAAGCAATTAAAAGACCCAAAGTTCTATTCGTGATGGGAATAAAAACCTAAAAAGCAAAAAAATAAATAAATAAAAGGAAAAAATTGATGTTTTGTCCAGCAGACCGTCTCTCAGTAAGCAGAGAGAATGAATATCTACTCAGACTTAATATCATTTCGATATCGTCTCCAATACAATATATTTTTCCCATCATAAATATTTCCATATTTTTTATTATTAGTTTCCACGATTTAGCTCTATTAAGCGTGGAAGAAAGCGATCACTTAGCTTACCACCTTTTTACTATCTTTTTTTTTTTTCGGTCTTTATTCCCATCATGAATATAACTCTGCGTCTTCTAATTGCTTTAATCAAATTTTTGACACCCTATATATATATATATATATATATACCTTTCCGTACAAGCAGGATGAAGCACAAGATCAAATTTTAAGCTAACAGGTTTGAATTCAGTGTTTTCCTTGAACAGTTGTCATACCAGGTTAAAGATCCCAGTCTTTCCTACTAATTACCTTCAGCTGGAGGGAGACTAGTTGGAGTCATACCTCTCCCAACCAAGAGTAGTAGTACCATGTGAAATGCAGTCTCGTCTTGGATTTGAATTCGTGTGGCCGTGTTCATTTCCTACGACGTTAACCATTACACCACAAAGTTTCCAACTCTTTCTCTTTCTCTCTCTCTCTCTCTCTCTCTCTCTCTCTCTCTCTCTCTCTCTCTCTCTCTCTCTCTCTCAATATATATATATATATTAAGCGACTTGGAACCCAAGTATATATATATATAAGTAAATATAAGTATATATATATATATATATATATAAGTATATATATATATATATATATATATATATATATATATATAAGTAAACGTAAAAGCGTGGGCCGGGTTCCAAGTCGTTTAATACAATATAGCAGTCCAGCATGTGAGTCATTAAATAACGGGAACTTTCACATATGATAGTAATTATTCTTACTGTAATATGTAAATACATGTCCATATTATTTTATTTATACAGGGTGCGAGAGAAATGCCTCACATATTCTAAACTGTCACCTCTGTTTAATGCCAAATCCTCTTCATACATATAAATCAAATATATATGATTTGTTTAGGTTGGGTTTCATGGCATATCAAGCATTGTACGTTATCTAATGTCAGACTCTTTTTACACGTATATATTAGATATATAGGATTTGGTTTGGTTGGGTTTTATGGCATATCAACCATTGTAGGTTAATTAATGACAAATCCTCTTTATACATATATATTAAATATATATATGGTTTGGTTAGGTTGGGTTTCATGGCATATCAAGCATTGTAGGTTATTTCATGCCAAATCTGGTTTATACGTATATATTAAATATAAATGATTTTGTAAATAATATTTTTAAATGTGCCTGAGGTCATTTTTTACACGCAGTTAAGTAGTTTCAAGTATTTCTATTTGTTATTAATCTCGGGTGGTGTAATGGTTAGCATGTTAGACTAGCAAACCTACACGAGTGAGTTCGATTCTCATTGGGTGCCCCATTCTTGCGGCCTTGTGCTACATCTAAGCAAAAAGCTTAGTAAATTAAAAGCATTGTAGGTTATTTAATGCCAAATTCTCTTTATACATATATATATTAAATATATATGATTTGGCTTGGTTGGGTTTTATGGCATATCAACCATAATAAGTTATTTAATGCCAGATCCTTTTTATACATATATATTAAATATATATGATTTAGCTTGGTTGGGTTTTATGACGTATCAATCATTGTAGATTATTTCATGCCAAATCAGGTTTATACGTATATATTAGATATATATGATTCCACACGTTTTGTAAATAATATTTTTAAATGAGCCTGAGGTCATTTTTTACACGCAGTTAAGTAGTTTCAAGTATTTCTATTTGTTATTAATCATTTGTTTACCCACATTTAAATGGATATATATATATATGATTTGTAAGTAAATAGTTTAAAGGTAATTTCATTTTAAATGAGTTCGAACTAATTTGTCTGCACACGAGTATAGCTATTGTTTCTACACAGTTAAATGGTTCCAATTATTACTATCTAACACTAATAATTCTATTCAATATTAATTAGTTGTTTGTTGACAGTGAAGTGGTTACAAGTATCAAAATTTAGCACTAATTATTCTTATTAACACTTCATTCATTTGCACACTATTAAATGGTTTCAAGTATTTCTATGTAATACCAATAATTCAATTTAAACCTACAGAGTTTCAAGTATTTCTATTTAACACTAATAATCCTATTCAATATTACTCGTTCGTTTAAACACAGTTAAATGGTTCCCAGTATTGTTATGTATTACTAACAATTCAATTAATCATCAGTTATTTGTTTACACACAGTTAAATGATCAAACAGTTCTATTTCCAACAATTCAATTTAGCATAAGTCATTTGTTTGCGCCCAGTTTAAATCTCAAACAGTTCTATTTGACCCACTGATAGGACCCTATCAGGTGCTACCACTCTGGATCAGAGTGGACCTGGGAGCAATGGCAATGAAGGGGTACGCCACATTCGCCAAAGCTCCAGGGCTGAAGCCTCACCATCAGATTATTTAGTGTCATACCCAGGAGACTTGTTCGAGGTTGGGTCTTACCCTGCTGCAGAAATACAGACGGTGTATTCTATAGCGGGCAGGGGCTATAGAATACACCGTCTTATGGAGGTGCCCGTGGTGTAATGGTTATCGTCATAGGAATTGGACACGGCGACACGAGTTCAAATCCTGGACTGATTGCATTTCACATAACACTAATACCCTTGGGAAAGGTATGAATCCAATTATTCTCCCCCCAGCTATGGGTAAATAGTAGGGCAGACTAGGTTCTTCAGCCTTGGTGAGGCAACTAGTCGAGGAGAAGGAAAACTCTGAATTCAAACCTGTTAAACTCCGCTTAAAAATTGACCTTGTGTCATATCCTGCCCGAGCGGAGGGGTTGGGTAAATATGATAGAATACACCGTCTGTATCTCTGCAGCAAGGTAAGACCCAACCCTAAACAAGTGTCCTGGGCTTGTCATTTGTGTGGCGCAAGTAAACTCAAGCAAGTGGCAATCGTAGCTCTATCCAACTAATGCCTTATGATTTGATATTCAAATAGGATAAGTTGCGATCATACCTTCGACCGGTGCACATCGTGCTTCTTCTGGTGAAACTTTTTTAAGATTGGTGAAAGTTTATAAATCTATAAATATATTTATGTACAGTATTTTTATTGTAAGTTGTAACGAGGTTTCGGTGAGTGGAGGAAAAAAACAACAAAACTACATACTGGATTGAAGAAATAGCCGAATAACGACATCATCGCGGCAGGGAAAAGAACAAAGTGGCCTCCCAATTTTAAAGGAAAGGTCAGCAGTCATCAAAGAAGCCAAGTTCTGATTGGCTGTTGCCAAAATTCAAAAGTGATACCCATAAATAGAGCCATTTCTACAGTCATTTGTCTTGTGTGAAAAATACGCAGGTTAGCTGCCGGTATGGGAGTTGGCATGAGATCAATGCCAACTGGGTCATTTGGACGAGGGGGACTGATATTGCAAGACCCGAAAGCCCCCGTGAACCCAAAGGAAATATCACTGATGACCCATCCCGACGCATCTCTCTCTCTCTCTATATATATATATATACGTGGTGCCTTCAATAAGTTTCCAGACTTTTCTGTATAGGCATTTAAAATTGTCGTAGACTCTTGAAAATTCACTATGTTATTGCTATACATCTTATGAGATGACTGACCAATTTTTATTATCTCAGATTCAAATGAACAGCTACAGCAGGAATTGGAATACACCTTACTAAAGCCTGATTGTCACAGCTGGTGAATTTCAAAAATCATGCAGTCTGGACGTGGGGATACTTTAGAAGAACGATATGCAATAAAATTCTCTTTTAAACTTGGAACAAAATGCCACAGAAACGTATGGAATGCTTCAGACTGCTTTTCGACCATCTTGCATGAATCGAGCATCAGTTTTTGAGTGGCATAAGAGATTCAAGACAGGCAGGGAGTCTGTGAGGGATGACGTGAGTTTTGGGAGAAGTAAGGAAGTCAATACTCCAGAGTTGATTGGCCAAAAGGTTAGGGTTAGGTTTACTATGTTGAGGTTTTAAGGAAGTTCAGGAAGAGATTCCATTGGAAGAGGCGAGCACTCTTCAAATCGGGTCAGTGGCATTTCCACCAGGACAATGCACCAGTCCACAACTCCATCCTTGTCACAGACTATTTGACCAAGATGGGCATCAACACAGTTCCTCAGCCTCCCTATAGTGCAGACCTTGCTCCCTGTGACTTTTGAGATGAAAGTGGCTGTGACGAAGGTCATTGACACGCTCACACAAGAGGACTTCCATGGGGCCTTCTAGAAGATGTTGGAACGGTAAAAAAAAGTGCATTGCAACCGGAGGAGATTACTTCGAAGGGGACTAGAGTTTCATGTGTGTACTATCAATAAAAGTGCCCATACGAAAAAAGTCTGGAAACTTATCTAATGATCCTCTTATATATATATACAGAGTTCAACTGAAATACTTCCCATATTTTCAACCTGTGAGGTGCAAGTGAACTTAGGCAAGTGGTGCTGCGAGTGTTCCTCCATTGAGCAAATATCTTATCATTTTATTTTCAAATACGACCAAGTATAATCATACCATGGACTGGTGCACACGTCCATTTGCTGGTGATTTTTTTTTTGCGACTGGTGATTCGATAATTGCTACACTGAGTACTTTTCGCATTCATTTCTTGTGAAGAACTAAACTGCATACTTATGCTAAACTGAATTGTTTGAATTAGAACTGTTTTTGACATTGAAACTCTACTTACGCTAAACTGAATTGTTTAATATAAAACTGTTTTAACATTTAACTGTGTGTAAAAAATCTACACTAATAGTAAACTGAATTGGCTGAATTAGAACTGTTTGACTAAATTGAATATCTTGAAATAGAACTGTTTTTGACAATTATACTCTGTACTCATGCTAAACTGAATTGCTTAAAATAGAACTGATTATTTGCATAAAAATGGATTTGGCGTTAAATAACCAACAAAGGTTGATATGCCATAAAACCAAATGAACCAACCAACCAACAGTAGAGTGTAGGGTACTTGACCTATGATTCTCAGAGACCTACTATCTTCCATGTTAGTGCTCGAATACGACTGTTTAATAAAGAAAGACAAGAGGACCTTTATTTCCTATCTGGCCAGGGCCTGTTACCAACATTAGACGGGCCTACTGAGAATTAAAACCTTTCTTTGTTTACATTTCTTGATATCATACTTGTTTTCCTAACTTTACCAACACAAAATGGCTGGCCAAAGATGTGGCTTGCAATTTTGTATTTTAGGTGAAATCGGGGGTGGAGATGGGGTTGAGGATATTCGTTAATACCAGTTTATTTTTTTCAATTCTAAGTATTAACAAAAGTTAAATTCATATATTACAACAGGTTGAAAAAATCTGTTTCAAAATATAAAGAAAAAAGATGGAGTTTTTGAATTTTTTGTCCTTACTCTCTGTCTGTCAGTCTGTCAGTCTATTTCTGCCTGTTTGTCTACCTGTCTCTCTTCTTGTAGGTGTGCTTCTTCCTGTGTGTCTCTGTATTTGTCTGTCTGTCAGTCTCTCCACAACTCCCCCTCCCCCCTCTCTCTCTGTTTGTATGTGTACTTCCTTCTGTCAGTCTCTGTAGTTGTCTGTCTGTCTTTCTCTCTCTCTCCACATTTCTGTCTGTCTGTCTGTCTGTCTGTCTGTCTCTCTCTCTCTCTCTCTCTGTCT
>OY757908.1:61099864-61247364 GCA_963585895.1 Sepioteuthis lessoniana
CCAATTGTATTTCCTGCAAAGGGCCAAGATTACCCCAAAAAGTGGCGTCCCGGATATTGACACTAAACTGCATCTGATGGTGAGGCTGCACTTTAGAGAGCTCTTGAGAGCGTAGAGTACACCTTCATTGCCATTACTCCGAAAGCTAGCACCTGCTAAGTTCCCATCTATGGGTCAAATTGATTTGCTTAAAAAGTAAATGTATTCAATAGGACTGCGAAAAAAAAAAAAACACTCTTAAGAAACAATTACATAAAAATAAATATGAACGTACAATGAAAGCAATTCCCTGACGTGTTGGCATAAAATAATCTGAGACAGGTTGACGTGTTTTACTCGTCACCAACAAAAGCTAAGAAAAACAAAAAACCCAGAATAAATAATGCTTGTTTGTCTTATATTATAAAACACGCTAAAAGGAAAATGCTCCATATATATATATGTGTGTGTGTGTGTGTGTGTGTGTGTGTGTGTGTGTGTGTGTGTGTGTGTTTCAGTGTATTGTATCAATCTATCCTTCGTATCTATCTATTCCAGTCTATCTATCAATATGTGTGTGTGTGTGTGTGTGTGTGTGTGTGTGTGTGTGTGTGTGTGTGTGTGTGTGTACTCCGGAACTCTCTCTCTCTCTCTCTCTCTCTCTCTCTCTCTCTCTCTCTCTCTCTCTTTAAGATTGATAAGACCAACATTGCTATGCACTGTATGAAGTGTACTTTATGAACTGAATTCGGCACCAATATATATATATATATATATATATATATATATATATGTGTGTGTGTGTGTGTGTGTGTGTGTGTGTGTGTGTGTGTGTAATAAACGTATAATAGATTTTATATGTCTATGAATATGTTTGAAGCTGTTATCAACTAATGTGTTATATTGAAGCTAGTTCTCAGAACGGGAATATAGCGTCACTTTTTTAAAGAAGAAAAGCCATATTCAACAGGAATCACTTGTGTGCATATATATATATATACATATATATATATATATATATATATATATATATATATATATATATATATATATAGTAAGTGTGTGTGTGTGTGTGTGTGTGTGTGTGTGTGTGTGTGTGTGTGTGTGTGTGTGTGTGTGTGTGTGTGTGTGTGTAAAAATATTTGAATATTTTGCAAAGTGTTTCAAAATATTCTCAGCATTTCTTTACATGTATGTCCGAAAATATGCATGAATAGGTGTGGGGGACACAGAATTCAAGAAGAATTTCATATCTATCTATCTATCTATCTATCCAAGTCTATTCGTATCCATCTATCAATTTTTTTTCTTTTCTTTTTCCTTTTTTTTCATTTCATTCATGTACTTTCATTTGGTTCCATATTAAGAGAAAAAGCATAAATGATAAAATAAAATGATATCAAAGAAAAAAAAATTTAAAAAAGGAAAAATAAAACGCTAAAAACACAAGACAATTAAGGAAAAAATTAAACCAATAAAAGATATTTTTTTTAAATCAATGTAGGGCGGGGTTGGGTACACAGACTCTCGAATGACAGGGGGAGAGTGAGAAGTAGTAAAAAATAGAGAGGGGGAGTTTGGAGAAATTGCATTAGGTAAAAAAAAGAGTGAGAGGCGAAGGAGTCGCAAGTAAAGCAGTAGGAGGTGAAAGAAGTAAAAAAAAGAATGCAGCGGGAGGAGGAGGTGATAACAAGAGAGAGTTTTTCACTTGTAATAGTACCGACCTGGACGGGCACGGCTCTGGAGTTGGGTGATCGGCTTGTCAAAGTCGAAACTCTTCCTTTTATAAGCTGTTTTTCTAACAAACAGCGTCGAAAACGTTAAGCCAGACCCTGGGTAGAATTGCAACACACACACTTGCACACGGGGGGAGAAAATAAAACGACGCACAGACAGACAGAAAATACTTTTATTTACTGAATTTTTTTCAACAAGAGCTAACATAATGAGTCGAATCTCGAAGCAAGAGGGTTCGCGGCAAGGGAGGTAATTCTATTTTAACTCTGACTTAAACTCTAAAAATGCTGCTTTATTTTAAGATTATATATTCTCGGACCAGAAAAAAGAAAAAAATATGATGGGTTGTTAATTTTCTGTAAAATAGAAATATAAAAACACTGAGGTAAAATGTAATTAGGATATATATTTTTTTTTTTGCGAATACTTTATTTTTTTAAACTTATTTTGACTGCAATGTTATTAAGCCAGAAGACTTTTGAGAAAAAAAAATTTCAAACTTGCAGAAATAGGTTTTGTTTAAATATCTTTCCGCGTTCATTTTTTGAACTAAGGAGAGCTGATGTTTATTGAAGAGGTAGGAATGTGTGTTCAAGTTCTTTTTATTCATTATCACTCAGTCTAGAGTTCTGATCGAGATTTGACAATCTGTTTGTATTCCAAACTCCAAGAGAACTATACACGTATCTTTTTCTAGAACAAATTCCGGTTTGTGCCAATGCCATTAGTCAGCACGGCCAAATTTTTGTCTCTTGCACAATTCCTAGTGGATCAACTTTCCCACCCACTAATACCTACTCTTTGGTACGCTGCCATATAAACTATTTTTTTTAAGAATATTTACTTGAAGCTTTAATTTTTTTTTTTTTTACTTAGGATGATTGTTAGTTACTTCAAACAATATGATTGAATGCAAACAAATGGATATTATTAGATAGAAATAAATACTTGAAAATGTATAATTATTTGTTTTAGATAGAAATACTTGAAATCATACAACTGTGTACAAATTATTTGTATTTGATGAGTATACTTGATTCCATTTAACTATGTGCAAATAACTCTTAAGAAGCAACTACATGGTTTGGTTTGGTTTCTTTGTTTAATGGCATATCAACTCTCTTTAGGTTATTTAATGCCAAAGAAGAACAGTACTATTTAACCCATAGCTGGGAGGATAAGGGGGTTCATACCTTTCCCAAGGGTATTTGCCCGAAAGTGAACATAATAGCGCGACTAGAGTTTGAACTCGCGTACTACGATTCCGCAGTCCATCGCTTTAACCATTACACCACGAGGACACCCCCTACATAAAAACATGAATATAAATGTACAATAAACTTGATTCCCTAACCTTAAGTTATAAACTAACCCTTAACGGGTTGACATTGTCATTACCCTGGCCCAGTAAGGTAGTGCTTGTTAGAAACCCATCTATGGATAAAATAGATCTGTTTGAAAATTATCAGTATTAGATAGGAATACTAGAAACCATATGCTGTTAAACAAATGATAATAATTGGTTTTCAGTTTCGTAGATTGTAGGTATTTGGGTTTAAATATCTGACTCCATTGTTTTCTTTCTTCTTTTACCCATTTAACTCATTGGCGTCTTCTGTGTCTGTAGAAGGCTGCAAAGGAATCACTGAAGGAAGGAAGAAAAGGAATGAGACGAAAATAGAAGATACCTTTTAAATTTCAACTTTATTTTTGGGTTTCATACGGCTACTCTGTAGTGAGAAAATATTTTCTTGAACTATTAGAGAACAGTCATGTCTCCCAAACGAGGCCTTGAAATTTACTATTCGTTTTCGATGGGTGATAAGTCCAAAATCGGCGTTTTTTAGCAGTGGGTGATCAATCCAGTTGTTTTTAATATAAGCTGGTACCAGAAAAGACACGGTCTTGTGCCGAGTATGAGATTTAGGCGGACACGTGCAGCCGAGAGAAAGAAGGTTCGTCTAATATCAAAGGTAACGCTGAAAAGAGAATGGGTTTCTTTCTATAGCTGGTAGGTATTGTCTTTCAGGTATACTCGGCCCCTACTTCCTCTCAGAGGTTTCTGGGAACCGCTACCTTTTGAATTCATTTTGTTTCATTTCTATTAACCTCCACAAGTATGACTTCTTTTACCGCCTCCACCAGCGATGGGTAAAATAGTATCACAGTTGCAGAGCCTATAAGCACATCAACCCCGCAAATGTTTTAAGTTAAAGCGTGCAAGTAATGACAGCCAAAGACAATGAAGGAAACAACGGTGAGGTAACAAATGTAAAAGTGAGAATTTATTGTCAGATTTACAAACGTGTGTGAAAGTCCGTGGCAGTTGTATTTGGTCTACAGCTAGATGCGTGATGTCGATAGCTGGCATGGTCGAGTCGTAGATGTGCGCAGCTGAATGTTTGATGCGGGTAGCTGGCGTAGGTCGAGTCGTGTAGATACAGCTAGATGTTTGATGCGGGTAGCTGTCATTGGTCGAGTCGTTGAATGCAGCTGGACGATTGTTGCGGAAAGCTAAGGTCGGTCGAACCGTAGAATACAGCTGGTCGATCGTTGCTGGTAGCTGGTCGGTCGTGGTTAGTAAATCGATATCCCGGTTTTGACAGTACGTTGTGTTAACCAGGGGGGTCGATCTGGTTACTAGCCCGTACAGCGAGTCGTACGTGGGCCAGATGTTGCAATGCTAGGGCAGTGCGTAACAGCGAGTCAAACGTAGACTGGATGCTGCATTGCTGGAGCGTCGAGGTCGAAATCGGTGTTGGCAGCTTGGTCGTGTAGAGTCGAGCGAGGTCGTGACTAAGACTGAACCGTGTCTTAGTACTACCTACCAAGTGAACGGGCGGGGAAACCGTGGCTAAGGTTTGCCAGGCCTTAGTACACACGTGGTTGAGTGAACAAGTCGGTGAAGCTAAGGCTTCGTCGTGCCCATAGCCGTGCGGACGTATCGGAGATGATAGCTATGGCTTCTGTGTCAAAGCTGTGCGGACGTATCGATGACGGTAGCTATGCCTTTGCCGTGCCAAAGCTGTGCAGACGCATCGGAGACGGTAGCTATGGCTTTGCCGTGCCAAAGCCATGCGGACGTATCGGACGGTAGCTAAGGCTATGCTGCGCAAAAGCTCTGCACAATGGAGCAGACAGGCCAGGAGGCCGCGGCTAAGATTGGCGTTATCTTAGCGCTGCGCAGATTGTGAAGCGGTAGCTAAAGGCTAACCCGTGCCTTTAGTGCTGTACAGCCAAAAGAACGAGCGGAACCGATCGAATGGTTAACACCGGATGGTCTTAGAGTCCTCTTCATGTTTGCCTCCGGCCCGTCTACTTCGACTGGTTGTTAAGGACCGTCAGAGATACTCCAACCCGCAGAAGGGGACCTCTAATGGCCCTTAAAAGGACCTTTTGTGCATATCAATGTGATGGTAAAGGCGAATGCAACCACTAGATGTAGGATTCAGCCCTTCGGAGCTTCGCTCTGAGAGCGGCTCCTGAGAGTGTCCAGGGACCTCCGAATTTTTCGCCGCCGAAGTCTTTTTTATATGAAAGGACCACAACACCACTTCTACCGGGCACGTAAATTGAAAGTTCTTCTATAAAAAATGGGCGTAGAAATAAAGTACTTCTTTAGTCTGATATAGGCTAGCGAAGATAATTAATTCCATTTTTATAGAGTTATTTTTGGCAAAAGTGTTCTGTAATTGTTGTTAATTTTAATTTATTTCTTTTTTTAGCTGTAACGGCAGGTCAAGGTCGTAAAAAGGGCTTAGTCATTTCCGGCCGTACCCGGATGTAATTTTTCTAGGACAAGTGAGTAATCCGATTTGTTTATGTTTGTGAGCAGGTTGCGGCACCACTACTATCCTCTTACAAGCCTATGAAGGCTGATATGCAATCAAACAAAGAAAGAAAAGAAACTCTTTTTTATGTTAGAAGCAAGACCTCTTTTCTCTTCCACCTCTGGAAACCCGTTTCCAGACATCAGGAAACCCGTTTCTAGACAGTCGTGCACTACACACGATTACACAATGCACAAAATACGGCACCGAAAGTTTCCGCTCAAACAGACACATTTATAATTCAGAACACAACAAACAAAGAAAGTCTAACAAGCATATATTTCTATTACAGACACATAACAATTTTTTTGTATTTTCACATGTCTAACTTCTAGCAAACCAATTTTCCTTATATACACATCTTCCGTTTTTTGTATTCTGTGTTCCTATTTTTGTATCTTCTTTCTTGTTAATTTCCCAAGCCAATAAAACCCGTTGATTTCCAAGACTTATCATTGCATTTTATTTTTCGACCTATTTTACCAGTTACAAATGTTGGTAACTTCGCGGCTTCCAAGTTTTACCACTTGCTACAACTGATAACAACAAGGTTCTACAAAAATGATATCATTCAATCCTCAATAAAGTTCATTACAACAAAAGTCAGAATGTTGGGTTTTTAGTCCTGTTGCCTTTGTTATATTAAGAAAAGGAAGAAAACAAATGAGTCGACGAGAATATTGATTGAGTTTCAAAATCTTTAATGTCAGCTTGTACTGTGAGTCGTACCAATAGAAGAAAAGAGTTGCTGATGTCAGAGCAGGAATTAGGCATTCAACCTGAAGTTTCGAGGTTCAGTTGGTCTAGGAGGAAGGAATAAATGGTGAAAGAATGGCCTCCTAAAGGAACAGTGGCCCAAATGTTGAATGCGCTCTCTTCGTTTTGATGAGGTCTGTCTACTGCTGGAATCAGTCAAGGAAAGAGAGGACGAGAGAGCGTTACACAGCCTTTTATATTACCCAGGAAAGTCACTCGAGCAGAATGGCATAAATCATTCTCGTTGGACGAAATAAAAAAATCGAAACTTCAACGGCCAAACTAATTCCCGCACCAGACAATAAATTTGAAAATATAAATCACCACGTGATTTAATGATGGCCTGACGAGCAATTGAAAATTAGTTCTTTCTGCTACACAATAAAGTCTGTTACAACATTTGTTGTTTCTTCCACTCGAGATATTGATACGGAAACATTGCGGAGAATAAGATTAAAGTAAAAAATATTTATCCTGATAAAAGACGTGCTCAAAACAAAGCTGGACACATTCTAATCACTTCAACAACACTGCTTTGTCTTGCGACGCAAGCAAAACGTGGACTACCATGAAGAAGGAAGAACAGTAACTGGTAACAACACAGTGGTTGATGGAAAGATTGTCGCTAGGAATATCGTTGCTTGAGCACAACCGAAGTGAGGTAATTCGGGAGCAGAGTGGAGTGAAGGACGCGATCGCGGTGTACCAAAAGCAGAAGTTTTACAGAAACGGACACGTCGCAACAGGTGTATCCGTGCAATTATCGAGTGGTATCCGAAAGGAGCACTCAGAAGATCTCTACGACGATAGGAATATGAAATTGTCAAATGATTTGAACCAAAATAGAGAAGAAGGGCGAGATCCAAACAAAATGAAAGTGATGTAGAAAGTATCAGATGGCCTGCCTAATAAAGGGAAAATGTTGTTTCTTGGCGTTTTTTCCATTCCTGTTTATTAGGCAGCCACAGCAATTACACAAGAATGCTACAAGCAATATTGAACAAGTCCTGGCGGCAACACCCCACAAAGCACCAACTATACGGCCACCTACTTTCCATCACGAAAACTATCCAAGTTAGACGAACCAGACACGCAGGACACTGCTGGAGAAGCAGGGACGAGCTCATAAGTGATGTGCTACTATGGACCCCCACATATGGCCGGACAAAAGCAGGACGACCAGCATGAACATACATTCATCAGCTATGTGAGGATACGGGATGTAGCCCTGAAGACCTACCAGAGGTGATGAACGATAGGGAGAAGTGGCGAGAGAGGGTCAGGGATATCCGTGCTAGCGGCACGACATGATGATGATGATGACGATATTCCTGGTCGAATAAATTCCTTTTCTTCCACTGTTTATCTTCTCTTCTCTCCATCATTGCCATATACACGAATATAAGAAATATCATTATTACCCGCTATTACAACCGGAACACAGCGTATTTTGTAGCAGAGAAAGACAACAGCACTGATGTATAAAAATATAATCAGCTTCTTTTCTATTCCTTTCATTATCGAAAATGTATGGATGAATAGAGTCGAAGACAACTGAGCAGCACACACAGGGGCAGAGGTACGAATCTTCGGTGAAGCCTCTTCTGGTTTGGACCAAAAGCTTTCTGGTTATATAATATCCCGGACGCCCGTGCGAATTCTCGTGGTCACACCTCTAGCCTGCCGCATACACAATGCACGGGATCACGCTTCCTTCTAGCATGACACCCACGCAATTTCTGAGGCATTTCCACCAAAAAACACCCAAGACCTATTTACTTTAGGTACCAGGTGCATTTCCTATTATTTTTGTTTCCAGGATCTGACTTCCACAGCTTCATCGACAGATGCAAAAAGGAGGTCAATATCCAACAAACGTATTCATTTTTTATTAGATTTCTTTTTGATTTTGTGTTAAAATATAATGCGATAAAAAATTCTAATTTTTGTTTGTTTGTTATCAAATGAACCAATACGCAGAATTGATAAACTTTTTAATCCTGCCGGAGGAGTGCTTATCCCCGTAGGAAATGAGATCGGTTACCTGAGTTCAAATATTTTTGCGAACCTGTCTAATATATATAAACAATTAAGAAGGTGCCCGTGGTGTAATGGTTATCGTCGTAGGAAATGGATACGGTGACACGAGTTCAAATCCTGGACGAGATTGATTGCATTTCACATTGCACTAATACCCTTGGGAAAGGTATGAATCCAATTATTCTCCTTCCGGCTATGGGTAAATAGTAGGGAAGACTAGGTTCTTCAGCCTTGGTGAGGCAACTAGTCTTGGAGAAGGAAAACTCTGAATTCAAACCTGTTAAACTCCACTTAAAAATTGACCTTGTGTTATATCCTGCCCGAGCGGAGGGGTTGGGTAAATATATATATAAACAATTAAGAACACTTTGTCCTTCCTCTCTTTGTCGCTATACCGTTTGATTTAGAGCAGTTTGTTTCCAAACTTTTTGGAACACGGACCCCTTTTTATTTCAGGGTCTATCTTGTGGACTCCCGTATAAATAAAAATGAAATTTTGTAAACCTCAATATCAATAGAAACGTAATTTTTCAAAAAAATATTTAATGAAAATCACAACCAATATTTGCTCTGAGTAATGACATTTATTGAGGGGAACGTTCTTGCTTTCTTGGCACATATGGTCAATTCTTGGCGATATCTTTAGCAAAGATACACACAATTCACTTTGTACAACAAGTCTAGATCTGTATTTGGTCATCATATTGGCAAGTGCTGAAAATGCTATTTCGCATAACTTGTGTTTTAAAAGGTAGCAGCATTTTGGCTGCCTTTTGAGACAACAAAGGCCGAAAGGAGTAGTTGCTGTTTAAACTGAATGTTCATTGTTGTGTAAAAGTAACTACAGTCAACTCATACTAAAGGCACCAGTTCCTGATAGATCACCGAAATTAAGTAGCGAAAAACCTGTTCAATACTTAGAGTGGTGACCATTTAAGCAACAGCAGGAAGTATAAGCAATCTGAGGCATGTGTGCCATATCAAAGCAAACTTAAGTAAACAACGACTAGATGGTTAAAGAATTCGCCAATAGCCCGGGAGACCTGGGTTCAATCCCAGGTCGAGTCATACCAAAGACTAAAAAAAAATGCTACTTGATGCCTCCTTGCTTAACATCCAGCAATATAAAGTACGGATCAAGGGTAAAGTGGAGCAATCCAGGGAAAGGAGTAGCGCCCTCCCCTACACCTCGGTGTAGTAGCTATCGAAAAGGGAGCCTCCGGGTCACCCTCGAATACGGTCGCTAACTTTACTTACTTTACTTACTAATTAGATAATTTTTCAAGGCCCCTTGCAGCGTCTGCGCACCTCTGCAAATAACCTTACGAACCCCCTCCCCATGATCCCTGGACCACAGCTTGAAAATCATTGACGTCTGAATTATTTTCCAGTCACACTCAAATATTGTAACGGTTAGTTTTTGTACTCAGATATAACAAACATACGAAGGCAATCTTCAATATTTTGCCCACTGACTCAGCATAGCAAAGTTATCTGGTAATGTTCAAGACTTGTCCGTTGAAAATAGGATTTTTTTTACATTTTCTACAAGAAGTCTCTTCGTGTGACGTTGTTGGTGAATGAAATTTTGACAAACATTACATCAGCGAAACCCAACGCAATCTAGAAAAAATCTACAAACACAAACGATTAATCAAATTGAATGATGACTGAAATGCCCCTTTCCCTCACATGTTAGGTCTCAAACACACTTTCATTTTTTTCCCAAGCCACTTTAATTAAACCCATACATTGCAAAAAATCCTGCCGATTGCTAGAACCTGCAACTATTTCCATAATTAGACACATTAATCAAAGACCTGGATTCTTCCAGATTTCACCCTACTTGGCAGATATCATGTTACATGAAAACAATATCAAAATAGAGAATGGATAAAAAAATTAGCAAATTTTTTTAACAAAAACTAAGACATTTCTTTCACTCTATACTATTATACTTATTGAACAATTTTTCTTTCTTTTCCCATTTATATATTCCATTATAGTCAATGTTCTGGATGAAACGGGATACACCTGAACACCAGCCTCCTCCCTCCCTCCCCTTCATTTCCATTTTATCTTTGTCAAAACCTTCCCCTCCTCATATTTCCCTCTACCTCTACCACCATCACTTAAACACACATCCATTTCCCTCATTTTTCTTTCCTTGTCTGTCTCTTGTCTTTAGACACTTTCCCTTACTTTATATCTCTTGAAGTTTTCACCATTGTTTTATCTATTTCCTCAATTGCTAAAATGTACAAAAACTCAAAAGTTTTCACCCTGAAGAAGTTCTTCTTTGAATGAAGAACGAAATATTACTACTAAACCCGTTGTAAGTTCTTGGTTTATCCATTTGTCCAATTATTTTTATCATAGTTCGGAAAGTAAATGTAAGAAACAGTTTGTAACGGCCTCAAAGACCCAAGGGTTTTATTAAAACTAAAAATAGGATAATCCTTTCCAAGAAAAAAGTGCCATCATTTGCAGAAATGACTTTTCGCTATTTTGCCACCAAAATTTAGTGGGTCTGAATACTAGAAATGATCACATACTTGGGCCTTTTTCATTGAAATGTTTTTGCATGTGTACAGTGTATGTAAATGTTTTTGCATATGTAGAGTGTACATGAATGTTTTTACCTGAGTACAGTGTACATAAATGTTTTTCCCTGAGTTCAGTGTACATAAATGTTTTTGCATGAGTACAGTGTACATGAATGTTTTTCCCTGAGTACAGTGTACATAAATGTTTTGGCATGTGTACAGTGTACATAAATGTTTTTCCCTGAGTACAGTGTACATAAATGTTTTTCCCTGAGTAGAGTGTACATAAATGTTTTTGCATGAGTACAGTGTACATAAATGTTTTTCCCTGAGTACAGTGTACATAAATATTTTTGCATGAGTACAGTGTACATAAATGTTTCCCCTGAGTACAGTGTACATAAATGTTTTTCCCTGAGTAGAGTGTACATAAATGTTTTTCCCTGAGTACTGTATACATAAATGTTTTTGCATGAGTACAGTGTACATGAATGTTTTTCCCTGAGTACGGTGTACATAAATGTTTTTGCATGAGTACAGTGTACATAAATGTTTTTCCCTAAATACTGTGTACATGAATGTTTTTCCCTGTGTACAGTGTACATAAATGTGTTTACATGAGTACAGTGTACATAAATGTTTTTGCATGAGTACAGTGTACATAAATGTTTTTCCCGGAGTACAGTGTACATAAATGTTTTTCCATGAGTACAGTGTACATAATTGTTTTTCCCTGAGTACAGTGTACATGAATGTTTTTGCATGAGTACAGTGTACATTAATGTTTTTGCATGAGTACAGTGTACATAAATGTTTTTTCCTGAGTAGAGTGTACATAAATGTTTTTGCATGAGTACAGTGTACATAAATGTTTTTCCCTGAGTAGAGTGTACATAAATGTTTTTGCATGAGTACAGTGTACATAAATGTTTTTGCATGAGTACAGTGTACATACATGTTTTTCCCTGAGTACAGTGTACATAAATGTTTTTGCATGAGTACAGTGTACATAAATGTTTTCAACTGAGTACAGTGTACATGAATGTTTTTCCCTGAGTACAGTGTACATAAATGTTTTCCCCTGAGAACAGTGTACATAAATGTTTTTCCCTGAGTACAGTGTACATAAATGTTTTTCCCTGAGTACAGTATACATAAATGTTTTTGCATGAGTACAGCGTACATAAATGTTTTTCCCCTGAGTACAGTGAACATAAATATTTTTCCCTGAGTACAGTGTACATAAATGTTTTTGCATGAGTACAGCGTACATAAATGTTTTTGCATGAGTACAGAGTACATAAATGTTTTTTCCCTGAGTACAGTATACATAAATGTTTTTGCATGAGTACAGCGTACATAAATGTTTTCCTCTGAGTACAGTGTACATAAATGTTTTCCCCTGAGTACAGTGTATATAAATGTTTTTCCCTGGGTACAGTGTACATAAATGTTTTTGCTTGAGTACAGTGTACATAAATGTTTTCCCCTGAGTACAGTGTACATAAATGTTTTTCCCTGAGTACAGTGTACATAAATGTTTTCCGATGAGTACAGTGTACATAAATGTTTTTCCCTGAGTACAGTGTACATAGATGTTTTTTCCCTGAGTAGAGTATATATAAATGTTTTTGCATGAGTACAGCGTACATAAATGTTTTCCCCTGAGTACACTGTACATAAATGTTTTTCCGTGAGTACAGTGTACGTAAATGTTTTTGCATGAGTACAGTGTACATAAATGTTTTTGCCTGAGTACAGTGTACATAAATGTTTTTGCATGAGTACAGTGTATATAAATGTTTTTCCCTGAGTACAGTGTACATAAATGTTTTTCCCTGAGTAGAGTGTACATAAATGTTTTTGCATGAGTACAGTGTACATAATGTTTTTCCCTGAGTACAGTGTACATAAATATTTTTGCATGAGTACAGTGTACATAAATGTTTCCCCTGAGTACAGTGTACATAAATGTTTTTCCCTGAGTAGAGTGTAAATAAATGTTTTTCCCTGAGTACTGTATACATAAATGTTTTTGCATGAGTACAGTGTACATGAATGTTTTTCCCTGAGTACGGTGTACATAAATGTTTTTCCCTGTGTACAGTGTACATAAATGTGTTTATATGAGTACAGTGTACATAAATGTTTTTGCATGAGTACAGTGTACATAAATGTTTTTCAAGGAGTACAGTGTACATAAATGTTTTTCCATGAGTACAGTGTACATAAATGTTTTTCCCTGAGTACAGTGTACATAAATGTTTTTGCATGAATACAGTGTACATAAATGTTTTTGCATGAGTACAGTGTACATAAATGTTTTTCCCTGAGTACAGTGTACATAAATGTTTTTGCATGAGTACAGAGTACATAAATGTTTTCAACTGAGTACAGTGTACATGAATGTTTTTCCCTGAGTACAGTGTACATAAATGTTTTCCCCTGAGAACAGAGTACATAAATGTTATTCCCTGAGTACAGTGTACATAAATGTTTTTCCCTGAGTACAGTATACATAAATGTTTTTGCATGAGTACAGCGTACATAAATGTTTTTCCCCTGAGTACAGTGAACATAAATCTTTTTCCCTGAGTACAGTGTACATAAATGTTTTTGCATGAGTACAGCGTACATAAATGTTTTTGCATGAGTACAGTGTACATAAATGTTTTTCCCTGATTACAGTATACATAAAAGTTCTTGCATGAGTACATCGTACATAAATGTTTTCCCCTGAGTACAGTGTACATAAATGTTTTTCCCTGAGTACAGTGTACATAAAAGTTTTTGCATGAGTACAGAGTACATAAATGTTTTTTTTTCCCTGAGTACAGTATACATAAATGTTTTTGCATGAGTACAGCGTACATAAATGTTTTCCTCTGAGTACAGTGTACATAAATGTTTTCCCCTGAGTACAGTGTACAAAACTGTTTTTCCCTGAGTACAGTATTCATAACTGTTTTTGCATGAGTACAGTGTACATAAATGTTTTCCCCTGGGCACAGTGTACATAAATGTTTTTCCCTGAGTACAGTGTACATAAATGTTTTTGCATGAGTACAGTGTACATAAATGTTTTCCCCTGAGTACAGTGTACATAACTGTTTTTCCCTGAGTAGAGTGTACATAAATGTTTTTGCATGAGTACAGTGTACATAAATGTTTTTGCATGAGTACAGTGTATATAAATGTTTTTCCCTGAGTACAGTGTACATAAATGTTTTTGCTTGAGTACAGTGTACATAAATGTTTTCCATTGAGTACAGTGTACATAAATGTTTTTCCCTGAGTACAGTGTACATAAATGTTTTCCCCTGAGTACAGTGTACATAAATGTTTTTCCCTGAGTACAGTGTACATAAATGTTTTTTCCCTGAGTAGAGTATATATAAATGTTTTTGCATGAGTACAGCGTACATAAATGTTTTCCCCTGAGTACAGTGTACATAAATGTTTTTCCGTGAGTACAGTGTACGTAAATGTTTTTGCATGAGTACAGTGTACGTAAATGTTTTTGCATGAGTACAGTGTACATAAATATTTTTGCATGAGTACAGTGTACATAAATGTTTTTGCATGAGTACAGTGTACATGAATGTTTTTCCCTGACTACAGTGTACATAAATTTTTTTGCATGAGTACAGTGTACATAAATGTTTTTCCCTGAGTACAGTGTACATAAATGTTTTTGCATGAATACAGTGTACATAAATGTTTTTGCATGAGTACAGTGTACATAAATTTTTTTCCCTGAGTACAGTGTACATAAATGGTTTCCCCTGAAAACAGTATACATAAATGTTTTTCCCTGAGTAGAGTGTACATAAATGTTTTTGCATGAGTACAGTGTACATTAATGTTTTTACATGAGTACAGTGTACATAAATGTTTTTTCCTGAGTACAGTGTACATAAATATTTTTGCATGACTACAGTGTACATGAATTTTTTTCCCTGAGTACAGTGTACATAAATGTTTTTGCATGAGTACAGTGTACATGAATTTTTTTCCCGAGTACAGTGTACATAAATGTTTTTGCATGAGTACAGTGTACATAAATGTTTTTCCCTGAGTACAGTGTACATAAATGTTTTTGCATGAGTACTGTGTACATAAAGGTTTTTGCATGAGTACAGCGTACATAAATTTTTTCCCTGAGTACAGTGTCCATAAATGTTTTTCCCTGAGTACAGTGTACATAAATATTTTTGCATGAGTACAGTGTACATGAATGTTTTCCCCTGAGTACAGTGTACATAAATGTTTTTGCGTGAATACAGTGTACATAAATGTTTTTCCCTGAGTACAGTGTACATAAATGTTTTTGCATGAGTACAGTGTACATAAATGTTTTCCCCTGAGTACAGTGTACATAAATGTTTTTCCCTGAGTAAAGTGTACATAAATGTTTTTGCATGAGTACAGTGTACATAAATATTTTTGCATGACTACAGTGTACATAAATGTTTTTCCC
Organism: Sepioteuthis lessoniana; assembly: GCA_963585895.1. Taxonomy (NCBI): domain Eukaryota; kingdom Metazoa; phylum Mollusca; class Cephalopoda; order Myopsida; family Loliginidae; genus Sepioteuthis; species Sepioteuthis lessoniana. The sequence continues at coordinate 61,115,233 of OY757908.1, forward strand.
GGAGTACAGTGTACATGAATGTTTTTGCATGAGTACAGTGTACATAAATGTTTTTCCCTCAGTACAGTGTACATAAATGTTTTTGTATGAGTACAGTGTACATAAAGTTTTTTCCCTGAGTACAGTGTACATAAATTTATTTCCCTGAGTACAGTGTACATAAATGGTTTCCCCTGAAAACAGTATACATAAATGTTTTTCCCTGAGTAGAGTGTACATAAATGTTTTTGCATGAGTACAGTGTACATTAATGTTTTTACATGAGTACAGTGTACATAAATGTTTTTTCCTGAGTACAGTGTACATAAATATTTTTGCATGACTACAGTGTACATGAATTTTTTTCCCTGAGTACAGTGTACATAAATGTTTTTGCATGAGTGCAGTGTACATGAATTTTTTTCCCGAGTACAGTGTACATAAATGTTTTTGCATGAGTACAGTGTACATAAATGTTTTTCCCTGAGTACAGTGTACATAAATGTTTTTGCATGAGTACTGTGTACATAAAGGTTTTTGCATGAATACAGCGTACATAAATTTTTTCCCTGAGTACAGTGTCCATAAATGTTTTTCCCTGAGTAAAGTGTACATAAATGTTTTTGCATGAGTACAGTGTACATAAATATTTTCGCATGACTACAGTGTACATAAATGTTTTTCCCGGAGTACAGTGTACATGAATGTTTTTGCATGAGTACAGTGTACATAAATGTTTTTCCCTCAGTACAGTGTACATAAATGTTTTTGTATGAGTACAGTGTACATAAAGTTATTTCCCTGAATACAGTGTACATAAATTTTTTTGCATAAGTACAGTGTACATAAATGTTTTTCCCTGAGTACTGTGTACATAAATCTTTTTGACATGAGTACAGTGTACATAAATGTTTTTCCCTCATTACAATCTACATAAATGTTTTTCCCTGAGTACAGTGTACATAAATATTTTTGCATGAGTACAGTATACATAAATGTTTTTGCATGAGTACAGTGTACATAAATGTTTTTTCCCTGAGTACAGTGTACATAAATGTTTTTCCCTGAGTGCAGTATACATAAATGTTCTTGCATGAGTACAGCGTACATAAATGTTTTCCCTTGAGTAAAGTGCACATAAATGTTTTCCCCTGAGTACAGTGTACATAAATGTTTTTCCCTGAGTAGAGTATACATAAATGTTTTTGCATGAGTACAGCGTATAAAAATGGTTTCCCCTGAGTACTGTGTACATAAATCTTTTTGACATGAGTACAGTGTACATAAATGTTTTTCCCTCATTACAGTGTACATAAATGTTTTTGCATGAGTACAGTGTACATAAATGTTTTTCCCTCAGTACATTGTACATAAACGTTTTTGCTTGAGTACAGTGTACATAAATTTTTTTCCCTGAGTACAGTGTACATAAATTTTTTTGCATAAGAACAGTGTACATAAATATTTTTCCCTGAGTACAGTGTACGTTAATCTTTTTGGCATGAGTACAGTGTACATAAATGTTTTTGCATGAGTACAGTGTACATAAATGTTTTTGCATGAGTACAGTGTACATAAATGTTTTTCCCTGAGTACAGTGTACATAAATGTTTTTCCCAGAGTGCAGTGTACATAAATGTTTTTGCATGAGTACAGTGTACATAAATTTTTTTGCATCAGTACAGTGTACATAAATGTTTTTGCATGAGTACAGTGTACATAAATGTTTTTTCCTGAGTACAGTGTGCATAAATATTTTTGCATGACTACAGTGTACATGAATTTTTTTCCCTGAGTACAGTGTACATAAATGTTTTTGCATGAGTACAGTGTACATAAATTTTTTTCACTGAGTACAGTGTACATAAATGTTTTTGCATGAGTACAGTGTACATAAATGTTTTTCCCTGAGTACAGTGTACATAAATGTTTTTGCATGAGTACTGTGTACATAAATGTTTTTGCATAAGTACAGCGTACATAAATTTTTTCCCTGAGTACAGTGTCCATAAATGTTTTTCCCTGAGTACAGTGTACATAAATATTTTTGCATGAGTACAGTGTCCATGTATGTTTTCCCCTGAGTACAGTGTACATAAATGTTTTTCTCTGAGTACAGTGTACATAAATGTTTTTCCCTGAGTACAGTGTCCATAAATGTTTTTGCATGAGTACAGTGTACATAAATATTTTTACATGACTACAGTGTACATAAATGTTTTTCCCTGAGTACAGTGTACATAAATGTTTTTGCATGAGTACAGTGTACATAAATGTTTTTCCCTCAGTACATTGTACATAAAAGTTTTTGCATGAGTACAGTGTACATCAATTTTTTTCCCTGAGTACAGTGTACATAAATTTTTTTGCATAAGAACAGTGTACATAAATATTTTTCCCTGAGTACAGTGTACGTAAATCTTTTTGGCATGAGTACAGTGTACATAAATGTTTTTGCATGAGTACAGTGTACATAAATGTTTTTGCATGAGTACAGTGTACATAAATGTTTTTCCCTGAGTAGAGTGTACATAAATGTTTTTCCCTGAGTACAGTGTACATAGATGTTTTTGCATGAGTACAGTGTACATAAATTTTTTTGCATGAGTACAGTGTACATAAATGTTTTTGCATGAGTACAGTGTACATAAATGTTTTTCTCTGAGTACAATGTACATAAATTTTTTCCCCTGAGTACAGTGTACATAAATGTTTTTCCCTCAGTACAGTGTACATAAATGTTTTTCCCTGAGTACAGTGTACATAAATGTTTTTGCATGAGTACAGTGTACATAAATGTTTTTGCATGAGTACAGTGTACATAAATGTTTTTCCCTGAGTACAGTGTACATAAATGTTTTTCCCTGAGTACAGTATACATAAATGTTTTTGCATGAGTACAGCGTACAAAAATGGTTTCCCCTGAGTACAGTGTCCATAAATGTTTTTGCATGAGTACAGTGTACATAAATGTTTTTGCATGAGTACAGTGTACATGAATTTTTTTTCATGAGTACAGTGTACATAAATATTTTTGCATGAGTACAGTGTACATAAATATTTTTGCATGACTACAGTGTACATAAATGTTTTTCCCTGAGTACAGTGTACATAAATGTTTTTGCATGAGTACAGTGTACATAAATGTTTTTCCCTGAGTACAGTTCACATAAATGTTTTTTCATGAGTACAGTGTACATAAATGTTTTTGTATGAGTACAGTGTACATAAATCTTTTTGGCATGAGTACAGTGTACATGAATCTTTTTCCCTGAGTACAGTGTAAATAAATATTTTTCCCTGAGTAGAGTTTACATAAATGTTTTTGCATGAGTACAGTGTACATAAATGTTTTTTCCTGAGTACAGTATACATAAATGTTTTTCCCTGAGTACAGTCTACATGAATGTTTTTGCATGAGTACATTGTACATAAATGTTTTCCCCTGAGTACAGTGTACATAAATGTTTTCCCCTGAGTACAGTGTACATAAATGTTTTCCCCTGAGTACGGTGTACATAAATGTTTTCCCCTGAGTACGGTGTACATAAATGTTTTTCCCTGAGTACAGTGTACATAAATGTTTTTGCATGAGTACTGTGTACATTAATGTTTTTGCATGAGTACAGCGTACATATATTTTTTTCCCTGAGTACAGTGTCCATGAATTTTTTTCCCTAAGTACAGTGTACATAAAAGTTTTTGCAGTAGTACAGTGTACATAAATGTTTTCCCCTGAGTACAGTGTACATGAATGTTTTTGCATGAGTACAGTATACATAAATGTTTTTCCCTGAGTACAGTGTACATAAATGTTTTTGCATGAGTACAGCTTACATAAATATTTTTGCATGACTACAATGTACATATATGTTTTTCCCGGAGTACAGTGTACATAAATGTTTTTGCATGAGTACAGTGTACATAAATGTTTTTCCCTCATTACAGTGTACATAAAAGTTTTTGCATGAGTACAGTGTACATAAATTTTTTTTCCTGAGTACAGTGTACATAAATTTTTTTGCATAAGTACAGTGTACATAAATGTTTTTCCCTGAGTACAATGTACATAAATCTTTTGGCATGAGTACAGTGTACATAAATGTTTTTGCATGAGTACAGTGTACATAGATGTTTTTGCATGAGTACAGTGTACATAAATGCTTTTCCCTGAGTACAGTGTACATAAATATGTGCAAAAACATTTATGGACACTGTACTCAGGGAAAATGCTTTTCCCTGAGTACAGTGTACATAAATATTTTTCCCTGAGTACAGTATACATAAATGTTTTTGCATGAGTACAGTGTACATAAATGTTTTTGCATGAGTACAGTGTACATAAATGTTTTTCTCTGAGTACAGTGTACATAAATGTTTTTGCATGAGTACAGTGTACATAAATGTTTTTCCCTGAGTACAGTGTACATAAATGTTTTTCCCTGAGTACAGTGTACATAAATGTTTTTGCATGAGTACAGTGTACATAAATGTTTTTCCCTGAGTACAGTGTGCATAAATGTTTTCCCCTGAGTACAGTGTACATAAATGTTTTTGCATGAGTACAGTGTACATAAATGTTTTTGCATGAGTACAGTGTACATAAATGTTTTTCCCTGAGTACAGTGTACATAAATGTTTTTCCCTGAGTACAGTATACATAAATGTTTTTGCATGAGTACAGTGTACATAAATGTTTTTGCATGAGTACAGTGTACATAAATGTTTTTGCATGAGTACAGTGTACATAAATGTTTTTCTCTAAGTACAGTGTACATAAATGTTTTCCCCTGAGTACAGTGTACATAAATGTTTTTGCATGAGAACAGTGTACATAAATGTTTTTGCATGAGTACAGTGTACATAAATATTTTTCCCTGAGTACAGTGTACATAAATGTTTTTCCCTGAGTACAGTGTACATAAATGTTTTCCCCTGAGTACAGTGTACATAAATTTTTTTCCCAGAGTACAATGTACATAAATTTTTGTCCCCTGACTACAGTGTACATAAATGTTTTTCCCTGAGTACAGTGTACATAAATGTTTTTCTCTGAGTACAGTATACATAAATGTTTTTGCATGAGTACAGTGTACATAAATGTTTTTGCATGACTACAGTGTACATAAATGTTTTTGCATGAGTACAGTGTACATAAATTTTATTCCCTGAGTACAGTGTACATAAATATTTTTGCATGAGTACAGTGTACATAAATGTTTTTGCATGAGTACAGTGTACATAAATGTTTTTCCCTGAGTACAGTGTACATAAATGTTTTTCCCTGAGTACAGTGTATATAAATTTTTTTGCATGAGTACAGTGTACATAAATTTTTTCCCCTGAGTACAGTGTACATAAATGTTTTTGCATGAGTACGGTGTACATAAATATTTTCGCCTGAGTACAGTGTACATAAATCTTTTTTCCTGAGTACAGTGTACATAAATGTTTTTGCATGAGTACAGTGTACCTAAATGTTTTTGCATGAGTACAGCGTACATAAATGTTTTTCCCTGAGTACAGTGTACATAAATGTTTTTGCATGAGTACAGTGTACATAAATGTTTTTGCATGAGTACAGTGTACATAAATCTTTTTACCTGAGTACAGTGTACATAAATGTTTTTCCCTGAGTACAGTGTACATAAATGTTTTTCCCTGAGTACAGTGTACATAAATGTTTTTGCATGAGTACAGAGTTCATAAATGTTTTTGCATAAGTACAGCATACATAAATGTTTTTCCCTGAGTACAGTGTACATAAATGTTTTTGAATGAGTACAGTGTACATAAATGTTTTTGCATGAGTACAGTGTACATAAATGTTTTTCCCTGAGTACAGTGTACATAAATGTTTTTCCCTGAGTACAGTGTACATAAATTTTTTTGCATGAGTACAGTGTACATAAATGTTTTTGCATGAGTACAGTGTACATAAATGTTTTTCCCTGAGTACAGTGTACATAATTGTTTTTCCCTGAGTACAGTATACATAAATGTTTTTGCATGAGTACAGTGTACATAAATGTTTTTTCCCTGAGTACAGTATACATAAATGTTTTTCCCTGAGTACAGTGTACATAAATGTTTTTGCATGAGTACAGTGTACATAAATGTTTTTGCATGAGTACAGTGTACATAAATGTTTTTCCATGAGTACAGTGTACATAAATTTTTTCCCTGAGTACAGTGTACATAAATTTTTTTGCATGAGTACAGTGTACATAAATTTTTTCCCCTGAGTACAGTGTACATAAATGTTTTTGCATGAGTACAGTGTACATAAATATTTTCGCCTGAGTACAGTGTACATAAATCTTTTTCCCTGAGTACAGTGTACATAAATGTTTTTGCATGAGTACAGTGTACCTAAATGTTTTTGCATGAGTACAGCGTACATGAATGTTTTTCCCTGAGTACAGTGTACATAAATGTTTTTGCATGAGTACAGTGTACATAAATGTTTTTGCATGAGTACAGTGTACATAAATCTTTTTCCCTGAGTACAGTGTACATAAATGTTTTTCCCTGAGTACAGTGTACATAAATGTTTTTCCCTGAGTACAGTGTACATAAATGTTTTTGCATGAGTACAGAGTTCATAAATGTTTTTGCATGAGTACAGCATACATAAACGTTTTTCCCTGAGTACAGTGTACATAAATTTTTTTGCATGAGTACAGTGTACATAAATGTTTTTGCATGAGTACAGTGTACATAAATGTTTTTCTCTGAGTACAATGTACATAAATTTTTTCCCCTGAGTACAGTGTACATAAATGTTTTTCCCTCAGTACAGTGTACATAAATGTTTTTCCCTGAGTACAGTGTACATAAATGTTTTTGCATGAGTACAGTGTACATAAATGTTTTTGCATGAGTACAGTGTACATAAATGTTTTTCCCTGAGTACAGTGTACATAAATGTTTTTCCCTGAGTACAGTATACATAAATGTTTTTGCATGAGTACAGCGTACATAAATGTTTTTGCATGAGTACAGTGTACATGAATTTTTTTTCATGAGTACAGTGTACATAAATATTTTTGCATGAGTACAGTGTACATAAATATTTTTGCATGACTACAGTGTACATAAATGTTTTTCCCTGAGTACAGTGTACATAAATGTTTTTGCATGAGTACAGTGTACATAAATGTTTTTCCCTGAGTACAGTTCACATAAATGTTTTTTCATGAGTACAGTGTACATAAATGTTTTTGTATGAGTACAGTGTACATAAATCTTTTTGGCATGAGTACAGTGTACATGAATCTTTTTCCCTGAGTACAGTGTAACTAAATATTTTTCCCTGAGTAGAGTTTACATAAATGTTTTTGCATGAGTACAGTGTACATAAATGTTTTTTCCTGAGTACAGTATACATAAATGTTTTTCCCTGAGTACAGTCTACATGAATGTTTTTGCATGAGTACATTGTACATAAATGTTTTCCCCTGAGTACAGTGTACATAAATGTTTTCCCCTGAGTACAGTGTACATAAATGTTTTCCCCTGAGTACGGTGTACATAAATGTTTTCCCCTGAGTACGGTGTACATAAATGTTTTTCCCTGAGTACAGTGTACATAAATGTTTTTGCATGAGTACTGTGTACATTAATGTTTTTGCATGAGTACAGCGTACATATATTTTTTTCCCTGAGTACAGTGTCCATGAATTTTTTTCCCTGAGTACAGTGTACATAAAAGTTTTTGCAGTAGTACAGTGTACATAAATGTTTTCCCCTGAGTACAGTGTACATAAATGTTTTTGCATGAGTACAGTATACATAAATGTTTTTCCCTGAGTACAGTGTACATAAATGTTTTTGCATGAGTACAGCTTACATAAATATTTTTGCATGACTACAATGTACATATATGTTTTTCCCGGAGTACAGTGTACATAAATGTTTTTGCATGAGTACAGTGTACATAAATGTTTTTCCCTCATTACAGTGTACATAAAAGTTTTTGCATGAGTACAGTGTACATAAATTTTTTTTCCTGAGTACAGTGTACATAAATTTTTTTGCATAAGTACAGTGTACATAAATGTTTTTCCCTGAGTACAATGTACATAAATCTTTTGGCATGAGTACAGTGTACATAAATGTTTTTGCATGAGTACAGTGTACATAGATGTTTTTGCATGAGTACAGTGTACATAAATGCTTTTCCCTGAGTACAGTGTACATAAATATTTTTCCCTGAGTACAGTATACATAAATGTTTTTGCATGAGTACAGTGTACATAAATGTTTTTTGCATGAGTACAGTGTACATAAATGTTTTTGCATGAGTACAGTGTACATAAATGTTTTTCTCTGAGTACAGTGTACATAAATGTTTTTGCATGAGTACGGTGTACATAAATGTTTTTCCCTGAGTACAGTGTACATAAATGTTTTTCCCTGAGTACAGTGTACATAAATGTTTTTGCATGAGTACAGTGTACATAAATGTTTTTCCCTGAGTACAGTGTGCATAAATGTTTTCCCCTGAGTACAGTGTACATAAATGTTTTTGCATGAGTACAGTGTACATAAATGTTTTTGCATGAGTACAGTGTACATAAATGTTTTTCCCTGAGTACAGTGTACATAAATGTTTTTCCCTGAGTACAGTATACATAAATGTTTTTGCATGAGTACAGTGTACATAAATGTTTTTGCATGAGTACAGTGTACATAAATGTTTTTGCATGAGTACAGTGTACATAAATGTTTTTCTCTGAGTACAGTGTACATAAATGTTTTCCCCTGAGTACAGTGTACATAAATGTTTTTGCATGAGAACAGTGTACATAAATGTTTTTGCATGAGTACAGTGTACATAAATATTTTTCCCTGAGTACAGTGTACATAAATGTTTTTCCCTGAGTACAGTGTACATAAATGTTTTCCCCTGAGTACAGTGTACATAAATTTTTTTCCCAGAGTACAATGTACATAAATGTTTTTGCATGACTACAGTGTACATAAATGTTTTTGCATGAGTACAGTGTACATAAATTTTATTCCCTGAGTACAGTGTACATAAATATTTTTGCATGAGTACAGTGTACATAAATGTTTTTGCATGAGTACAGTGTACATAAATGTTTTTCCCTGAGTACAGTGTACATAAATGTTTTTCCCTGAGTACAGTGTATATAAATTTTTTTGCATGAGTACAGTGTACATAAATTTTTTCCCTGAGTACAGTGTACATAAATGTTTTTGCATGAGTACGGTGTACATAAATATTTTCGCCTGAGTACAGTGTACATAAATCTTTTTTCCTGAGTACAGTGTACATAAATGTTTTTGCATGAGTACAGTGTACCTAAATGTTTTTGCATGAGTACAGCGTACATAAATGTTTTTCCCTGAGTACAGTGTACATAAATGTTTTTGCATGAGTACAGTGTACATAAATGTTTTTGCATGAGTACAGTGTACATAAATCTTTTTACCTGAGTACAGTGTACATAAATGTTTTTCCCTGAGTACAGTGTACATAAATGTTTTTCCCTGAGTACAGTGTACATAAATGTTTTTGCATGAGTACAGAGTTCATAAATGTTTTTGCATAAGTACAGCATACATAAATGTTTTTCCCTGAGTACAGTGTACATAAATGTTTTTGCATGAGTACAGTGTACATAAATGTTTTTGCATGAGTACAGTGTACATAAATGTTTTTCCCTGAGTACAGTGTACATAAATGTTTTTCCCTGAGTACAGTGTGCATAAATGTTTTCCCCTGAGTACAGTGTACATAAATGTTTTTGCATGAGTACAGTGTACATAAATGTTTTTCCCTGAGTACAGTGTACATAATTGTTTTTCCCTGAGTACAGTATACATAAATGTTTTTGCATGAGTACAGTGTACATAAATGTTTTTTCCCTGAGTACAGTATACATAAATGTTTTTCCCTGAGTACAGTGTACATAAATGTTTTTGCATGAGTACAGTGTACATAAATGTTTTTGCATGAGTACAGTGTACATAAATGTTTTTCCATGAGTACAGTGTACATAAATGTTTTTCCCTGAGTACAGTGTACATAAATTTTTTTACATGAGTACAGTGTACATAAATTTTTTCCCCTGAGTACAGTGTACATAAATGTTTTTGCATGAGTACAGTGTACATAAATATTTTCGCCTGAGTACAGTGTACATAAATCTTTTTCCCTGAGTACAGTGTACATAAATGTTTTTGCATGAGTACAGTGTACCTAAATGTTTTTGCATGAGTACAGCGTACATAAATGTTTTTCCCTGAGTACAGTGTACATAAATGTTTTTGCATGAGTACAGTGTACATAAATGTTTTTGCATGAGTACAGTGTACATAAATCTTTTTCCCTGAGTACAGTGTACATAAATGTTTTTCCCTGAGTACAGTGTACATAAATGTTTTTCCCTGAGTACAGTGTACATAAATGTTTTTGCATGAGTACAGAGTTCATAAATGTTTTTGCATGAGTACAGCATACATAAACGTTTTTCCTTGAGTACAGTGTACATAAATGTTTTTGCATGAGTACAGTGTACATAAATGTTTTTGCATGAGTACAGTGTACATAAATGTTTTTCCCTGAGTACAGTGTACATAAATGTTTTTCCCTGAGTACAGTGTACATAAATTTTTTTGCATGAGTACAGTGTACATAAATGTTTTTGCATGAGTACAGTGTACATAAATGTTTTTGCATGAGTACAGTGTACATAAATGTTTTTCCCTGAGTACAGTATACATAAATGTTTTTGCATGAGTACAGTGTACATAAATGTTTTTTCCCTGAGTACAGTATACATAAATGTTTTTCCCTGAGTACAGTGTACATAAATGTTTTTGCATGAGTACAGTGTACATAAATGTTTTTGCATGAGTACAGTGTACATAAATGTTTTTCCCTGAGTACAGTGTACATAAATGTTTTTCCCTGAGTCCAGTATACATAAATGTTTTTGCATGAGTACAGTGTACATAAATGTTTTTGCATGAGTACAGTGTACATAAATGTTTTTGCATGAGTACAGTGTACATAAATGTTTTTCCCTGAGTACAGTGTACATAAATGTTTTCCCCTGAGTACAGTGTACATAATTTTTTTTTTCCCTGAGTGCAGTGTAAATAAATGTTTTTGCATGAGTACTGTGGCCCAGCGGTTAGAATGTTCGCCAATGGCCCAGGAGACCTGGGTTCAATCCCAGGTCGAGTCATACCAAAGACTTTAAAAATGGAACTTGATACCACCTTGCTTAACACTCAGCATTATAAAGTACGGTTCAAGGGTAAAGTGGAGCCATCCAGGGAATGGAGTAGCACCCTCCCCTACACCTTGGTGTAGTAGCTATCGAAAAGGGAGCCTTCGGGTCACCCTCGACTATGGTCGCTAACTTTACTTACTTTTACAGTGTACATAAATGTTTTTGCATGAGTACAGCGTACATATATGTTTTCCCTGAGTACAGTGTACATAAATATTTTTCCCTGAGTAGAGTTTATATAAATGTTTTTGCATGAGTACAGCGTACATAAATGTTTTTCCCTGAGTACAGTGTACATAAAAGTTTTTCCCTGAGTACAGTGTACATAAATGTTTTTGCAGTAGTACAGTGTACATAAATGTTTTCCCCTGAGTACAGTGTACATAAATGTTTTTGCATGAGTACAGTATACATAAATGTTTTTCCCTGAGTACAGTGTACATAAATGTTTTTGCATGAGTACAGTTTACATAAATATTTTTGCATGACTACAGTGTACATAAATGTTTTTCCCGGAGTACAGTGTACATAAATGTTTTTACATGAGTACAGTGTCCATAAATGTTTTTCCCTCATTACAGTGTACATAAAAGTTTTTGCATGAGTACAGTGTACATAAATTTTTTTTCCTGAGTACAGTGTACATAAATTTTTTTGCATAAGTACAGTGTACATAAATGTTTTTCCCTGAGTACAATGTACATAAATCTTTTGGCATGAGTACAGTGTACATAAATGTTTTTGCATGAGTTCAGTGTACATAGATGTTTTTGCATGAGTACAGTGTACATAAATGCTTTTCCCTGAGTACAGTGTACATAAATATTTTTCCCTGAGTACAGTATACATAAATGTTTTTGCATGAGTACAGTGTACATAAATGTTTTTGCATGAGTACAGTGTACATAAATGTTTTTGCATGAGTACAGTGTACATAAATGTTTTTCTCTGAGTACAGTGTACATAAATGTTTTTGCATGAGTACAGTGTACATAAATGTTTTTCCCTGAGTACAGTGTACATAAATGTTTTTCCCTGAGTACAGTGTACATAAATGTTTTTGCATGAGTACAGTGTACATAAATGTTTTTGCATGAGTACAGTGTACATAAATGTTTTTCCCTGAGTACAGTGTACATAAATGTTTTTCCCTGAGTACAGTATACATAAATGTTTTTGCATGAGTACAGTGTACATAAATGTTTTTCCCTGAGTACAGTGTACATAAATGTTTTCCCCTGAGTACAGTGTACATAAATGTTTTTGCATGAGTACAGTGTACATAAATGTTTTTGCATGAGTACAGTGTACATAAATATTTTTCCCTGAGTACAGTGTACATAAATGTTTTTCCCTGAGTACAGTGTACATAAATGTTTTTGCATGAGTACAGTGTACATAAATGTTTTTCCCTGAGTACAGTGTACATAAATGTTTTTCCCTGAGTACAGTGTACATAAATTTTTTTGCATGAGTACAGTGTACATAAATTTTTTCCCCTGAGTACAGTGTACATAAATGTTTTTGCATGATTACAGTGTACATAAATATTTTCGCCTGAGTACAGTGTACATAAATGTTTTTCCCTGAGTACAGTGTACATAAATGTTTTTGCATGAGTACAGTGTACCTAAATGTTTTTGCATGAGTACAGCATACATAAATGTTTTTCCCTGAGTACAGTGTACATAAATTTTTTTTGCATGAGTACAGTGTACATAAATGTTTTTGCATGAGTACAGTGTACATAAATCTTTTTCCCTGAGTACAGTGTACATAAATCTTTTTCCCTGAGTACAGTGTACATAAATGTTTTTCCCTGAGTACAGTGTACATAAATGTTTTTGCATGAGTACAGTGTACATAAATGTTTTTCCCTGAGTACAGTGTACATAAATGTTTTTGCATGAGTACAGTGTACATAAAAGTTTTTGCATGAGTACAGCGTACATAAATGTTTTTCCCTGAGTACAGTGTACATAAATGTTTTTCCCTGAGTACAGTGTACATAAATGTTTTCCCCTGAGTACAGTGTACATAAATGTTTTTGCATGAGTACAGTGTACATAAATTCTTTTTCCCTGAGTACAGCGTACATAAATGTTTTTGCATGAGTACAGTGTACATAAATGTTTTTCCCTGAGTACAGTGTACATAAATGTTTTTCCCTGAGTACAGTGTACATAAATGTTTTTCCCTGAGTACAGTGTACATAAATGTTTTTCCCTGAGTACAGTGTACATAAATGTTTTTGCATGAGTACAGCGTACATAAATGTTTTTGCATGAGTACAGTGTACATAAATGTTTTTCCCTGAGTACAGTGTACATAAATGTTTTTCCCTGAGTACAGTATACATAAATGTTTTTGCATGAGTACAGTGTACATAAATGTTTTTGCATGAGTACAGTGTACATAAATGTTTTTGCATGAGTACAGTGTACATAAATGTTTTTCCCTGAGTACAGTGTACATAAATGTTTTCCCCTGAGTACAGTGTACATAATTTTTTTTTCCCTGAGTGCAGTGTACATAAATGTTTTTGCATGAGTACTGTGGCCCAGCGGTTAGAATGTTCGCCAATGGCCCAGGAGACCTGGGTTCAATCCCAGGTCGAGTCATACCAAAGACTTTAAAAATGGAACTTAATACCACCTTGCTTAACACTCAGCATTATAAAGTACGGTTCAAGGGTAAAGTGGAGCCATCCAGGGAATGGAGTAGCACCCTCCCCTACACCTTGGTGTAGTAGCTATCGAAAAGGGAGCCTTCGGGTCACCCTCGACTATGGTCGCTAACTTTACTTACTTTTACAGTGTACATAAATGTTTTTGCATGAGTACAGCGTACATATATGTTTTCCCTGAGTACAGTGTACATAAATATTTTTCCCTGAGTAGAGTTTATATAAATGTTTTTGCATGAGTACAGCGTACATAAATGTTTTTCCCTGAGTACAGTGTACATAAACGTTTTTCCATGAGTACAGTGTACATAAATGTTTTTGCTTGACTACAGTGTACATAAATGTTTTTGCATGAGTACAGTGTACATAAATGTTTTTCCTGAGTACAGTGTACATAAATGTTTTTGCATGACTACAGTGTACATAAATGTTTTTCCCTGAGTACAGTGTACATAAATGTTTTTGCATGAGTACAGTGTACATAAAAATTTTTGCATGAGTACAGCGTACATAAATGTTTTACCCTGAGTACAGTGTACATAAATGTTTTTCCCTGAGTACAGTGTACATAAATGTTTTCCCCTGAGTACAGTGTACATAAATGTTTTTGCATGAGTACAGTGTACATAAATTCTTTTTCCCTGAGTACAGCGTACATAAATGTTTTTGCATGAGTACAGTGTACATAAATGTTTTTCCCTGAGTACAGTGTACATAAATGTTTTTCCCTGAGTACAGTGTACATAAATGTTTTTGCATGAGTACAGTGTACATAAATGTTTTTGCATGAGTACAGCGTACATAAATATTTTTCCCTGAGTACAGTGTACATAAATGTTTTTGCATGAGTACAGTGTACATAAATGTTTTTGCATGAGTACAGTGTACATAAATGTTTTTCCCTGAGTACAGTGTACATAAATGTTTTCCCCTGAGTACAGTGTACATAAATTTTTTTCCCTGAGTGCAGTGTACATAAATGTTTTTGCATGAGTACAGTGTACATAAATGTTTTTCCCTGAGTACAGTGTACATAAATTTTTTTGCATGAGTACAGTGGCCCAGCGGTTAAAATGTTTTCCAATGGCCCAGGAGACCTGGGTTCAATCCCAGGTCGAGTCATACCAAAGACTTTAAAAATGGAACTTGACACCATCTTTCTTAACACTCAGCATTATAAGGTACGGTTCAAGGGTAAAGTGGAGCCATCCAGGGAATGGAGTAGCACCCTCCCCTACACCTTGGTGTAGTAGCTATCGAAAAGGGAGCCTTCGGGTCACCATGGTCGCTAACTTTACTTACTTTTACAGTGTACATAAATGTTTTTGCATGAGTACAGCGTACATATATGTTTTCCCTGAGTACAGTGTACATAAATATTTTTCCCTGAGTAGAGTGTACATAAATGTTTTTGCATGAGTACAGCGTACATAAATGTTTTTCCCTGAGTACAGTGTACATAAATGTTTTTCCTGAGTACAGTGTACATAAATGTTTTTGCATGACTACAGTGTACATAAATGTTTTTGCATGGGTACAGTGTACATAAATGTTTTTCCTGAGTACAGTGTACATAAATGTTTTTGCATGAGTACAGTGTACATAAATGTTTTTCCCTGAGTACAGTGTACATAAATGTTTTTGCATGAGTACAGTGTACATAAATGTTTTAGCATGAGTACAGTGTACATAATTTTTTTTCCCTGAGTACTTTGTACATAAATGTTTTTGCATGAGTACAGTGTACATAAAAATTTTTGCATGAGTACAGCGTACATAAATGTTTTTCCCTGAGTACAGTGTACATAAATGTTTTTCCCTGAGTACAGTGTACATAAATGTTTTTTTTTACCTGAGTACAGTGTACATAATTTTTTTTGCATGAGTACAGCGTACATAAATGTTTTTTCCTGAGTACAGTGTACATAAATGTTTTCCCCTGAGTACAGTGTACATAAATGTTTTTCCCTGAGTACAGTGTACATAAATTCTTTTTCCCTGAGTACAGTGTATATAAATGTTTTTGCATGAGTACAGTGTACATAAATGTTTTCCCCTGAGTACAGTGTACATAAATGTTTTTGCATGAGTACAGTGTACATAAATGTTTTTCCCTGAGTACAGTGTACATAAATGTTTTTCCCTGAGTACAGTGTACATAAATGTTTTTCCCTGAGTACAGTGTACATTAATGTTTTTGCATGAGTACAGTGTACATAATTGTTTTTAGGCTATTTTTTGATTGCTTACTTGTGTATCTGTCCCCAATTCTTTTGAGGATAAAACTTGGTCATCGTCATGAAATTTAGGTCTGTTCAGCGGCTGGAGTCGCATTAAGATATTTTAGGTCTATTCTCTTTGACGACAGACCTTCTTCTGGCTAACATTCATGTACACCGTACAGATGCAAAAACATCTTTGTAAATTGTACGCACACAAAAATAATGATGATAAGAAAACGTATTTATAAATTATTGGGTTTTTCTTTCTTTGTTTTCATGGCATATCTAACTTCGTTGGGTATTTAATACCAAAGTCATCCTTATAGAAGAACAGTAGTGCAATTATTTAACTCACAGCTTGGTGGATAAGGGGATTAATGGCATATCAACCTTTTTGAGTTATTTAATCCCAAAGTTCCCCATACAGAAGACCAGTGAAAATAAGCAAAGTTGGCAACCTTGGCCGAGGGTGACCTGAAGGCTCCCTTTTTAATAGCTACCATACCGAGGTGTAGAGGAGGTCTCTACTCCTTTCTCTGGATTGCTCCACTTTACCCTTGATCCGTACCTTATAATGCTGAGTGTTAAGCAAGGCAGGATTGAACCCCGGTCTCCCGGACCATTGGCGAACACTCTACTCATTAGGCTGTACTATTTAACTCACAGATCGGGTGTAAATTATTGATAATTACCAAAAATATATAGATACATAAAAAAAACGTCTGTTCAATTCAAATTCCAATTATTTGTTTTGCTGTTTGCTAGTTTTATTTATAATTCCTTTCAGCATTAAATATTTATCACAGTTACTCGGAAAATTCCTTTGTTGTAATATCAAGCTACATTTGTTATATAGCCGGAAGAGAAAGGTGACAAAAACTGTTTATAAAAGTATAAATTCCTTAATTCAAAACGTCGTATGTTGTGTGAAAGAGAGATAGAGATAGAGAGACAAACATAGAGAGATACAGAGAGACAGAGACAGACAGAAGACTGCAATTATTGATACCATATCTTTTTAACCTACGTTGAGATACATATTTTCAGAGCCTTGCTTCTTTCAAGAAAGGTTTAATACTGGACCCGTTCTCAGCCCTGGGACCACCTGCCCCCACCACTGCCTGACACCCAAGACGACGAAACGTGTCTACTTGGCTGACTGCTCTCTCCGATTGACTGAACGCTGAACGCCGGGGTTGAAAAACTTTTGTCATTATATAATTACTGGATGTACACACATTTTCCTTCCGGCACATTTCACGTGATTCATTTCCGCTGTCTCTTGTTTACCTTAAGTAAGCTGATTATCCTGTTTACGAAATCCACACTAACCGGCTGTCAAACGTCCATATTCAACACAAGTATTTGTCGCGCGCCTCACCAAACAGGCAAGCGTGGTGCAGTTATATATATATATACGTGTGTGTGTGTGTGTGTGCGCGCGCGCGTGTGTGTATTTGGGCAACAGTCTTTCTTTAAGTATGTTTGATTAAATAATAGAGACACATTTTGTCTCTATAACTTTATTAAGATCCTTTCAAGTTTCCTGATCAGTGTCACTATAAAAAAGCAGATAAAACCAATATCTATATCGCACTTAATTAGAAGACTGTCCTCGACGATAAAAACAAATTTACAAAACGGAATTATAATCTAACTAACCGACTCAAATCTAAAATTAACAAACTCATTAATACTAATAACGCTGACCTTCACAATATGAAATTACCAAAAATAATTCGTTATTACTAACTTGTATGCATCTATAGAAATGTTAAGATACATAAACCTGGCAATCCACTTTGACCAATAATTTCAGAGGTAACAACACCTACATACCAACTTACAAAAAAGCTATTAACGATCTAATTAACCCATACCTTTCCCATAATAATAGCATTAAATCTATAAATATATAACTGCGCGTTCGTGGTGTAATGGATACTGTCTAAGGAAAAGAAACGTGGTGACCTGAGTTCAATTCCTCGACTAGGTAATTTTTTATTTCACATAGCGCTAACCCCTTGGGAAATATATGAATCAAACTATTCTGCCTCCAGCTATGCGTAAATAGTCGAACAGACTGGGCTCATCAGCCTTGGTATGCCCCACCAAACTGGCAAGTGTGGCACAAGGCCTTTTTAAGGTGGGTCCAGGCGCTGGACCATAGCTCAGACGCGCCCGCCATTCCCAAAAATGCCTCGAGCTCCGTCGACATTCATCTAAAAAGAGGTGCCTCAGGCGCTTGAGGAAAAACCTAGCCCCTCCGAGGAGACTTCGAGCCTGGAGGGACGGCCTCCAGAGGCTCGAGGAGCGCTGATCTTAGCACGCGTGATATGCATGCCGGCTTCCTGGGATTCATGTCAGACGGCCTCGACCGACTGACACCGGAATCAAGACACACCCGACCTGATCCGTGAACATGTGAACACGGCCGACCGAAGTAAGTTCCAGCCCAGTGGCTAGGAGTGCGTTGGAAAAAAACAATATGTTATACATTTTGATACAAACACGCTATGTTAACTCACGCTACCCTCTTAACTGGGTAACTGTGGCGAACGAAGTTCTGTTTTTTGGTGGTGTTGTGAAAATCTTGTCTTGTATAGGCTTTGAAGGGATCAAGTCTGGGTTTGTTGAAATGAGTTGGAAGTGTTTTCATTAGTTGGTAAATTGATTTTTTGCTTTATGTTTGAGAAAAGGGAAGCGCGAAGCCTTGCGTAGAAATCGTATTTTTGTCATTTTTATTCAAGCTTCCAAAGAGTTAAGATCTAGTTAAGCTGGGATAAGAGTGTTAGTGAATCTGGAAAGTACGACTGTTATTTATTTATAAATCATTAGTATTTGTCAAGGTTTTCTTACATCTTTTTTCTCATGATTAATCAATGTGATATCGCAATTTTCATTTAGTCATCAAAATTGGACACTGATAAAAATAATAATAATATTATAAAAAATATATAGGCAAAAACAAAACAGAACAAAATAAAATAAGGGGGAGAGAGATCCTTGCTACAATTCAAAGCAGTTTACTACGACCAAAAGAACGTCACTCCAGCCAGCTGCACATGTGTCCCAATGCAAACATGACAAGCAACTCACAAACACAAAAAAGAAGTAAAAGATTACAAAAAATCTTTAACCCACTGCTACTCTCTAAAAAAAAAAAGGGAGAGAAGTCACTGCTTCTAACCTCCAGCCAAACAAGGGTCCACACGTGTAACCTTTCTCTTTTCTCCAAGAAATCAAGTCCCTAGAAATGTCCCTTTTTTCCTTTTTTTTTTTTTTCTGAGAGACCAAGTCCCTGAAAATGTTCTTTTTTTCTTTTCTTTTAATAAAAAGACACTCTCAGTCTTTCTTTCTTCTGCGAGACAATGTCTCTTATAATGTTCTTTTTTTTTACTTTTTCTCTTTCTTTATCGGTCGTCTTCCCTCTCGATAGAGCAAGTAATGGCGTCTGAGACTGGTGTAGTTGTTGGAGTCAACTGAAGTCGTTAATACGTTTTCTTAGAGAAACAATTCCTCTGGAATATAAATTTATTTAGTTGAAACCTATTTTTTCGGCTTGTTTCTTTCTTTTCTCTTCTTTTTAGCTTGAGCAGTAGAAACCTATTTCGTTTGGTTTCTTTCTTTTATCTTCTTTTCTGCTTGTGCTAACTTCGAATTCTCTTCTGGAATTCTGAATGTAATACAAAATCCTTCAGTTAGATTTTATTTCTTCTTATTTCTTTTCTTTTCTTTTTGACTTTCAAGACTTCTCTGAAAGAAACACTAAATCCTTCAAGTGGATTTAATTCTTGATACTCAGCTCCATTTGAGTTGAGAAGTTAAAACTCGGCCTAATTCTAAAGCCTCCTGTTTCTAACCGACGACAGCAGGCAACGCTTGGGGCAACAGCACCCCCACTTTAGAGACCCCCAACCAATCAGATCAAAGCTCCTCCGCCAGACACAGACCCCCACTGAACACAAAAGCCAATCAGCAGTAAAAAGAGACACAATACAAAATAGGCCTCGAATAGACCCACAAACGCTGGCACTCCATTCACTCTCCGACAAAATTTCCACACTCTCCAGACAAGAGAAAAAATTTTTTTAGCATTAATTTTAACAGGGAATAGGAATATCTACTAAAGAATACTTATCATCTTTTTCATTCTTACACAGGAAACTTGGTCCTCAAGGTACCATTCTTACTATTCTTAATTGTCAGAACAGAAAGATCGAAAACAACACGACTCAGTATCAAGAACAAAGGAAGCCAGAACATAAACTCTATGGCACGTGCTTCATTAGTACCACAAGTAATCTTGATAACGAACACTCTTTAGAAGCTCTACGAGGTCTAGAACTAAGCATAGAGCTAGAGGCTCCAACAACAGCATCTGCAATAATTCCAGAAATATTCTCAGAATCAGAATGGAGGTGTCCTCGTGGTGAAATTAAAACAAAGAAACCAAACCAAACCGAAACCAATCAGAATCAGAGAACTCTTTGGGAAGCACCGAAGTCCGATGCGAATGAGTAATAGATAAATGCAAATGACCTTATAAAAATCAGACAGATACAAATCACGAGTCAACTCCCTCAACCCAAGGAGGTATTCCTCAGGCCACAAATTCCTAAATCTCTGTAGAAAGAGATCTCTATACTCCAAATTCTTCAAAAAATCAAAAACTTGCACCTGAATTTATAAAAACAGTGCTGCTATAGTGGGGGCGGATAAATACATTTTGGGGGGGATGTGATATACAAACCTGCATCCCCCAGAAAACCGGCAAGTGATGAAACGATAGTTAACCGCATTTTGTATATCAGATAAAACTGAGAGTAATTCAAAATAACACAGTTTTTGTCTCCCCACCAACTTATAAAGGCAGCATTTCACCGTTTTACAAGGCGCTCCCACACACTTCCAAACCAAGCTGAATACTGAGGTATAGTCAGATATTTAATGTTGAAAGTGCTAAAATTTTTCTCGAAATTTATATGCTACATGCACTTACTGGATCAAATTTCACACAGCCGCAAAGGATCGTGCATTATCTGAGTATATATGGGAAGGCACCCCATATATATTTTAAAAAATTTAACCACAGCAAGAACTACCAATTCTAAATGGATAGCTCTTACATTAAAAAAAGTGAAGATTAAGATATATATCTTCATTTCTTCTCTTTCCCGATCCCACAAGTGACCAGTGAAGTCTATACCCGTATGATGAAAAGGTTTGACAAAATTAACCCTGTGTTTTGGTAGATTTGTAACCTTGGGATACTTAGAATATATAACATTGTACCTTTTGCAGAGGATACAGGAAGAAATAACAGACTTAATAGCCTGTCTGGCCTTATTTAACCAGAAACCAGATAAACGGAGCTTACAAAGAGTAGCTGCAATACCTAGATGCTTGTCCTTGAGGTGACAGTCCATAATAATCAGGTCAGTGATATGAGAATATCAAGGTAATAATACAGGATACAAAATATCTTGAAGGTACAGATTAGATTTACCAATCCTTCCCCTAGATCTGACTAATCCTCTATCATCCAAAAAGAGATCCAAATTTGTAACCAGAGGGAGGACCGCATAATTGGCAGGACTTAGCAGGAAAATTTTCTCTTTTGAGAGAAATAAAGACTGTACCAACTTACGCAGATAGACTCTGGCAGACAACTCTGACTCATCTCATGATTTCTTCAGAGCCAATACAAATCTAAATATATATGTCAAAATTCTCACAAGTTTTGCCAAATTTCTCAAATTTCATCACAGGAACAACATCCTGAATGGTGTTGGTCAGTACCATCATCTGACTATCAGGATTCAATTTAAAGCACTGGGAGGCAGTTAATGTCTTCACCAATCAACCACTCGGGCCCAGTTAACCAAAACTGCAATTCGGACCTAAACTTGTCCAAAGTAATTCCCCTTGTGATCAGATCTGCCGGATTATCAGAAGTGCTTACAAATTTGAACACCAAATCAAATCCCAGATCGTGCAATTTCCCAATTCTTTCTCGAATGTCCTTTAAACGATTCCGAGTAAACAAGCATTTTGTCTTAATATTTTCAGACAAAGCCCACGACAACACAATTTGTGCGTCTACAGCCACAATATTCCTTTTCACAGTTTCTGGTAGAAAAAAACTTTTAAAACGTTGGGGATACATTTTACAGCGAGGAAAACAAACAATAATTCAAGAGAAGGCAAGGTTCTCTTTATCAAAAGGGTAAATTTAGCCTTGGAAAATACTAAACTTGCAGGCCCACGCTGGAAGGTGTAGGCTGCAAACCTATAGGCCCTTTGGGAAGCATCACAAAATATTATTAAAGAGGCAGAGGTCGAGGCATCCACAACAAATCTAGGGAACCTCAAACAGTCCAAACGCACCAGATCCCGATATAACTAATCCCAAATGAGTTGGAGATCAAACAGAATTTTTTGATCCCAACTTAATCAGGTCTTTCGAATTTCACAAAGGAGTATTCTCCCTTGAACCGTCACTGGTGTACATAACTCAAGTGAATCAACAATAGAAGAATTTTGAGACAGTATACCTCTCAAACCCTGTTTAGTCAAACGGGTAGCAACACGATCAAGCACACTTAAAGCTACATGATGATTGCAGGGAACTGAATGCAGTTTGTCCTCATCCCAGAGCAAATTGACATAATAGAAATTATCTCTGTACGAGATAGAATTGCGGAAAGAAGCAATTTTATCTCTGTCGTAATAAAGTCTCTAAACTAAAGAGTCTGTCTACCGCTCTCTCTACAGAGGATTCAGTAAAGATGTCAAATGGATCAAAGTAGTCAGATTTTGGGTCTAGCACAAAATAAACGTATCACAGGACACTGAAAATAGTCAGCAACAACCTGATTATAATTGATGCTGCTAACGTCAGAATTAGTGGTATCGACGACAGAGCACAGAAAATCAGACACATTACCGAAAGGCACTATACCTTGAAGAAACTCAAAAGCAAATCCTTTCATAAAGGGTATCAGCTGCATAGGTCCCATGTATTTCAATATTATCTGCCCCTATAAATCTATGTACTCAGAGACAATCATTACGTACTCAAGAAAAATCAACTGCCAACTTGCTACCACCAGCAATATTTCTTACAGCAGCACTAAGACCTCTAACATGAAAATGAAGGTCCAAGCATTCATCAACCAGAAAAGGAACAGAACACTCGAAGTTAGGTAACTTTACACATAACTCAATTTCGTTCAGACTCCTCCTGGCCGAACCAAGAAAGGTCTTAATTATGAATTCTTTTTTTTTTTTTTTTTTTTTCATGGGAACAGTAGAGCAGTTTAAAATATCAAGTACTCGATCAGATAGATAGGAGCGCTGGCTTCCAGAATCCAATAGACAATTAAATATCTTTTCAAGTTAATCCCTAACAACCGTAATTTGCACTATGGGTAATAGAAGATTCATATCTCTCATCTGCAAGCAAGGATATGTATCCAATTGAGATTTCTCCAAGACAAGACACAAGGCGCCTACATATTCACAACTCTTGCATTTCCAACACGAACAGAGGCGACCATTTTTACCAGGACATTGCTCGATATTATGTGCTGGACTTGAACAATAAATACACAATTTAGCTGCCCTGCATTGTTGCAAACGGTCTTTTAGCGCATGATACTTCTTACAGTAGAAGGCACTGTGACTATTACATCTGCAAAAATTGCAATTATAGCAAGTAAGGGTATGTTTTTGTTACGGCCATCGACCACGGTAGGGTTATAATGCAGGAAAGCAAGGACTACTATGAGGACCGGAAGTGGGGCAGGCAATCGGCGGGTCTTCGAGCCCTAGCAACAGTGAAGGACCAGCCGAGAAAGGGCAAAGGTCTAGACCCAGATAAGGAAAAGACATGGCATTGGTCGAGGCAGGGAGGGAGTTTTACCGCCAAAAAGAACGAAACCCAAAAAGTCAGTTCCAAGCTTCGCCAAGGAAGAGAAAGGTCGCCTTTTCACGTGGTCCGGTGAAAGGGGAAATTCTAGTCACAGAATGGCCTAATAGAAGCCGTCGACTCCGTTGGGTAAGAAACTGCGGCTCAACGTAAAAGAAAAACAAAACAAAAACTGGTGCCTTGTGACTTGTTTATAAGAAACTAACGAACATAAGAAAAAAAATAATAACAAGAGAAAGGAAAGGAAAAAGAAAAGGTTAGTCAAAAATTTTATTACAAATAATATACGTAACCAAAATAAAGGTCCGTATCAAGACTATCCAAAGAAACATTTCTGCAGTTTTCGGCGGAAAACATATTTGTTTAAATTAATATATACACTTTAAAGACGAAGAGGAGAGACTGTTGTTCTTCGCTAAAAGAAGAAGAAAAAAAAAGTAAACAAATGTGAGAAAGAACGAGTAAGTTCCCTCCCTTTAATTGTAATGGGAACAAGATACGGGTATAATTTTAAAACAAGTTGAGAAAGGAAAGAAAAAAAAAAGGAGAACTTTGTCTAATTGGAAGGACATAGTCAAATCCTATTGGAAGCGGCTTGCCCTCCACATGTCTGTATATTTTTTTTTTTGTTGTATTTGTTTTGCTTTTTGTTTTTCTGTTGTTACAACTGAGCTTTCTTTAAAATAAAATATGTAAGAAAGATACATATATAAAGAAAAAAAGAAAAACAACTACGCGTCATATTGTTTGTCCGGTTCGGAATTCCCCACGTGTTCATTTATATCACGTCAACCTCTTAACCCTTGACACATCCTCATTCGTCCGTATCTCGAAAAATTAAACCTATACGCAAGCTTTATACTTAACTAGTAATATGGGCTTTCAATGCTATCAATAAAATATAACTAGTTACGGAGAATATTTAGAGCTTGGGTGGTACGGTACTGACGACGGAGATTCTCCCCGTCTTTCGAGGATAATGTAACCTCGGAACAAAGATACAGTAACCGTCACATTTTACAAAGAAATTCTTCAATGTGGAGGGCTTCCCGCCAACCTTAATGGATTTGAATTTACTCAAACTTAAGTTTTTTTTGCTTGTCGACAGGTTTAACGGAACTAGACGTCTTAGGTTTAGTGATCTCTAATGTACGAACCACATCAGAATAATGATCTAAGATATCACCCACTGAGGGATAATTTTGACCTACTACGTGTATAATCTCACGCTTTAACCGAGTAGGGAGTTTTTCAAAAATGATACAGCTCAAAAGCTGGTTTCCTGGGGAAAAAGAATTTTTAAGCTCATATATCTGAGCCTTCTATTTGGTCAAAAACATCTTAACTAATTTAAAATCCGAATCTCTATATATTTTTTGTTCAGAAATTTTCTCTCAAGAATTTCGACAGCCGTGTTAAAATTAGCATCCGAGATAGACAGGTAGCTTATTATTCTGTGAGCGTAACCCTTTAAAATGATCAGCTTCAAGGACTTACCCTCAACACTTAAGACACAATTTTCAAACTCCTTATAGAAGTTGAGGTAAGCCAACTTATCTTTTTCTAAACTATCAGGGTCAAAAACAGGACACTTCAATTTGGGGGTAACACTATAATGTGTGAATTCCAATCCTCCAGCTTCCGTAGTAAGTTGTATAACATCATTCTTTGCTACCTTAAGTTTACACAAACGAGAGATGGTACGATTCGTACAAATGTAGTCGCTTAGGGATAACATAACACAACAATGGACACGAGATTAAAAAAAGGTAAAATTTTATTCTTGTTTATCGTTGTTCTAGCCAGGAGGCGTAGGACACAATTAGGAACCTAAATATTACAATGTGCTGTTGTATGTACTTGACCAACCGAGAGTGGATTACATTCCAGCACGAGGCTCTCTTAGGCGTGAGGTTTTAATTGGGAGCAATTGCACCAGTTGGCTTAAGGTCAGCCATGATTTGGATTGTCGTTCAGTTGTTTGTTCAAGGATAAGTCATATATCAGAGTTTGGTTGTCGGGAGGATCACACGGAAAATGTACGTATTAGGTGAGGCTACTAGCGGCTTGATACACTGACCATCATGGATAGATGGGCTGCTTATTGAATGTGTTCTCTCTCTCTCTCTCTCTGCTGTGTTATTTTCTGCCTACTGGGTCAAATCAGCCGTTCTTAAATAGCACATGAGTGGCTCATATCGGTTTCTCTGAAAACCACATAGCTCGGTTACTGATTGGTTCGGAAATACTTTTATGACCTTTATTTTTCTCTCGCGCTCGTCCCGGAAGTGGGTGGGTGGAGTGGGATGATTTTCGATCCGTCTTTGGCTGTTGAGGTGAACACTTCTGTTTGGGTTGTTAAGAGGAATTCCAACAGGTTATTTGTTTTAGAAAGAAAGAAAAAAAGAAAGAAAGAAAGAAAGAAAGAAAGAAAGAAAGAAAGAAAGAAAGAAAGAATACCTATAAAAGGTTCGTGATAATATAAAAGAGAAAACAGTAAATAAGGATTATGTTATATATGTTTTGTTGGATATTGACCTGAAGATCCCTTTGACATACCACGTAAATTGCGTGGATGGTATAACCTGAAATGCGCCTATTACCAAAAGTAAACAGGACGAAGATGCGCGGCGGAAATACTGTGGAATAACAGGAAATGCATCAATTTCCTTAAGTAAGCAGGACGCAGGTTGTTCCCTACCGAAGTGCCGCGTTAATTCCGTGGGTGGCATGTAAGAAGGAGGCGGGTCCACATGCAACGCATTGGTTGGAGGTATGATTAGGAGAGCTGGGTGAGCGTCCTGAAGATGATATAAACCAGGAAAGATTTCGATCATAGCAGAAGGAAGAGGAAGCGGTTTCACAGAAAAACCTTAGCGTCGCTCTTGAGTGTGCGCGCTCCTTAGCCGTCTCCGATTCTCTCTCACTCTTACCCGACCGTAAATCTTGAGTAATAAAAGGAAAAGAAAAAAAAAAGCAGATTGAAATTTTTATACATCGGCGTTTTTGTCTTTCTCTGCTATACAATAATTTACATTATGTTAGTATTATTAATTTTTCTCTTAAAACTAATTTTAACGTGTCATCCATAAGTAGAAAAAAAAAAGAAAAAAGAAAACACGAAATAAACTATGAATTTTCAATACGTTATTTGACTTATTGTCCTAGAGAGTTGTTAAAATTGTTCTTATTCTCGTTGTTGTTGTTTAGTTGGATTGAGTTGGGTTTTATGGCATATCAACCAGTATTGGTTATTTAATGCCAAATCCTGTTTTTACATATATATTGAATATATGATTTGTAAACACATTTTTAGATACATAAATGATGAAACAGTTCTATTTCCAACAATTCAGTTTAGCACTAGTCATTTGTTTGCACTCAGTTTAAAAGTCGAACAATTCTATTTGAATCATAGATATGACCCTTTTAGGTGCTACGGCAATGAAGGGGTACTCCACATTCCCCCAAAGCCCCCCTATCAGACTGTTTACTATCAAGTACAGGACACTCTTTGGTGGGGAGGGTCTTACCCTTCTGCAGAGATGCAGTCGGTGTATTCTACGGCCCCAGCCAATTGGGCTAATGTTGATTGTTTTTTTAATGTTCTTCGGCATTTTTACAACAATTCAACCATAAATATTATTATTAGCGTAAATATAATTAACATAAATATTATTTACAAACTTATAGAAACGAAACGCTTGTAGTGTAATGCTTATCGTCGCAGGAAATGAGCACCGTAACCCGAGTTCAAATCCTGGACGAGACTGCTTGCATTTCATAGAATGCTAATATACTTGAAAAATCCAACTATTCTCCCTTAGAGGTAAATAGTAGAGCAGGTTGGGCTATTTAACCTTGGTATGGCCACCGGTCTAGGTGAAAGAAAACCCTGAATTCAAACCTATTAAACCTCGCATAAAAATTGACCTTGTGTCACACCCTGCTTGTGTGAATAGATTAGATATAAAAAAAAACGTAGACATGAAATGAATAAAATTGTTCAGTGATTAATAATTTTTTTGTCTTTTTGTTCTTTGCAGAAAAGCTATTTCTTTTATAAAAGAGAAATCAATGATGATTATATCATGTAAAGGTATATAATATTATCGGATCCCTACCGAGTCTTCTATGTCATCAGCTAACGGAATTTTTCACCGGTACCAGAAGCGAACGCCACCATTGACAATAATAACATCGCCGGGTTCGACAATGAGTGAAATTTTCCCGTACCAACATAGAAACTATTTTCGAGATTAATTCTGCAGACCGTCTCGAAAGTAGTTTCTAACGGTACAGCAGAACAGTTTGTATTTGTAAGCTTCTCTAAACGGAATAATCATTTATTTCATTATTACTCACAATCAAAGAAATGATTCCTGTCTGCAATCGCTCACCTGCGAACCCATCTGATTTCCAATCCTTCTCGGCAATATAAAAGCAGTCACTGGCGACAAACAGCAGTCGGCTTGGGCATCTCGCCCGAAGACGAAGGGAGTAAACGAGGTATTTCTACTGGTACCAGCGCACCCCTTCCAGGCGCCTCTCCAGCTCTCGTAGAAGACGCCGTGCTCTAGTCAATCAGCTGATGCCGAGATCTGACCAAGCAAAGCCACATTCTCAAAACAGATTCTTTTTAAGGGTCATTTGCAGCTACCACTGGGACGATGACGGAGCAGCACAGCCAAACGACATGGACACTCAGAGGTAAGGACTAGTACACGATCTAACGACACAGCTCCGACAATCGTCGATTCTTCGATGCGTGCATCGACGACAACCACCCATGGTAACTTAATGACTAGGACATTGATCATCCGACCTCAACGACACGATACATCTGACTCTCCGACCGTCTCTAGATATCTGGCCTCGTAGCTGTCGCCAAAAACTACTAGACAGGCGAGACTACCCTTCCGATACCAACACGGACTGTACTCGACATCAACTTTCGACACCCCAGAGACTACAAAGACCATATTCAGACACAGCAATTCTGCACACACGTGTACGATTTGCCTAATAAAAACTACGGCATTTTAAACCAAATAACCCTAGCCTAGTCCGCGTCACGTCAGTCTCTTCTTTCATTTTAATAAAGTTTGCAAGATAGACATATTTATCGGTCCTACAACAATACTGCATATTATTAACTGTTTTCTAATATTTTTTGCGAAATGTTTATAGCTTTTTTCTTTTAAAAAAAATATATTGGATTAAGTGTATTTAATCGTTGAAAACTAAAGAGTAAAAAAAGTGATGATAAAAATTTAAACAGTTTATTTGAACTTTATTCCAACAATCCTTTAAAGCAGCCACAGATCTATTTCCTTTCGCGAATCAATGCTCCCGCCAACAGAGTCGGTCATTCACTGACCAATCAACTGGCAAAGAGCATTAATTCCTTCTTCCTCTCAAGAACTATTTTTTCTTGTCCCTTCTTTTTGTGTGTCGACAGTCAGAGAGCCATGAGCCAGCAACACAAACAGACCTTTCTCACATGACTGCTACTGATTCCACTTGGAACCCATCGCTGAAGAAAACGCTGCTGCTAGCTTCGCACATGCTTCCGACAAACCAAGGACTACCATACTGACCAGCGACACCAAAGGGATACTTTCTCACTCTCATTCCTTTACGCCTGTTACTATATTAAAGCTTTCTTTGTTGTGTTGTTTAAAAGAAGTTTCGTTGTTCATTTGTGTTGCCAAATAATTTATAGTGTTAGAGAAATTAACCATTTCCCGAATCACTAAACCTTATAAACCAAAGGTGCCCGTGGTGTAATGGTTACCGTCGTAGGAAATGCACACGGCGTCACGAGTTCAAATCTTGGACGAGACTAATTGCATTTCACATAGCACTAATACCCTTGGAAAAGGTATGAATCCAATTATTCTCCCTCCAGCTATGGGTAAATAGTAGGGCAGACTAGGTTCTTCAGCCTAGTCTAGGAGAAGGAAAACTCTGAATTCAAACCTGTTAAACTTCGCTTAAAAATTGACCTTGTGTCACATCCTGCCCGAGCGGAGGGGTTGGTAAATAGGATACCAAAGGTTGACCTTTCATCTTCTTCGTTGAGAAAATAACGATTTATCCCTAGAATAATCGAATACAGCTGAAATAATTTTCTTTTTCTTTTCTTTTTTTTTTTTTGTTTTTTTTTTTCCAAGAAAGAACTTTTTATAGCTACCATTTGTTTATTTTTATAAATTCATTTATCTTTTTTACAAAATACAAATCTTTTTTAAGGAAAATTAATGGCCTATCATTTTTTACCAATTGAGTAAAAATTATTAGTTTTAGGGTGCAAAAGTTTGTTTTAAAAATATAGTAGCTATTTCTATTTGCCTTTTACAAAACAAATAAAGAAAAATTAGACGTGAAAGTTATGATTGATTTTAACGTCATGTCAACCTGTCGATGGTTATTTTATGCCTAGAGTTCAGGGAATTGGGTTCATTTTATATATCTATATTTTTTATATTGTTGTTACTTAAGAGCATTGGAGAGTTTTTGCACATGGTCTTCTAAAATACGAATAATTTTTAAACAGATGGAGCACTAATAGGTACAACCACTTCAGCTCAGAGTGAATCTCGTAGTAAAGGTGTAAAGGTTCAATTTGCACAATGGCAATAAAAGAGTATTCCACTCTCCAGATCTCCTAGACTGGAATCACACCATTGGACGCAGTTTGGAGCAACCACTTTTGGCGGAGTCTTAGCGCCCCCCGCTCCTGTAAGGGATACAGTCTGCGCATTTTAAGTCCTGCAGACAAATTTGTAAAAGGCTCGTAAAAAATTAGAGAACAGAAAACTACAAATATGTATAATGTCACATCTCAATACATTATGTTATCACCCCCCACGGTAACCAGCGACTACACCCCCTGTAACTGGGACATCAATTATCTGGTTTCAGTGATGTTGCTTCACTATCAGATGTAGTTTAGTATCATAAGCAGGATACTCGTTATTGGGAGGGTTTTACCCTTCTGCAGAAATTCAGTCGGTGTATTCAACACCCCCAGCTGACGGGGCAAACTGAATTTTATATGGTTTGGTTTGGTTTCTTTGTTTATTGGCATATCAACTTTTGTGGGTTATCTAATGCCAAAGGCATCCTTCTAGAAGAACAGTAGTGGTACTATTTAACCCATAGCTGGGAGGATAAGGGGGGTTCATACCTTTCCCAAGAGTATTTGTCCGAAAGGGAACGTAATAGCACGACTGGAGTTCGAACTCGCTTACAATGATTCCTCAATCCATCGATTTAACAATTACACCACGAGGATACCCCCCAATATTATACCAAATTACATCCAGTAAGTAATTTTTTTCACAGCGTAACTAAAACGTCCAGGTTTGGATTTATCTGCGATGGAAAATTTCTCGGCTTAAACGTCCATGGACGAACCATGAGGGACAAAATGTCCAGTTACCGAATTTCTTAGATGAGGGATTATCATTGTTAATATTTTTATTGGTCTTTTTTGTTATATTTTGTTGCTTATTATAAGAACTTTCAGCGTTATTGTCATCATCATGTCGCGCCACCAGTGCGGATCTCTCTGACCCTCTCCCGCCACCCTTCTCTATCGTCCATCGCTTCCGGTAGGTCTTCAAGGCTACTTCCTGTATTGGTACAGAGCTGTTGTATATAGGTTCGAGGTGGTCGTCCTGCTTTTCCTCGTCTATGTGAAGGGGTCCTCAAGAGTATGTCACTTATGAGTTTGTCCCTACTTCTCCAGCAGTGTCCCGCATGTCTGGTTCGTCTAACTTGGATGGTTTTTCTGATTGGGGATAAGTTGATAAGTGACCGTACAGCTGTTACTTTGTGGGGTGCTGCCTCCTGGACTTGTTTAATATAGGTCGCAGCATTCTTGTGTTGTTGCCGTCAAGCTTTTTCTCCATACATTTTGTTAGCGTCCATGTAATGCATCCATACAGCAGTATAGACACAACCGCTGCTGAGAAAAAAAAAACTGCGTTTCATTTTATCGGTCAGGTCTGCCTTCCATATGACCGATATACTATCGTTAGCTGTCCATGCCTTTGCTCGTCGCGTGTTGATGTCAGTCTCGGTTGATGAGACACTGCTTCCTTGGTAGGTTATTGTACGACTCTTAAAATATCAACATGGATTGAAAATAAAGAATTGTGCAATCAGCTTATTTTTTCAAATTACAGCTTCACTCAACTATTGAGTAGAGTGTTTGCCAATGGTCCGGGAGACCTGGGTTCAATCCCAGGTCAAATCATACCAAAGACTTTAAAAATCGTAATTGATACCTCCTTGCTTAACACTCAGCAATATAAGGTACGTATCAAGGGTAAAGTGGAGCAATCCAGAGAAAGGAGTAGCGCCCTTCCCTACACCTCGGTGTTGTAGCTATTGAAAAGGGAGCCTTCTGGTCGCCCTTGACTACGATCGCCAACTTTACTTTTACTAATGACGAAAGAAGCAAGAGAAACAAAATTGGACCTTAAAAGATCAAGGGAAATAATTCATATAGAATAGATTAAGAATTACTTCCCTTGCATAGCCACAGGTATATAGACATTGAAAAAAAAGAATCGTGTTGTAGGTTGTCATATATTAAATTTTAAGTCTACTTTTGTAGATATACTAACTATCACTTGGTCCCAGAGGGCTTTCCCACCTGGTAATAACTGCTTTACAAGGCTGAGTTTATAGTTTTTCGCCTGAGGCACCTAAATATGGGGGAATGCCAAAGTGACCAAGCATGCTCCCTCACCACTAAAAAATGACTTTGTGTTGCATCATGACTTGATGGAAACTCAGTTCATTACCGTCATATATTGAGCTTCAGACAAAGCCAGAGGTGAAAATTGTACAGAAAGTGAGTTCTTAAATTCGGTTTTATGGCTTAATGGCATGTAAACTTCCATTGCTTATTCAATGCCAAAGTCATCATCATAAAAGAACAACTGTGGTACTCTTTATTGCATAGTTTTCATCATTTTTAGGCAAACTTTTCTTATTAATGCATTAATTTTAAATATGTATATAATAAATGAATTTATTAGTTTTTATATATATCTAATAGCATGGATGCTTATCTGCGACCTCTGGTTTCATGCCGTCTTTATACAACAATCATCAGGCAAATTATATATGAGTATATATATATATATATACACACACATATACACCGCCATGCACAAAATAACTCTAGACAGGTTGATATGCCATGAATATATTTATATATATATATATATATATATATATATATATATATATACTAATGGCATATCAAACCTGTCAAAAGTTATTTTATGCCTAGAGGGATTTAGATAAGCCATAGAAATAAAGGAAATGTATTGATTGCATTTAAAGTGTTGAAGATTCCCACTGAAGAATAACATTTTCAATTTCTATAATATTAAGAAAAGGACTGAGAATTTAAATTGATTTATTGATTTTAATGTCATGTCAACCAGTCTGGGATTATTTTGTGTTTAGAGGTTTGGGAATCACTTTCATTGTACATTCATATTTACATTCTTGCATAGTTGTTTCTTAAGGGTTTTTTTTCACACAGCCCTATTGAATACAAATAATTTTTTTTAAACAGATCTATTTAACCAACAGATGGAACCCTAGCAAGTATTACTACACCAGGTTAGAGTGGACCTGGGAGTAATGCCAATGAAGGGGTACTCCACATTTCCCAAATCTTCAGAACTCGAGCCTGACCAGAGGGTATAGTTTAGTGTCATACCCAAGACTCCCCTTGATTTGGATTGGGGGATCTTATCTCTCTGCAGGGGACACAGTTACAGATGGTGCCTCTAGTGTAATGGTTATAGTCGATGGAAATGGACATAGTGACTTGAGTTCAATTCCTGAAGAAGCTGTTTACATTTCACATAGTACTAATACCCTTTGGAGAGGTATTTATCCAACTATTTTCCCTCCAGTTACAGAAAAATAGTTGAGCAGACTGAGCTCTTAAATTTTGGTATGGCAACTGGTCTAGGTGAAGAAAAACTCTAAATTCAAATTTGTTGAATGCTGCTTAAAAAATTGACCTTGTGTCACATCCTGCTTATGCAGAGGGGCTGGGTAAATACATATCATTGGTACATTGTAAGTTCTGCTTAAAGCAATTATTGTGGAAAAATCTCTTTTAGTTTGCCATTCAATTTTTTACCTTTTATCTAGTCTTATAAACTTTTCTTGTATTTCTCTTTCCTTTGATAATCCTGGTCAATTTTCCCAGCAATTTCCAGCACCTTTTAGCAATTATTTGTTGTTATAAATGATATCTGTACTGTGAATCAAACAGCTGTACGGCAGGTCAAACACCTGTACTCTAGATCAAATAGCTGTATTGCAGGTCAAATATCTGTACCTTGGATCAAACATCTGTACAGTAAGTCAAACATCTGTACTGAGGATTAAACAGCTGCATTGCAGGTCAAATACCTGTACCCTGGATCAAACATCTGTACAGTAAGTCAAACATCTGTACTGAGGATTAAACAGCTGTTCTGCAGATCAAACAGCTGTACTGTGGATCAGACATTTGTACTTCAGGTCAAACATCTGTACTGAGGATCAAACATCTGTACTGCAATTCAGACATCTGTCCTGTGGATCAAACATTTGTTCTGCAGGTCAAACATCTGTACTGCAGATCAAACATCTGTACTGCAGGTCAGACATCTGTACCGTGGATCAAACAGCTCTACTGTGGATCAAATCGCTGTACTGTGGATCAAACTCCCTCATTAATGTTTTCTTTTAGGGCACAACTTTAGAATTTCTAAAAGACCTAAGTTAATGTGTTACCTTGCCTTAATTTAGAATTCTGTTTTGTTCATTCACTGTGATAAATACCTTTGTGTTAGATCCTTAACATTCAGTCATCATTTCGAAACACTTATCCTATTATGACCAACTGAACTTTCTTTGGGTGACTTTTGAGTCTTTGAAAAAATGAAATTGTTCTGAAAATTCAGTTCTTTTGATGTTAAATTTACTCAATTTTATTTGTCAGTTGTTAATTCTAGTTAATTATACATGCACTCATTGAAGTTTATTATGTAAACAAAAATTAATTGCAAATATTAAATTTTTTTTTCTTATATCAAACAATATTCAGAGCAATGTTAGTATACAGAACATACAACATCTCATATTAAGGTTGCCCTGTTGATGGTTTAATTTTAATAACCAAAACATTTTACATTGATAAATCATTCATCTATTAATCTGAATACTTTGTTTCTTTATAAGTGTATATTTACACTTATAAATGTGTCCGACCACTCATAAACCTTGTATCAAGAAACCAACAGGCTTGTTTTGTATCATGTTTAAAGGGTAACATTATACCTATATTCCCTTTGGCACTGCAGTATTATCCATATGAAAAGCACTGGAAAGGAGTAAATTAGACAAAGTAAAAACTAAATTCTTAAATTTCAAATATAAACATATATATATGAAAATCTGCTGCGAAGAAAAAACACAAGGTATTCAGAGAATAATTCTATTTATAGAATCATTTAACATTGTTAAACATTTTGATTTTTAGACTTTCATCAGAATGTGTGAGTTATTAAATGAAACGAAAAAAGATGAGAAAGTTTTAAAACATTCTATTTCCCTTGGTAGCATTCTGTTTCAAGTTTGAACAATTTAATTAGCATTCCAAATTTTACGAAATAATTTTACGAAAAAATAATTTTACAAAAAAATAATTTTACGAAAAAAAATAATTTTACGAAAAAAGATGAGAAAGTTTTAAAACATTCTATTTCCCTTGGTAGCATTCTGTTTCAAATTTGAACAATTTAATTAGCATTCCAAATTTTTTTAAAAAGTTTTTCCATAATATATATATATATATATATATATATATATATATATATTAGGTATCCTGATGAGCCACTTAGGCAAAACTGTAGTAGGTTTGTTCCTGACACACAAAATAATTTTGTCACTATATATATATATATATATATATGTATATGTGTGTACATATATACAAATATGCGTGTGTGTGTGTGTGTGTGCATGTGTGTGTATTCATGTATACACTCAAAGGAATAAATGAAGAATAAAGATGTAACATAAGAGTATTTACAAATAGGCAACAAAGCAATTTAAGCAAGGCCAGTTGGCCACGATAGGCAAAGGAACAAATCAATATATAGACATATATATTGTCATCCACAAACAGACTTTTTCATTGTATCACAACTCTTCAGTGTGGCTAGACACATAGGACAATTGAAGCTGGGATCAAAACCTGCTATATATAATCAGTCTTTTCATTTAATAGGTGCTTCTTGTTCAAATTTGAATGAATATATAGAACATAAAACAGCTATTGTTGACCATCAAATAAAAAACATTGTTAATAATATATTTTCAATCTCTACCAGTTTTTCAGTTTTAGTCACTCTCTACCAGTTTTTCAGTTTTAGTCAGTAGAACAGCAAGTCTCCGCAAATATCCAAGACTCATCTAAGTATCCAGGCCAATTTTGGCATTTCTGTGATCTGGATTGTTTCTTAGCTTACTCAGTATCTTTTCCTGGTTCTTGGGGACTGTTCTGAGGGTCAACCATCACCTTTATGTTCCGAAATTTCTTCAGTTCTCTAGCAGGATTCTACCACTGTCACTCTCATCCACTGGAATGGCAAAGTCCACAAGATGAGAAGTTCTATTCTTCTTGTTAATTAAAATATCTGGCCTTCTTGTCTGGAATAGGTGAGACATTTCAATCGCCAAGAGAATTTGGGGCCTCTCCTTTTCAAAGACAGATTCTGGTTTGTACTTATATCATTTGTCAGTCAAATTTTAGTTTCTCGCACAATTCCCTTTCCCACACAGTTATGACAGGTCTTGCATTCCTTTTGAGCCAGTTAGCTGTATTCACTTATTCATCTGATTAATCCTCTCATCTCAGTCACTATCTGCATTATTATTATTATTATTATTTATACTCCTTGGAGAGTTTTTTCACATCAGCTGATAGTCTTCCACTGGAGTTTGAGTGACAACAAATCTCCTCAAGTTTCCAGGACTTTTCTCAGTATTCTGGCTGATCTTAATAATGCTGTAGTTTGGATGGTTTCCACTCATCATCTTATTTCCAAAAATAAGGTGACAAATCCTCTAGTCCTTTTAGCAATCTTTTGGTTTTTATACAGAGTGCACCATTAGAATTGGTATCACCATCACTTTCAGGTTCCATAGTTTTTTCAGTTCTCTAGCAAGGTCTTGATTCTTATCTGCCTTTTCGCTTTATTTCATTTTTACTCAGTGGTCTGCTGGGATGGCAAAATCCATTATCCTGCAGATTATTATTATTATTATTATTATTATTATTATTATTATTATTATTACAGGTCTCTTTTTTAAATATTGAACACTGCATAAAATAACAAAACAAAAGAATAGAAAAAAAGAAACTATATATATATATATGACAAAAATGATTCGTTTTTATCTAAAAGTTAATGAAACATTTTCATATGTATCTATATGTATGTGTTATGTGTATGTGTGTGCATATGTTTATGTATATATGTGTGTGTATATATGGGTATGTATGTATATATGTGTGTGTGCGTGTGTGTGTGTGTGTGTGTGTGTCTTTGTGTGTATGTATGCTTATGTAGGTGTATATATCAGTAAATATATGAGTATATGTGTGTGTATATACACTGTATATATATGTATATGTGTATGCATATGTATGTGTGAATATATGTATGCATATGTGTATATATATATATATACACATACAGATACATGCACATATGCATACACACACAAATACACACACACACACACACACACACATATATATATATATATATATATATATATATAAACACATATATACATACACACACATATATGTGTGTGTGTGTGTGTGTGTAAGTATATATGTGTTTATAAATATATATATATGTGTGTGTGTGTGTGTGTATAGAAAATAATAAATTACTCTATCTAGATAAAAAAAAATGGTTTATTTCCTCAAGTCAAATGTCTTTTGGGGAGTCCCCATGTGATAGTAGTTAAAATGCTGGACTGTGACAGTGTAGTAAGTGAATATAACGCCAGTCATGCTATTATGTTCCCTTTCAAATGAATACACTTGAGAAAGGCATGAACCTTCTTATTATCCTTCTCATCTATTGGTTAAATAGTACCACAACAAGGTTGGCTTTGGCATAAAGCAACTCACAACGGTTGATATGCTATTAAAACAAAGAAAGCATACCAAACTAACCATCGAATGTATTTTATACCTTTTGTGATTATCAGTTGAGTGAAATAAAATTTACATTTCTTTTCTATGTTATCGATTGATTCAACATTTCATTCTTTTGAATTTTAAATTTCGAATTTTACACTTTCATTCATTTTTTTTTGTTTTTGCTTTGTTTTTACTTTTTTGCATGTTTTTTTCTTGTTTTTTGTGTATTTTTCTTGTTTATTGCATGTTTTTTCCGACTTTTTGTGTGTGAGTTTTTTTTTATGTTGAATATGATTGTTCTATTCATATAGTTTTTAAATAAGTTAATCAGAATGTGGTTTATTTTCATTTTTTTAGTGGCTGTTTAATTTAAACATAACTTATTTGTTTTCATTATATAGCGACCTCATATTGAAATTTAAAATTTGTAATTAAACCCCCGCCTCCAAAAAAACATTGAACAAACCAATCCAAACAAAAAGCATAAACAAGAAATGTAAACTTTTATTTCCCTGAGTTGATGAGATGATTTCAAAATATGTGAAACAAATTTGTCTGGCTCAGTTGGCTGGGGCTGACTGCATCTCTGCAGAGGGGGGAAAACTCCCCCAAGGAGTGTCCTATATATGACACTAAACAATCTGATAGTGAAGCTCCAGCAATGCTAGAGCTAGGGGTAATGCATAGTACACCTTCATTGCTATCGCTCCCAGGTCCACTCTGGCCCAGTGTGTTAGTACCTAATAGGGTTCAATCTGTGGCTCAAATAGAACTGTTTGACATTTAAACTGTACTTTGACATTTAAACTGAATGCAAACGACTTATGTTGAACTGAATTGCTTGAAATAAAACTGTTTGATCATTTAACAGTGCGTAAGTAAATAACTGATGTTTAATTAAATTGTTAGTTTTAATTAGCAGTACTTGAAAATATTTAACTGTACGCAAACAAATAAGTAATTGTAAATAGAATTATTCATATTAAATAGAAATAACTAAAACCATTTAAGTAAAAGTAACATTGACGACCATAGTCGAGGGCGACCCAAAGGCTCCCTTTTCAATAGCTACTACACTGAGGTGTAGGGGAGGGCGCTACTCCTTCCTCCAAATTGCTCCACTTTACCCTTAATGATGCTGAGTGTTAAGAAAGGAGATATCAAGTACCATTTTTTTAAGTTTTTGGTGTGACACGACCTGGGACTGAATCTTGGTCTCCCAGGCCATTGACAAACACTTTACCCACTAAGACAATGAGACCATTTAACAGTGTGCAAAAAATAAACTCAGGATAATCATTTTAAAATGTTATCAACAAAATGTGTCTAGAAATCATATATTTAATATATATGCATAAAAAAGGATTTGGCATTAAATAACCTACAATGGTTGTTATGTCATAAAACCAAACCAGACCATTTAACTGTGAAACCAAACCAAACAAATTTGTCTTGAGAAAATAATTCCTATAATATTGAAATGCTTTATGGTAGGGACATTGGTAGGCCTGCATTTTAGTGAGTTGGGGTGGGCTTGAAGTAAGAACTGTTATTGGAAAGTTTACATCTTATATAACCTTTTTATTTTCTTCTTAACTATTATTTAATATTGAATTAGACTATATAATTAATATTATTTTCTTAACACTCTTTCTCATGCAGTAGACTCTGAATTTTTCAGCAATGTGGAGCGAAATAATTTTTGGGGTCCCTCCTGAATTACAGGCCCTTAAACATAAGCTTCATTAATGTTGTGGAGCAATAAAGGGTCCAGAAGAATAACACAACTCCGGTTTGCATGGAACAAAGTATATTAATGAAGTATAATACAACATTTGTTCAAAGTGTTAGAAGTCAGTCCGACTGCCAAGTGTTCACCGGGAATAAGTACAGAGCCCAGGATTAATAATCACAGAAGCGTTCATTACTGACCGCAGGTTGGGTACCATAACAATTAGTTTCATAGTAAATACACCCCTGGGTAGGGAATCTATCTTAGTTGAGTCTACACTCTACAAAGACTAATATTAAAGTTAGTATATCTGTGATATACTAATACAGAACAAAACAGAAGGAAAGACATGATAAACTCATTAGTTCATACTAGTGTTGTATTTTGGCCTTCAACCCAGCCAAAAATGCCATTCCAAGGTGATGCACCGGAAGGAGGTGACACATTCTAATGACAGTTATGAGAGGAAATCGCGTGGGCAGAAATTGGCTGACGAAATGGGACAAGGTAAAAAAATTCCGATGGTACACTCATAGACTGATGCACCAGAAGAGAGTGACCTGTGAACTGCATGACAGTTATTTCCGCTTGATGAGGATCAAACACGCGATTTCAAAGATCGAGT
Organism: Sepioteuthis lessoniana; assembly: GCA_963585895.1. Lineage (NCBI taxonomy): Eukaryota > Metazoa > Mollusca > Cephalopoda > Myopsida > Loliginidae > Sepioteuthis > Sepioteuthis lessoniana. The sequence continues at coordinate 61,155,934 of OY757908.1, forward strand.
AGGCGACTGAGTGGACGTTGAACTATTATATAACTCAGTCAAGACAGAGGTCAAGTGAGTTGAAGTTAGAGATCAGACGAAGTTATAGACGAGATGTGGTAAGCAAAGCCACACCAGGCTGAAGGGGCTCGGGGCCCCCGATTGAATTGGGGTCCAGAGAAGATGCTGATAAGATGCAGTAAAGAAAGCCATCACCCAGCAGAGTGGGCCTCTGGGCCTCCGGTTGAGCATCAGGAGAACAAGAAAGACACAATGCTGACAGCCATAAGAGTGGGGTCAAAATATTGCAGTTTCTGTTCGGTCTCCAGCTCCCTCTCACAGTAGAACCCCACACAACCCTTTCGAACTTTGCAAATAAATTGAGAGGTAAATATTTATCTAAAAGAGTTCTTCACTCGTCGTTTATTACTGCGTCGGTATGTATACAACACTAGAACATTTAATGTTTTTTATGTACATAAAATACATATATCTGGCATTTACTGTGAGTAATCACTCAGGGTAAACAGTTGATCAACAATCATAAAGGAAAGGCAAAATTTTCTGCTAATTTTATGGTTCCTTATCAAAGGAGGCATAGAGTAACAACCATGGCATGTGCAGTAGATATTATGGTTTATATACTGAAAAAAATAAAAATTATAACCATTTATTGAATTATACATTCAATTCATTGCATTAAGTTACAACTCTACATACAATTTGAAATCTTATATATATATATATATATAATAATGACAAATTTTGTCAGTATAATTTTTTTAAGATCCCTTCAAGTTTCCTGATAAGTGTCTTTGTTTCAGATTGGAATTGGCAGATGAATTTCCCAAAATTGTCCCGAACACTTTTGGACCTTTCATAGGCCCTCATCAGAGGTTGCTTGCTTGTGATGATGACCTATGAAAGGTCCGAAAGTACTTGGGAGAATTTTGGGAAATTCATCTACCAATTCCAACCTGAAACTAAGACACTTATCAAGAAACTTGAAAGGATCTTAAATAAATTATACAGACAAAATTTGTCTTATTATTTAATGAAACATACTTAATGAACGACTACTGCCTAACCACACACACACACACACATATATATATATGTATATATATATGAAATATGAGCACTAAAAGTCTGTTACTGTTAGTTTCATGTGGTATTCACAATCATCAAACAGAAAAGTTTGATGTTTTGGCAGTTTTATTTTCTAACAAACTTTTCTCATTTGCATTATATATATATATATATATATATATATATATATATATATATATATGCGCGTGTGTATGTGTGTGTGTGTGTGTGTGTGTGTGTACAAGGGTTGGCTGAAAAGTTCATTGATTGACCAAAATACCATACTTTCAAGCAATATGACTGATCAAATGAGGTTTATTTTTCAACACAGTCCCCCTTGCAGTTCACACAATTCTTCCATCGGTGTTGCAGTGCTTGGACCCCACTGGTAAAAAAAGTCATCATCAGCAGTTATGTCATCTCATTAACTTTTCAGCCTATGAACTTTTCAGCCTACCCACATAGATAGATAGATTAAGCAAGAAACTGATTGTCACCTAATGTTGTTGACTGTGCTTACACAATGCAAATTTAGATCTAAACATGATCGATCACAGATATTGAGTACTCTTTATTTATAAATATAGCAAACTACATAAGAACTATATATATATATATATACGCATATTTCTTTATATATATATATATATATATATATATATATATATATATATATATATATATATATATATATATATATATATTTTATCAGCTTAAATGCAATTTATAACGAATTAAAGCAATTCCCTGGGTTTAATTATTTGGTTTTGCGAATAAATTTTACAAATGACGCGCGTGCGCATTGGCGTGTGCTTGTACAATACATTCCATGATTACATACATGCATTTTATTTCTAATTCAGTAGTTTGTTTATTGCCTATTAAAGTATTTATACCGTTTTTATTTTCCTCCCCGCTACCGGCTTTCCTTATTCACATTTTATTCATTTATTTCATCTATCTGTCTTTCTTTCCTTCCTTCCCTAAACATTTACACAAACAATGGCAACGTCCTTCTCCTCTTGTGTCTATTCCGACTGCAACATCACACACAACACACCACAGAATATGGCTTCCGCTGCCTGGTCGTTGTGGCCTCACTAGAGCCGTTCGCGTATTTTGCATGCAAATACAATCAAATGGCAGCGCTGGAACGACCGACAAATCAATGCAGCTCACACCTTCATTGTTCGGGAACGTCTCTCGGAAATTTCAAGCGACGAGTCTATCAAATCGAAAATAAAAAAGGGATCATATCATCTTCTTGGGGGTAAGTAAAAAGTGACAGGCCTTCTTTTTTTTTTTACCTCTATCAATCATGGTAATAATAATAATAATATTAAACGCTAAAAGAAACTTAAGAAAAGGCCTTTAAATAAACCTCTGTACGATGTCTGGTTCTTTTTAAACCACTTGTTTCGGGCTTTTAGTTACTTTTTCATTTATCTTTTTGAGTAAACAGTGCAATTATTCAGCTACTATTTACTAATAACAACGCGTGTAGTTGACTCTGACAATGCAGGTTCCCCACTTCTCGGTAAAAAGGAAAAATTATTCTGATGCTCCAACTACGGATGCACAGAAGTGATAATTTCCTTTGAGTTCATATGCGTTAACTAAATATATGTTACCTCATCGACAGTTGGGCTTCAACAACAACAACAACAAAAATAATAATAATAATAATAACAATCCGACTGATCGAAAGTGGAAGAATATTATTTTCTCGATTTTTTTTGTGTTGGGTGTAGGGAAAGCATTGTTTTTGTTTTTGTTTTTCTACTTGGTTGGTCTAATTTGTGACAGCAAACCTTAACATAAACACAAAAAAAACGTGTGTCAATCACCAGTCCGCTACTCTACCAATCAAGCCGAACCCATGCTGGTCTTAGATAAATAAATAAATATTTAACTAAACTTGGTTATTCTTTAATACAGTGAACCATCTTAATACCTTTACAACATTTTTTTTCACCAATATCATTCATCATCGTAATTTTAGTTGTTTTTGTTTTTTTAAATTGCAAATAAATATTGTTTGTTTGTTTGTTTATTTGTTTTCATAAAGTCGTAAAAAAATGCGAGCGAAAACACTGACAAATAATAAATCAACATCTTTGCCTTAAAAATTTATCTCTTGAAGAAACTGTTCAGACCATTTTACGATAAGGTTGTCCTGTGACCAAACAAAGTTCACATTTAATGTTTAATTATTATTGATTGTGACTTGTGATTGTTTTTGAAACGATTTTTTATACATTTTTTCTCCGCGAGTTCGAAAAGATTTTTTTGAATACTCCCAATATGAGGCATAGTAAAAAAAATTAAATAAAAATTTAATTTAAAAAACTCAGTTAACTTTTATTGTTTCTTTTTTTTTTTTCTTAATTACTCAACAAAGTGAAGTTATTTTGACTTTTATTAAAGTATATATATACACATATATGCATTTATTTTGTGATCATTTCCTTGTCGATCATAACACTTAAAGAGAAGAAAAATGTGGTGTTTTCTTCTCAAGTTGTCGTCAAACAAGCCACATCGATGGAGACGTGTGAGCAAGATTCCCATCCAACAGTTCGTCTGAGTCAACTCAGACAATTCTTTTGCGATAGAATCTAATGTTTGGCAGTGACTGGATAAACTTAAGTAAACAATGTCTCTCTCCTTCACTTCAAAATAATTGCTTATTTCCATTTTTTTTTTAAACGCGAGAATGGTGGTGGGGTGCAACTAACTAGATTTTAGTTTAAAATTTGTCAAATGCAATATTGCATTTCACTTGCACTTGAACTGTATATGTGCATTGCCTATCATTTCATTTGAACTGAGTGAACATTTTTGATTTGGTCTGGATATTTATTCATTTTAGTGGAAATAACCTGAGAGCGGATAATTGCCAATTTTTTTTTTTTTTTTGAGTAATTAATTTTAACGGCGTGTCAACCCGTCTAGTGTTATTTTTTGCTTAGAGGATGGGAAATTGCGTTCATTGTACATTTATATGTACATTTTTTAGAGTAATGTTTCTTAAAAGTTTTTTTTTTTTTTTTTTTTTTTTTTGCATATCGAATACGAATAATTTTCTGATGGGACCCCAACTGGTGCTACCACTCCGGATCGGAGTTGACCTGGAAGTAATGGCAATGAAGGGGTACTCCAAAATCTTCCTGATCTCTAGAACTGGAGCCTCACCATCAGATCCAGTTTAATGTCATATTCAGGACACCGTATTTTAAGTCCCCACTTCGGGGCGGTTTTAATTGACATTTAAATTGAGATATTTTTAAAAATCTTAATTAGAAGACGTATTTTTTGTTGTTGTTGTTCATTTTGATTTTAATTTCTGAATGACAAATATTCGAAGTTGAACTCGAAAAGTGTTGAAAAATTCAAGGACCAAGCAAGAAGGTTTTGAGGAGGTAGGGACTTGGTGTTTTTTAGGGGGTATTTTTTTAGAGGAGGGTGTTTGATGTTTTTATTGGGAGCTCTTTTGAGTGTGTGTGTGTGTTTTGTTGGGCTAACTTGAGAAACAGTTTACTAAGTGTCTTGAACTATAGGATGATTATGTTGAATGATATCATTGTTCTAGTTCATTCCTTTCTTGGTTAGGCTGACAACTTTTCAGCAACCCTACAATACAGAGTGGAGAGTTCGATCCATTGTAATGTGTTTTTAAGCTTAATTTAATACTGTGTATAAGAACAAGTTAATGCGAAGAAATTGAAGTAAGATTGTTACGCTATTCTCTCAACTACGGAAGGCCTTCTTGCCTTGAAAATCCGTATTCAAAATATCATTTTGGCACCGGAGGTAACTATTTCGATTATGATAGTTATTGTTCTAGATTGTAAAATAAATCTAAGTTACATTCTGGTTGTTAAACGTTAATTAAATAAAAAGAAGAAAAAAAAAAGAGAGAGAGAATAAGTGTTAAAACTTTAAAGAAAACGTCCGTGAAAAATGAATATCTCCACCATCGAATGATCAAATTTAAACAGACAATAAAATTAAACAAGTTTATTTCTTTTATTTAAAGCCGTACGTAGAACTGTAAAGCCTTGTCGTCCGAGCTAAGAATAAACTCACTGAATCGTATACGGGGGGACCCCTGAGTGTGGTGGCGAAGCTCTAGTTTTAGAGCTCTGGGGAATGCGGAATACCCCTTAACTGACATTACTCCCAGGGTCACTCTGACCCTGAGTAGTGGTACCTGTTAGGGTTCCATCTATGAGAACTATTAGATAGGAATACTGGATAGCATATAACTGTAAATTATTTGTTTTAAGAATAGTTACTTTAAGATATGATTGTTTACTCAGGGTTATTGAAACCATATAACTGTGTGCAAACAAATTACTATCATAAATAGAAATAGTTTTTTGAAACCATGTAGTAAGTAAAAGTAAAGTTGTCTCCCTTTAGTCGAGGGCGACCAGAAGGCTCCCTTTTCAGTAGCTACTACACTGAGGTGTAGGGGAGGGTGCTACTCCTTTCCCTGGATTGCCCCACTTTACCCTTGATACGCACCTTATATTACAGAGTGTTAAGCAAGGAGGTATCAAGTACCATTTTTAAAGTCTTTGGTATGACGAGACCTGGGATTGAACCCAGGTCTCCCAGACCAGTGAAAATTATTTGTATTAGATAGGAAAACTTGATATATAACTGTGTGCAAAAAAAAGAACAACTACACAAAAAATGTAAATATAGACCTACAGTGAGTTAAATTCCGTTACCTCTAGATATAAAATATCCCTAAACGGGTTGGTATGCCGTTAAATTCAATCAATCAATCGAAAGGTAATATTTTATGCGAGTCCCTATGGTCAATGTTTAGAGTATACCATACTGTATACATTCATAAAACTTCCTAAGTTTTCTTAGTTTGACCCACAAGCACCGGGTTGCTTGCAATACCTGCCGTTCTTAAGAAGCAAGTGGTATTGTTCCGTTGTGTATACAATAGATATTCGTTTGTTTGTTTGTTTTTAACGATATATATAATGGAAGGAAAAAAAGATAAAATATTACAATGTTTTTAACTATGAAAAAATCATTAGATTTCTTTGCTTGAGACATTTTCCGGTTTATTATCTTTTAAATTCTTTTTTTTTTACTTTATAATATCTTTTAAATTCAATTTTTTACTTTAAATTTTTTACTTTAGATTTTTTTTGTTCGTTTTCACATTTTTTTTTTTCATCTAATTTTAAAAACCAGGAAAATTAGAAAAATTTTAACAACGAAAAAAGTTAGCGGATCTCTTTAGAGTCACATTTTCCTTCTTATTTTTAATTTTTATTTATTGACTGTTTTACTTACATAATAAATTACAATTAGATATTTTAAATAAAACTTATATTTTTTTTTTTGTAAAATTCTACACGAATTCAAGTCCTACACACGCTCAAGTTCACAGAGAAAATTTTTTCGGGAATTTTTTTTATGTGATTTGAACTAATTAGACCTTTAAACTCACATCAATTTTTTTATTAAAAAAAAAAAAATTTCAAAGGGGGATTCACTAACACATTTTAATTCAATGTAGAATGATCACCCATTGCTGGAAAAGTTAGTATTGGAAAAAAAACAAATAAACAGACAGGTTGAATTATTTTAATTTTTTTTTTTTTTTTTTTTTACTTCTGGAAGTGGGGGTCTTTCTTTTTTAAATACTTATTTCGGGAATGATAATCAGTCTATGTAAAAGTGAATCCACCCTTATAAAATGTAATTCTTTTTGATAATAAAAAAATGCGGTGAGTGTAAAGATCTGTTCAAATCCCAAAAAAAAAGTTACTTGAAAATTTTTTCCCGATGTAGAATAATGCCTTCTTTAAAAAAAAAAAAAAAAAAAAAAAAAAAAAAATTGGGGGGCTTTTTTATTTATATCACGATCATTTTCAAACCTCACAAACAACTTTAATAAAAGCATAATTACTAATAGTACTAACTACTAAACATAGTTTCTTTTCTTGAGAAAAAAAATCCCAATATCCATAAAAAAAAGTCGTAAGTTGAAAAGTAAGAATAATCAATATATTTCTTATTTATTAAAAAAAAAAATGAATAATTAAATTTATATAAAATCTGAATTCCCCGTAATATTACCAGGATTTGTTGAAATCATTCGATCGAAGCCTTCAGTGCATGCACTGTTCACTCTTTCTAAACATTCACAGATTTGATTTAAAAACTTAAAAGAAAAACGGAAAAATAACGTTTTTATTTTAAAATAATGTAGTTCTAACATTCATTTGCTCTTAGTATTATTATCATCATCATTATTTCAGATATATAAAAATGATTAGGTTAGAGCAAGTTAAACCCTCAGACCATACTTACTACTTGTGTGTTTTAACCCTTGTTGAATGCATCAGATTTTCGGCGCTGGAACATACTAGGGCAAAAGTTAAGATAACAGATCATATCTTATTTATTTTAGCTTCTCAATATTTTCAAAATTCCCCCAAAATTACTAGTATCAATTAAAATTCTGGGTATTTTTTGAAATTATCAAAAAGCTAAAATAAAAAAAAAATTTTTAAATAAATATTTTTCCCGGGAGGAATTTCAACTATGATTTAATCGAATGTTTGTTTTATGCCATAATTACAATCGTCACTTTAACTAACTTGTTATATCAACTTCCTAATTCATGTGTGCATCTTCATTATTATCCTTTTAGTCCTCCGTAGTTTCCACAATCCTGTCTTTTAGGCCTACGTCAAACGGGTACTGTCGTTGTTAAGGAGGAAGGGACCCATTCTGCTTTTGTAATTAATTAATCTTGACAACTGCATCAATTAGAAAGATTCGTTCGTCTAGAATATTCTGCAGATAATTTGAAACCTTGAAAGTTAAACTTGTGATAACTGGCTTCTCTATGTGGGTTGACTGAAAAAATTATTTTGGGGAAATATTTGAAGTTTGCTTTATTTTAAAAAACGTTTTGAAAAAAATGTTTTAATTTCAATTATTTCCCACACACACACACACACACACACATATATATATATATATATATATATATATATATATATATATATATATATATATATATATATATATATATATATACTGTCGTCAAGGATACAATTGTATTAGTAGCAATTATATTTTGGAAGGAATCAGAAAATTTTGAAAAATTATTTTTCTTTTAGTTCAATCAAAAATAGACGAAATTAAAAATCAATATACAAAGTAAAGATTCTGATTTAGGATAAATATTTGTTTGCTTTTTTAAAAATTTCCAAAATATTTTTTTAGATAGTAGAATTTGTATTTAACATTTACCAATAAATAAGCCTAGCACCTTAGATGCCAAATCCCAAAATACAATTTGTTTTAAAATAAGCAGTAAACATTATTTCTGATAAATGATTAATTGTATAGTTTGATTGTAAAAAATATCTTAAAGAGAGTTTTTTTTACCTATATTCATATTCCGAGTAATGTATGTTTTACTGCACAATATAAAGCATCTTTTTACAATAGTTAATTGAATGTTGTTACACTTTAGATAATCGTTTTCTGCTTTCATTTTTCAGTAATTATCTTTATGATACTAAATTTCTCATTATGTATATTTATTAGAAGTATGTATGTATATATGTATGTGTTCATTAGATGTATGTATTTCCCTATGTTTATTTGAACTCACTCATGAAGGTTTGCTAGTCTAGCTTGCCAACCATTACACTCACCAAATTGGATGTTTTACATTATGTATGCGTTTGTATATGTGTATGTTCTTTAGGTGTATCTATGTAACCCAGCAAAAACAGTACAATGGAAAGACCCTGTGGTGTAGAGGCTAATATGCGTGACTGCAATATCATAGTAAGCAAGTTCAAACTCCAGTCCCTCTATTGCTTTGGTTTTTGAGCTAATACCTTTGGGTAAGATATGAAACCCCTTGTCTTCTTCTGTTATGGGTTAAATAGTTCCACTGTTGTTCTTCTACTAGGATGGCTTTAGCATTAAATGATTCCCAAGTGCTGATATGCAGTCAAATAAACTGAAACCAAAACTGGATATTGTTGTGAGAGTTTGATTACAGACTAATTCCACATAAAATAGACACTTCACTTGGTAAGATGATTAGCAAACTAGATTAGTAAACCATTGTTAGTGAGTTTGACTCACACAGGGTATCCCAGACTTCTGGCCTTGTGCCAAATCTAAGCTAAACTTAGCTGATAATTAAATTCATATAAAATCATAAAATAATTTGGCACAGTCAGCTTGGACTGCAGAATACACTGACTGCATCTCTGCAGATGGGTAAGACTCCTCCAATGAGTGTCCTGGTAATGACACTAAACAATCTGATGGTGAGGCTTCAGCAATGCTGGAGCTTTGGGGAATACAGAGTACTCTTTTATTGCCATTGCTCCCAGGTCCACTCTGGCCCAGAGTAGTAGCAGCTGATAGTGTCCTATCTATAGGTCAAATAGAACTGTTTGTCATTTAAACTGTGTACTTGTGCTAAACTGAATTGTTTGAAATTGAACTTTTTGATCATTTAACTGTGTATAAACAAATGACTGATTTTTTAATTGAATTGTTAAAAACACATAGCAATACTTGGAACCATTTGTTGACATGCTAAACTGAATTGTTTGAAATAGAACTGTTTTAACATTTAACTGAGTAAAACATAAAAACTGTATTTAAGCAAATGACTGTGTGTAAACAAAAAATTATACTTATACTAAACTGAATTGTAATTGTCTTTAATTGGAATCATTTTGAGATGAGGCTTCTTAATCTGAGAATTAATTTTTATTTATTGCGGACTTTTTTGTCCTCATCTTGGTAGTTTTTTGTGTTGTTTTTTCTTTCACTACGTTTCGGCCAAATTTCACCTCTGGCCTTCTTCAGGGGATTTACCGCAACCTCGGATAGGAATGATGAGTCTTGTAACCGTATCCCCAGTAATTACTGCCTTCCATAGTTGTTGTCTATCACACCACGTTTTTGACCAAGTAAACCTCTGGCCGGCTTGGGTAGGATTTGAAACCGCTATCTTCTGACAATTCTGGAGATACGGTTACAAGACTCATCATTCCTATCCAAGGTCGCGGTAAATCACCTGAAGAAGGCCAGAGGTGAAATTTGACCGAAACGTAGTGAAAGAAGAAACAACACAAAAAACTACCAAGATGAGGACAAAAAAGTCCACAATAAATAAAAATTAATTCTAAACTGAATTGTTTGAAATTAAGTGAAACCATTTAACTGTGTGCAAAATATGAGCTCAGGCTTGTTTAAAAATGTTATATACAAAATGTATTTAGAAATTATATGCTATAAAACCCAATCAAATCAAATCATATATATTTAATATATATGTATAAAAAGAATTTGGCATTAAATAACCTACAATAGTTAATATTCCATCAAACCAAAACAAACAAAAAAAATTCAATTCATCTGGGATTTACCTAAAACTTTAAACACTGAATTGACAAAGATTATGTTGAAAATAAATATTTCTAGTATAAAATAAATGCTTTTATCATCATCAGGCTATGAACATTAATATAGCTTTGTACTCTCTCTCTCTTTCTCTCTCTCTCTCTCTCTATATATATATATATATATATATATATATAAAGTAAATAATGGAAAGGAATCTGACAGTATGAAGAAAAATTTAAAAAACAAAGTCATCCAAAAGTGATAGATTTATTATGAAGTAAAGTTGAGGTTAAAACGTTTCAGTTTTAATGAACCTTCATCAGGACATTCAAATGGTGAAACAATTGTTGACAGAGCAACAATGGATGCTTAAACAATTTTTTTAAGATAAAAAGTTAATTTTGTTCTAAATCAAAGATACTAGGTTTTTATTCATTTCTAATGGAACATTATATTGTTAAAATGTTTATTATTAGGTATTATTTATTACCAAACTCTTCAGCAATTAAACTCTGTCATCCAAAATATAGATATGTTGCAGTCCAAAAATAATTACCCCTCCCTTATATATAGTTATACAATTTTTGCTTATAGATTTTAATGGCATATAATTACCAAGTTTGTTAGTCGATACTAAAGTCACTTCTAACTATTTAGTCCACCAAATCAGGAATATGATTTCTTGATTTTAATGGCATGTCAATCTGACTACGGTTATTTATTGCCTAGAGGTTAAAGAATCATGTTAATTGTACATTTATATTTACATTTTTTGTGCAGTTGTTTCTTACAAGTTTTATTATTTATTAGTGTATGGTCCTATGTATTCAAATGATTTTTAAACAGACCAATTTTACCCATAGAGGAGATCCTAACAGTTACTATCCCTAGTTGTTTCTTAAGAGATTTTGCACACCATTATGTTATTAGGTATTCCTATCTAACACAAATAATTTGCACACAGTTATATAGTTTCAGATATTCTTAGTACTAATAACTATATGGTTTCAATTATTTATTTCTGTTTAATAATCATCATTTGTTTGCACATTTTAAGTAATTAATTATAAAGCAATACTTAGTAAACAATTATAGCTTCAAGTTACAATTTTTGATGCAAACAATTTACTCTTATCAAGTATTCCTAGCAGAGAAAGAGATCTATTTAAAGTATAGATGGGACCCTAACAGATACTATAAGTCCAGGTTATAGGAGTAATAGCATCAGATGCAGTTTATTATTATACTCAGGACACCTCCATTTTTTTTTGGTTGGGAAGGGCTCTAACCCTTCTTCAGGGGGTTACTGACTGGGCAGTTTGCTTATAGAGTTTCAATACTGTTGTGTTTAGTAAAAGATAATTGTTATAACGCATACTCCGTTAAACAAGTAGTTTTCTTGGTGGTAAATTATCAGACACAGAGGGCAGTCATGTTGTATTTGATAAACGGTGTCAGTCAAATCCTCCACTCATTGTAATTTAGTAACTATGTATGCATATTAGAATGTCATATTTCAGTACAACAGGAGATACAGGTTTACCTCCACAGCAATAATTATACCTAATAATAACTGTTTTGATTGGATAAGTTCCCAATAGAAATAATGAAATCTTGATATCATTGGTTTTGAAGAAGACTAACTTTTTATAAAAGGTTTTTAGGGCTGTACTTATGGACAAAACTATATATATATATATATATGTATATTTGACCTGCCCATTGGCATAGTGTTTAAACTCTTTGCCAATAGTTCAAGAAACCGGGGTTCAATCCCAGGGTGAGTCATACCAAAAGACTCAAAAAAAATGATACTTGATACCTCCTTGCTTAACACTCAGCATTATAAGGAACAGATCAAAGGTTAAGTGGAGCAATCCATGGAAAGGAGTAGCACTCTAATCCACACCTTGGTGTAGTAGCTATTGAAAAGGGAGCCCTCAACTACACTCAACCAACTTATATATATATATATATATATAGTGTCTAGAATGCTGATTCCTCCACCTTTATCAGGGGATGTTATAGTGATGTTTTTATTTTTGACTAAGTTTATGAGGGCTGAAATATATCTTCCTGGTAAAGTATATTCAGATGTGTGGTGGTTGGTGATAGTGGATCAACAAGTCTACAGCTCAATATGTAGTTATTGTTACATGACAGATTGGGAAAAGATAAAATCTTTTATTGACATGAAGTGTAGATGAGTCTGAGTTAGTTCTAACAGTTATACAGTGTGGACATAAATGTGGAGTCATTTAGTTGAGTGATGAATGTTGACCCCAGGATCAAATAAAAGCTTGAATCTTATTAGGTGCGAGTAATCACATGATCACAGAAAGTTAGAAGTTAAAAAAGTTATTTGATTCCTTGGTGCACACCTGTATAAATAATGATAACCACACATTCTTCCATCCATGGAACAATTTCTCAAGTGTCAATGAGTTATATGTAAAAGAAAAGACACCATAGATAAGAAATAAGAGGGGTGTCCTTTGTGGCGTAATGGTTAAAGTGCTGGACTGCAGAATCATTGTGAATTCAAACTCCAGTTACGCTATTACATTCACTTTCAGACAAATACCTTCGGGAAAGGTATGAACCCCCTTATCCTCTCAGCTATGGGTTAAATAGTACCACTACTGTTCTTCTTGAAGGATGGATTTGGCATTTAATAACCCAAGAAGGTTGATATGCCATTAAAAAAACAACAACCAAACAAATAAGAAATAATAAAATTAGTGTGCACACAAAAGTGGCTTAGTGTTTATTCTTCCCAGCTAGAAGTGTTTCTGTATTTAAGTGTAAAAACAAAGCAGCATACACCCAGCAACAAAAGAAACAAGATTAGCCATCATCAAACACAACGTGGGAGTCAAAACAATTATCACCATCAACTGAAGATAGTAGATGCCTATCCCACATTATTAGTTGAAATAAGATTTAAAATTTTCACTGTATCCTGTTCCGTTTCTGTGATTAACATTCACAACTGAATTAAGAGCATGAACAAAGAAGGAGATGATATTGAAAAATAAATACTGAAAATTGTGACATACAAGTTAACTTTTTAAATCTAAAAAAAATCTTTACCAAACTAAGGGTCAAATTATATAGCCAAGCTAAAATCCAAACCACAAAGTGGTCAACTAGTGGAATAGTCCTAACAAGCATTTCCGGCTTAAACTTGTGTTTGGTGATCATATCAAAGAAATTAATGCAGAGATAAATATAAGATGATAAAACTGTAATACAAATTAATATCCACTTATGAATTTTGTAGATTCGCTATAATATATAATACATATAATATACTTCTCAGTATAAAACTAAACTTGAAAATTTCCCACAATATATGTATAACCCATCTAGAGACTGCTATTACAATGTCTTGATGAAAGTAAAAAGGCAACTCTAGTCAAGGGCGACCCGAAGACTCCCTTTTTAATAGCTACTACATCAAAGTGTAGGGGAGGGCGATATGCCTTTTCCGGGATTGCTCCACTTTACCCTTGATCCATACCTTATAATGCTGAGTGTTAAGCAAACAGGCATCAAGTACCATTTTTGAGTCTTGGTTTGACTCAACCTGAGATTGAATCCCAATCTCCCAGGCTATTGGCAAACACTCTACCCACTAGGCCAATGGGCCAGTTGATGAAAGTAAGTAAAAAAAGTAAAGTTGGCGACTTTAGTCGAGGGTGACCTAAAGGCTCCCTTTTCAATAGCTATCACACCAAGGTGTAGAGGAGGGTGCTACTCCATTCCCTGAATTGCTCCACTTTACCCTTGATCCTTGGTCTCCCGAACCTTTGGTAAGCACTCTAGTCATTAGGCCAATGGTCCGGTTTGGCCTTATTATATGCTTTTGCTAAAGGTTATCATACCCTATCCTCATTTAGGCCTTGTATATCAGAACTTAGAATGTTTTGGTATGTTAGTACATATGAATTAGTAGTTTGCAGCAGAGTACTAAGAATTGGTATTACATAGATGCTTCATGTAAAGATCTTTGTATGTCTTGTTTTCACTGCTCTAAACAGTGGTAAACAAGTAGCCATGGACAAAATCAGCTACTCCCAGAAAAGGTACAATAGGCTAGTCCACAATATCCTACTAGGTAACTTTTGGCCTACCAGTAGCCTACTGTATGTCTGGGGGTTAACCTATACTGCAAGTATAGGTCAAATCCAGAATTTCAAGCTAAAAATCTAAAGGTTTTTTGGTTTGGTTTTATGACATATCAACTGTTGTAGGTTATTTAATCCTTTTTATACATATATATTAAATAAATATTTTCTTCTTAACATATTTTGTAGATAACATTTTTAAACAAGCCTGAGCTCATTCCTTTTTTGCACATAGTTAAATGATTTCAAGTATTGCTATTTAACACTAACAATTCAATTCAGCATCAGTCATTTGTTTATACACAGTTAAATGATCAAACAGTTCTATTTCAAACAATTCAATTTAGCATGTCAACAAAATAAAAGGGTTCCAAATATTGCTATGTATCACTAACAGTTCATTTAAACATCAGTCATTTGTTCACACATAGGTAAATGGTTAAACAGTTCTATTTCAAACAATTCAGTTTATCATAAGTCATTTGTTTGTACTCAGTTTAAATGTCAAAGTTCACAGTTCAAATGTCAAACAATTTCCTTTGATTCATTGATAAGACTCTATCAGCTGCTACCACTCCAAGACAGAGTGGACCTGGAAACAATGGCAATGAATGGGTACTTCATAGTTCCCAAAGCTCCTGCATTACTGAAGCCTTACCATCAGATTGTTTAGTGGCATATTCAGGAGTCTTACCCGTCAGCAGAGATGCAGTTGGTGTATTCTATAGCTCCAGGGTGACTGGGCCAATTTTGAGGTCAACTTATATGCTGGCTCAATTTTTACACTGCAGCTTACAGTACTTTTTGTTTAAAATGAATATTTGTTCTTTATTTTTCATCATAAGCCTACAGCCATTGTGATTTTCATACTTAAACCAATTAGGAATGGTCAAATGCACCAACTGCACTTCTTCAGAGGGGTCATACCCCACACTCATAATGGATTCACCTGTTGGCCATAGATGGCAACCCATAATGCCTGAGGATAGGATCCTGATGGTTGAGCAGCCATGAGCTAGATACTAAGTTGTCATGTGACCTACAATATTCCACTTCAAGCTCTACTTGAGCTTGACAGGCAGTCAGGTAGGCTCGAACTGATCAATCAGCTTGTCATGTCCAACCCTAACACCTTTATGACTAAGTCCTGACTGTATTCTTCAAATTGCTTTCATGCCAAACGAACACCCAAACCTTTTTATCTGAAAGGTGCTAGAAGGAGGTGGCTGAGGGTCAATCACATTGAGAGAAACAGTTAATGAAAATTATTTCTACCAGTTTATTGATACACATGAAATCATATATTAAAAAAAACATAAGATTTGGCCTTAAATAGCCCACAAGAGTTGATATGCCATTAGTCAAAATAACTAGCCAACTGTAATTTGTTTCTAAATTTAGACTGAACTTTATTCTAAAAACTAAAATGGTTTTTGTTTGTTATTTCATTTGTTTCTTTGCTTATTTGTAAAGATAAGAATACAAAAATTCCATCAGATGTTGTTAGTAGTTTATTCAAGGTGTGTTTAGTATAACAATTATCAACGTAGGACATAGAAGCAATGACCTAAGTTCAAATCCTTCATGAACCTGTTTGTGTTTCACTTCATGCTAATTCTCTTAAGGAAGGCATTAATCCATCTGTTTGTCTCCTAGCTATGGGTAAATAGTCAGGCAGATTGGATTCTTTAGCCTTGGTTAGATAACCACTCTTGGAGAAGGAAAATTCTGAATTCAAACTAGCTATACTCCATTTTAGATTTGACCTTGTCTGTTGTGGAGGGGTTAGGTAAATACATATTTATTAACCTTGCTTAGTTGTGATACAAGACCAGATCTATGGTCACTCAATGAGACTCAAATTCACTAGTTATGGTTTGCCAATCTAGCTTGGCCTAAGTATTACACTATGCAATGTGCTTTTATCTGTTGTTAGTTGGTTGATTACCAATTCTTGATCATGAGATAAAAAAGAAAGGATTCTATGTAGTCCTATTTTAAAGTGACTGGCCTAATAAACAGAACTGTGCATTTGTTACCTTTTTAAAAAACTGCTTATAAAACTAAAAGATATCTTTTTGCAGTTCCAACTAGTTAAAGGGTATCCAACATGTTCAACTTTACAAGCCAGTTTGAAATATATGCCCAAATCTGAATTTTTCCAAAAAAAAATGATTGGTTGGTTGGTTTGTTGGTTTTATGGCATATCAACCTTTGTCGGTTATTTAACGCCAAATCCATTTTTATGTAAATAATCTGTTCTATTGAAAACAGTTAAGTTTAATTGTCAAAAACATTTCCATTTCAAACTATTCAAGCAGTTATATGTAATAATTCAGTTAAGTGTAAATACAGTTTTAATGTTGAAAAACAGTTCTATTTGAAATGATTCAGTTAAGCATAAGCACGCAGTTTAAGTGTAAGTACGGTTTAATTGTCAAAAACGTTTCTATTTCAAGCTATTCAGTTTACTCAACTCATCTTAGCATAAGTATGCTGTTAGTTCTATTTAACCCATAGATAGGGCCCTATCAGGTGCTACCACTCTGGGCCAGAGTGGACCTGGGAGCGATGGCAATGAAGGGGTACTCCGCATTCCCCAAAGCTCCAGCACTGCTGGAACCTCACCATCAGATTGTTTAGTGTCATATCCAGAACACTCTTTAGTGGGGGGTCTTACCCCTCTGCAGAGGTGCAGTCAGTGTATTCTATAGCCCCAGCTGACTGGACAAAAAAAAAAAAAAAAAAAAAAAAAAAAAATGAGATTCATAAAAATCTCTGATATTTTGAGATACAAATGGATTACACAATCCCAACCTAAAATTCGGACCAAGTGTTAATTAACAAAAAGATAAATCTTGTTATTTAGTGGATTTTTGATGTTTCTGCAGACCATAGAGTGAAAGCAAAAAGATAGACAAATACTTGGATCTTGCCCGAGGGCTGGAAAAGCTGTGAAACATGAAGGTGACTATGATAATAATTGTAGTTGGCACCTTTAGAACAATTCCCAAAGGCTTGGAAATGAGAGGAAGAATCAAGAACATACAGACCACAGTATTGTTAAGATCTGCTAGATTACTTTGAAGAATCTCTTTTAATAGGATTGCAAAATACTTTCATAAGAACCAAAGCAAAAGTTGATTATATGCGACAGAATAGCAAGTGTAGATTTTTGGTTTGGTTAGTTTGTTTGGTTTTATGGCAGATCAACCTTTATAGGTTATTTAATGCCGAATCCATTTTTTTATACAAATAAACAGTTTTATTTCAAACAATTCAGTTTAGCATAAGTACTCTGTTTGATTGTCAAAAACATTTCTATTTCAAGCTATTCAGCTTGGTCAAACAGTTTTATTTCAAACAATTCAGTTTAGCATACAAAAACAGTTCCATTTCAATCAATTCAGTTTAGCATAAGTATGCAGTTTAGTTCTATTTGACCCATAGATAGGACTCTATCAGGTGCTACCACTCTGGGCAGAGTAGACCTGGGAGCGATGGCAATAAAGGGGAAATCCACATTCCTCAAAGCTCCAGCATTACTGGAGGCTCACCATCAGATTGTTTAGTGTCATATCTAGAACATTCGTTAGGGAAGTCTTACTCCTCTGCAGAGATGCAGTCAATGTATTCTACAGCCCCAGCTCACTGGGTAATGGAGTTTTGAGAAGACTTGCTGTCACTCAGACATCAGTGAAAAACCACCAGTTAAATCTGGTGTGAAAAACTCTCAAAGAGTGAAAATAATTTTTCAATTAAAATTGTTCTTTAGATAGGAACTAAACGTGGCCTCAGGTATTACACACACCTGGGCTAGTTTATTATCAACAATCCATGGCCTACAATTCGTAATCATAGACAATTATTGAAAATTTTTACCTTCATTCATTTTTTTTCTCATGTTACTTACAGATTTATCTACCTCTTACCACTACTTTGGTTTGGTTTGTTTATTTAATGACATATCAACCTTTGTGGATTATTTAATGCCAAAGCCATCCTAATAAAGGAACAGTAGTGGTACTGTTTAACCCATTTTCATAATACAACATATGAAATACCCTGCCCTCATCAGCCACCAACCAGGGTGATGACACAGTTTCGGTAGTTGTGTTATCAACCATGTGGATTATTTAATGCCAAAGCCATCCTAATAGAGGAACAGTAATGGTACTGTTTAACCCATTTTCATCATACAACGTGTGAAATACCCTGCCCTCATCAGCCATCAACCAGGGCGATGACACAGTTTCGGTAGCTGTGTTATCAACCTTTGTGGATCATTTAATGCCAAAGCCATCCTTATAGAGGAACAGTAGTGGTACTTTTTAACCCATTTTCATCATACAACGTGTGAAAGCACGTGAAATACCCTGCCCTCATCAGCCACCAACCAGGGTGATGACACAGTTTTGGTAGTTGTGTTATCAACCATGTGGATTATTTAATGCCAAAGCCATCCTAATAGAGGAACAGTAGTGGTACTGTTTAACCCATTTTCATCATACAATGTGTGAAATCATGTGCGATACCCTGCCCTCATCAGCCGCCAACCAGGGTGATGACACAGTTTCGGTAACTGTGCTATCAACCTTTGTGGATCATTTAATGCCAAAACCATCCTAATAGAGGAACCATAGGGGTACTGTTTAACCCATACCTGGAGTAATAAGGGAGTTCATACCTTTCTCAAAGGTATTTATCTGAAAGTGAGCATAACAGCAGGACTGGAGCTTGAACTCACTAACTACAATGTTGCCATTCAGCACATTAGCCACTAAACCCCAAAGACTCCCCTATTCTTTTTTTGTTTTTTAGTTACCATTGATTATTCATATATTTCTATCATTAGAATGTAGTGAAATTCAGTTTATTATAATGTAGTAATTTTGCTACTAAAGTAATTTTTAATGATTAATTTGTAAATGGTATTATTATGGAACAGGTTTGGGGTATAAATTGACTTGATTTATTTCTTTAATGGCATATCAATGGGTTATTTAGTACTAAAATTGGATTCATTTATAGTCATAACTATTTATATATTTCAATGTTTCATTGTAATCATGTTTTAATTTGACTTGTCTATAACAATAATAATGATCATTGGTTTGCATACAATTTAAAGGTTATCAATACAAATAATTTGTACATAGTTAAATGGTTTCAAGTATTACTATCTAATACTAATAATTTTTAAGCAGATCTATTTGATTCATTGATTGGACTCTAACAGTTACTACCAGTCCAGATTAGCTAGAACCTAGTATCTAGAACACCCTTTTAGGGAGAGATCTTATCCCCTTACAGGATATACACTCTGTGTATTTTTAGCCCTGCCAAAAAGGCCTGGGGTGAATTGTCAGGCATAAATCATTTATGGAAATAATTTTCAAATGACATTGTTGCAGATTAATATTTCTTTATTAACTGTAAAGCTACTAAATATAGATAATTTTGCTAAAGCTGCTAAATATTGATAATTTTGCTAAAGCTGATAAATATTGATAATTTTGCTAAGTATTGGTAAAGCTATTAAATATTGATAATGCTTGAAAATTGTATTGAAATTATTTTTACTTATGCCATTATGTTTTAAAAAATGTAATGATGATGATGATGATACTCTTTTGTTTTCTATTTCAGAAACCAAGACCCTCTTTCTTCCAAAGAATGTTGCCCCAACAGAAAATATTAAAAACCTGCAATATTTAATATGTATAAGTAGAACTATTGTTATTTCAATTTTGCCAAAACAATTCCCATGTAAAACAAAATTGAAATTCATAAGCTGTTTTAAATACATACATACATACATACATACATACATACATACATACATACATACAAATCCAGAAATATGAAAACTTTATATTTTTCAGTTTTCATTGATTATAGAAAAATCGAAATTATAACAACACATTAAAATAAATCGTTTCAAGCTGTGAAAAAATTAATCCAACTTTGAAATTAAAAAAAGAATTATGAGTTTTAATTAACTGCAGATCTGGAATTGTTCCAGTGCAACTGAGAAAATTTGACGTGAAGAGTTGCTTCCCTTGACGTTACGACAACTCTTACATTAGGTTAATACAGTTTTGTTCTTACTGAGATTATTTCTACGAAACCAACAGAATTCAGATGTCTTTTCCTCCTTCTGAGAAATTTAGTTTCTTTAGCGTACTTATGATAACCAAAAAACTATTTTGGTACAGTTACAGTCCATTTAGATTTAATTTATTTGAAGGTAGACATCTTATTGTGTGATTATTGCATATTAATTTCATATCAATATTCATGACACGTGCATCACTTAAGCAGCCATTCACTTAACTAGAGGGTTCTAGCCTTGTAATTGGACTACACGTGTATTTTCTAAAGACCCAGTTTTAAACGAATAGACTGATTTGTTGAGAAAGATACCGGTCGTTTTTGAAAATCATGTTCCTTGTGTTCAAAACAAAAAACCAGGTCAGCAAGAGTTACCTACCTTTAATTATGATTTTAAAAAACTAGAACCTGAAAAATGGAACGAGAGAGAAATTCGCGCATTTATTTCTTTCATTTTCTAAACAGTGTTTTCGTATAAATCTTTCTATATGGACAATCATCTATCTATATTTATACAAGCTCATCGAGCAAGAAAGAACATGTCACCGCCAGTACCTTCCTGAATGTGAAGTTAAGATGCAATGGTTATATTAATAGGTTCTGATGCTTGATGTGATCTGAGTTTCCTGTGTCAATAAGTAAGTAAACTAAAGTTGGCAATCGTAGTCGAGGGCGACCAGAAGGCTCCCTTTTTAATAGCTACTACACCGAGGTGTAGGGGAGGGC
This sequence comes from Sepioteuthis lessoniana, assembly GCA_963585895.1. NCBI lineage: Eukaryota > Metazoa > Mollusca > Cephalopoda > Myopsida > Loliginidae > Sepioteuthis > Sepioteuthis lessoniana. The sequence goes on from OY757908.1 coordinate 61,177,401, forward strand.
GCTACTCCTTTCCCTGGATTGCTCCACTTTACCCTTGATACATACCTTATATTGCTGAGTGTTAAACAAAGAGGTATCAAGTATCATTTTTAAAGTCTTTGGTATGACGCGACCTGGGATTGAACCCAGGTCTCCCAGATCAAGTAATTTCGATTTGCAAATAAGAGTTATTCGTTTAGGCTATTAAGTTTAAAGAAACAACCAACAAGTCAAAATATAATTATACTTTTAATAAAAATATATTAGATAGATAACATTATGTACATTACATTTGTGATTCTTTATTAACTTTTATAAAAAGATAAGTATTTCTGGAATTCATAAATTTTATTGAGATCTCTTTCCTCTTCATTTTTAATTCCTTTTTAGAATATATATGTTTTGATAAGTTTTTAACTTGTTATAGCTGATACCTATTGATTCTATAATGTTTGAAGGCTTTTTCTTTTCAACTTAAAGCTTTCTTACTATCATTGCCCCTTCTTTTATTTTCATACAGATATTAGATTATCAATTAAGGTCATTAAAAATACTTTGATATACAACAGTTATTAGTGCCATTGGCTAACTTGTTGCTAAAAAATTTAGCTTATCTTGATTTCATTAGTTGTATCTTAAAATCTTTTTTTACATAAAAGATTTTTTTTTATAGATATAATTTTATTATAATTGCTTTTACAGAATACTTGCACTTCTAAATGAAGTTTTTAAAAAAGCGCTGCTCAATGAATTTATTATTTTGATGATGTGCTAAATATGTGATTATTCCAATCTTTTCAATATAAAATTTAGCTTATCTTGATTTCATTAGTTGTATCTTAAAATCTTTTTTTACAAAAAAGATTTTTTTTATAGATATAATTTTATTATAATTGCTTTTACAGAATACTTGCACTTCTAAATGAAGTTTTTAAAAAAGCGCTGCTCAATGAATTTATTATTTTGATGATGTGCTAGATATGTGATTATTCCGATCTTTTCAATATAAAATTTAGCTTATCTTGATTTCATTAGTTGTATCTTAAAATCTTTTTTTACATAAAAGATTTTTTTTATAGATATAATTTTATCATAATTGCTTTTACAGAATACTTGCACTTCTAAATGAAGTTTTTAAAAAAGCGCTGCTCAATGAATTTATTATTTTAATGATGTGCTAGATATGTGATTATTCCGATCTTTTCAATATAAACATTAAATCACAGACAATTAATCTTTGAACTTACCTGGTATGACCTACGCACAAATAGACTGATAACTTTTAATGGGAAAAAAACTCTGTTTCACATGCTCACACCCACACATTTTTATAGTTATCTAAAAAAAAAATTCAAAAGCAATATTTTTACTCTTCATATTGTTGGTTTGAAGATGATATTTTAACCAATACACTCTGTCCTTCTTCAGATACACATTTGTACCATTATATTCATCCATATATACATCGGCCTTCCCATGTGAGCCAATCCATCCAAAAATAAAAGTGATGCTCAATGAATTTTTTTTCATTGATGCCAAATAACTTGTGATACTTTTAGAAGTTTTCTGTATAAATATTAAATCACTAATAGACAATCATGTCACCATTTATGATCTACATACATGTCAACTGACAATTTAAAAAAAAAAGAAAACTATTTATCTATTTCAGACTGGATCACATTCTTCTTGGAGCACAGTTGTCTCACTAAAAAAAAATACTATTCCACTTGCTTCGACTGATGTCAAAATTTATCTGGTCTCTGCATTTCAATTTGGACATCTAAAATCCCTGAACCTAAAACAAATTACTCCTGTCATTATTTTCATGAAATTTCGCTGAAAAAAAAAAAAACTGTTGAAAAACAAAAAAACAAATGCACCTGATTTTTCTCTCAATTCAAAAACTAATTTTTTGATATAAAATTTAATTTATCATTTTTAGGAATATCCAGAGCAGAAAAAAGCAAAAATAGGAACAAATATGAACAGTCTTCTCACTCACTGGTTCCAGCCTGGTTTTGGTTGTAGGAGTGCTACTCATGTGATGTGTCTTGGGCAGGAATAGCCTGGTGGAACCCATCCCTCTCCAGGTTCACGACAGATTTTAATTCAGGGTTTTACTTCTAGATCAGTTGCCATACTAAGGTTAAAGAACTCAGTCTGTCCTATTTTCCTATAGCTGGAGGGAGAATGGTTGGATTTAAACCTTTCCAAAAAGTATTAGCACTATGTGAAATTCTAATTGCCTTGTTCTGGATTTGAACTTGGATAGCCAAGTCTACTTCCTTCTACAATAACTGTTATGCTACAAGGCTTACATAATGATAAAAATAAGCAATTTTGTTAACCTTATCACTGCAATAATTGCATATCATCATTATTTTAAGAGTAATTATATTTTTAAGATTATGAAAACAAGCTGATAATATCCTCTGTTTAAAATGAAAATTCTTCTTTTACTATCAATGTTAAATCATTAAATTACTGACATAAAAATGAAATACAAGACAGTATAGCTGACACTATTAAAATTTTTGTGTAAAAAAAAAATGGCTGAAAAACAATTTCCTAGAAATATGTACGCATTGCAATTCTCCCAGAACTGTGCAACAGGAACCGAAGGTTCCATATGTGGAGGTTCCAATGAGAAAGCTTTTCCTTGGATGAATTACAACAATACAACCACTTCTCCTGTGGGTGGTACCGGGAAACCATCTCAATTCCTAATAAGCAGCAAAACCATTCAGAACAGTCACCAGCCCCATGCCATCAACAAACGCTCATATCCACCTCCACCTCCACCACCACCACCTCTACAGCCACAACCTCCTCCTCCACCTCCTCCACCACCGCCACCAGCAACTACCGTACCAACAGGGGCCCCAATGGAAAAACCTTTCCACTGTGATCTTTGCCCTCGGCAGTTTGCCCGTCGGGAGACCCTGGTCTCACACAGAAGAACCCATACTGGAGAGAAACCTTTCACATGTGATGTGTGTTCAAAACAGTTTGCTCGACGAGATACTTTACAATCTCATCGTCGGACACACACGGGGGAGAAACCCTTTCATTGTGACTTGTGTGGGGAACAGTTTGCTCGCCGTGACACACTACAATCCCACCGGCGGACACACACTGGAGAGAAACCATTCCAATGTGAAATATGTCAGCGACAGTTTGCGCAGAGAGATGCACTGCAGTGCCACAAAAGAACTCATACTGGGGAGAAGCCCTTCCAGTGCGATCTCTGTGTGGAACGGTTTGCTCGCCGAGATACCCTGCTGTCCCACAAGCGAACGCATACTGGTGAAAAGCCCTATCGTTGCGACCTGTGCCCAAAGCGTTTTTCGCAGAGGGATACGCTGCAATGCCACAAACGCACCCACACGGGGGAGAAGCCATTCCACTGTGATATTTGTGACAAGTGTTTCTCACAGCGAGACACGCTGTTGTGTCACAAGCGCACCCACACTGGGGAGAAGCCATTTCGTTGTGATATGTGTGGAGAAAGGTTTGCTCGTCGAGACACGCTGCAATGTCACCGACGCACGCACACCGGCGAAAAACCATACCAATGTGATGTGTGTAGAAAGCAGTTCTCACAGCGGGATACGCTGCAATGTCATAAAAGAACGCACACTGGAGAGAAGCCTTTTCGTTGTGAGGTGTGCGGCGATAGCTTTGCTCGACGAGACACTCTTAAATGCCACAAGCGCCGACACACAGGTGAGAGACCATTCCAGTGTGACGTGTGTGCAGAGCGGTTTGCCCGCAGGGATACACTGTGCTCCCACAAGCGCACACACACCTGTGAGAAACCCTTCCGCTGTGATTACTGTATCCAACAATTTGCCCGCCGTGATACACTGCAGACACACACAAGGACACACACTGGAGAAAAACCTTATCAGTGTGGAATTTGTGGCAAGCAGTTTGCTCGAACAGATGAGTCTGCACGTCACAGACGTACACATGCCAATCCTACCACTGCTGTGGTTACATCAGCTCAACAGACCCCGGCTGTTATAACTGTGTCTCAACATCAAGGTCCACCAAGAAGCCAATCACATGCAGCTGCAGTCACTTTTATGCAAAGTAATTTTATACGAGCCCCTAATTGTGACAACACACCCAAGCGGTATACACCAGTCAGTAATTACCTGTGGCAAACTGTGTACATATAAGTCCCAAAACATGGCTTCATTTTTTTTCTTTTTTAAAATGACATTTTATGTGAATTTTTCTCAAGTTCTAACATTAATGTTTTGTTTTTTTTGAGGTTTTAACACTTGAAAAAATAAGATCAATTTACCATTCATAAAATTGTACAGACTATTACTTTCTTTTTTTTTTTTCTAATGGACATATTGTATATATTCACGTATCATGTGTCTTTCTGAGACCTAATTTTTTGCCTAATATTAGCTTGTTGCAAGATACGCAAGATCAGATGAAACTCAAGTATATATGTTGTTTATACACACATAAGTTTGTATATTACGTATAGCGCAACCTTATAAACTTAAATTTAGGTCTCAGAAAATTGTATGATGTGTGAGTATATATGGTAAATATTCAGCTTAATTAATAATAAAGTACTAATAATAAAGTACTAATTATAAAGTACTAATGATAAAGTACAAATCTAATCCCCCACTTAATATCTTATGTAATGTGGAGTGAATATCCCAACAAAATAAACTACAGAGAAAGCCTCGTGAATTTATCATTCAGACGATTATTTCCATCCTTCTTGTTAATATATTAAGTGTACATAAAATGAGGGTTCAGTTTAGCTCTCATCTATCTGGTAAACTAATCCCTGCCCCTCATTTCCTGTGAAATATGCAATAAACTTATGATGGCTCTCTCTCTGGTTGTATATATTTGTTGGCTATAAAATGGGTGATCAGTTTCAGTAACAAACTAATCTCTCATTTTACATCTTATGCAAAGTATGAATTATTGTTGGCAAGCTGGTTCAGTATTTGTGAAATGAGAAGTCATTTAGCATTTGTGTAAGTTTGTATACTTGAGGACTTAAAGTGAGGGATCAGTTTCAAAATTATCAAAGTAAAAAAAAAGGATCGCCTATTTTAATCCAGTATACCATATAATAGACAATTGGTGTTTGTGAGCTGAAGTAGTGTTAGAATTCCTAAGTTTGTATATTGAATGATCAGAAAGTGAGGGATTAGTTTTATTACTTTCTAAGTACTGTAACTGATCACCCAATTTGTTATCAATGGAAATCATTAAATAAACTACAGGTGACTTGGTGCTTATGATACAAGACATTGTTAACACATATATATAAATATATATATATATATAATCAGTGGCATATATTTCTAAGAAGCAAGGTACATATTACTTAACCCTATAAAAAATGTTCACAAAATTTTAGTATGTAAGTTGGCGGCCGTAATCGAGGGCGACCAGAAAGCTACCTTTTCAATAGCTACTACACCAAGGTGTAGGGGAGGGTGCTAATCATTTCCCTAGATTGCTCCTCTTTACCCTTGATGCATACCTTATATTGCTGAATGTTAAGCAAGGAGGTATAAAGTACCATTTTTAAAGTCTTTGGTGTGACTCAACCTGAGATTGAACCCAGGTCTCCCGGACCATTGACAAACACTCTGCCCACTCGCCCAATGAGCCGGTTAAAATAACTTTATTTATTTAATTTGATGTATTATTCATTTCATTTGTATGATACAGCACTTTAAGGAGTCTCTAAGGGATGCAAATATTTTTTTTTCAATTTATAAAACCTCATATAGAATTTTGTACTCAAGTGACAAGACACAGAAATCTCAATAATTGGAGGGCATACAAAGAGTGACAAAAATAATAAAAAGAGTAAAAGATTACAGTTACAGGGAAAGATGAAAGAAATTAGGATTAACTATTTTATTAGAAAGAAGACTGAAAAGCGATCTGATTGAAACTTTCAAAATAATGAAATTTCTAATTATGATTGACATTTTTGCAATATTTCTCCTCAATCTGGAAATTTTCTGTAAAGACAGATTTTAAAAACTAAGTCTACCGACCAATTAGATTTTTTTTTTTGCTCAGAGTTGCATATTTTAGGTTTGGTTTCTTTGTTTTTAATGGCATATCAACTCTTTGTAGGTTATTTAATGCCAAAGCCATTCTCCTAGAACAGTAGTGGTACTATTTAACCCATAGCTGGGAGGATAAGGGGGTTCATACCTTTCCCAAGGGTATTTGCCCAAAAGTAAACGTAATAGTGTGACTTGAGTTCAAACTCACTTACTACGATTCTGCAGTCCATCGCTTTAACCATTACACCACGAGGACACCCTCAACATATTTTAGGAACAAATTGCCTAATCAGATCAAAAACAGCTATTGAATAGAAAATTTTATGAATTATCATTCAGACGATTATTTCCATTGGACGATTATTTTTATTGGAGGATTTCAGAAAAAATGGTGAGTAAAAGAATTTAAGAGAGCATTTGGAATTCTTTGGAAATTCAATTATCAAGGACCTTACATCTTGCAATTCATACACAAGGAATCCTCCGAAAAAGTAACACCAGTTTATATCCACAGTCATTAAATATGTTTTCGTCAAAACAAAATGTAACAAACTCTATAGCAATGAGACTCTCAAAGCAAAAATCAAATTATAGGAACTTTAACTAAAAGGAGCTGCTAATTTTCTCTTCAATAGTAATTTTTTTTCAAATTCATTTAAACCTCTGAAAATTCATGAATCTTACATCAGCCATTTCAAATATGTGGAGACTTCTGATAAACTTAATCCTTCTATTTCCACAGGAACTACAACTGATACATTGGGTACAATAATTCTAGGTAGCGTTACTATTGGATGAGTTACTTAACAGAACTTGATATGTATATAGATATTGTATTAATAGTGTATATGTTTTGTGTGAAGATTTTTTTTTAAGTTGATGCAAGAAGATAATAAAAAGCAGAGATCCCCGAGGAGGCATAAAAAATAATATACCAAGTTCTTTTGATATTTTTCTTGTTCTCTGTAAATAAATATATTTTTTTATTGCTTCTTGTTGAATTCATTACTTATTATCATAGTTCTGATATTATCATAAATAATTTAATAATGCAGAGAGAAATTATTATGATCAAATCATATAAACTTTTTCGAACTTGTTAATTTTGTTTTCAAAGTTCCACTCAGAAGTTGAATGTAAATACAAACACTTAAAAAAGAATCAATTGACATTTCAGAGGTCATGTGATATGTTTAATTTAATTTAATTTTAATGACTGTTAATTATATTTAATTCCACGAACAAGATCATAACAGTTTCTTTGTTTAATGGCATATCAACTTCTGTGGGTTATTTAATGCCAAAGTCATCTTTATAGAAGAACAGTAGTGGTGCTATTTAAAACATAGATGTAAAGATAAATTAATTCAAGTGTGAAAGTGAACGTAATAGCATGAGTAGAGTTTGAACTCACTTACTACAATGTTGCAGTCCAGCACATTAACCACTATACCTCAGGGACTCCTTCAATCTTAATATTATTATCTGCTTACCCAGTATATTTTCCAAGACATGCCACTGATATATATATATATATATATATAATATATATATATATATACTGACAGAAAATAAAATTGCAACACCCTGAATATGGGTTTTAATTTACTCAAGATTAAAAATACATCTAATTTTGCTAGATTACAATAAATGATCTCATCTGCAGATTAATAAGGTCACAGGAGGAGTATCAACAATATTTAGAGTTGATATGGATTTATCATATACCTTTCTTGGATGTTAACACAGATCTGGACTCTTACATGCTTATAAACATTAGAGATAACAAGATGGCTGACGTTTTTGAAAATTTTATCAAAATATCTTCTATTCCTTAGCATGTACACGATCTATTTAAATCACCCTTCAGAGTGTTGCGGTTTTAGTTTCAATCAGTATATGATGAATATAAACTAAGGGATTACTTTTGTTATAGCTTATATATTGAAATAATCCCCCTAATTTATGTCATTCATGAAAAGTGTAATAAATGACTTTGTAAAAGTATTGTCCATATTTGCAAGTCTTTGTAACTGAGACCCTGTACACTTGCATTATATATATATATATATATATATATATATATATAAATCTTGATTCATTTCCTTTGTGAAAGTACATGATATCAACCACTGAAAATGCAACAGATCAAGGAGAAACACACACACACACACACACACACACACACACACACACACACACACACACACACACACACATATATATATATATATATATATATATATATATAGTATTTAAATGGTAGCTAGTCAAAACCCGAAGCTGAGCTGAATCATACATTGTTGGATGCCTATCTTATAAGAAAAAAGGAAAGAAAAAGAAAAAACAGTCATAATAAAAAAAGATGACATTTCAATTTCAGTTTTGTTTTTATTTTTATTTAATTATATACATATATATATATATATATATAATATATATATATATATATATATATATATATATATATATGTAACTTTTGTTGTTGTTGCTGTTAATGCTTTCAACAATGTAGCTAGAAAAAAGGTTGTCCAAAAGCAGTTCCAACCATATTCAAGACCTTATGCATCATACATGAAATCATTCATAGAATCAAACGAGAATTGACTTAGTTTAATTTGATATCTTCATTACTTAAAATTTCTATCATTTTATCATCATGGAGATTATGCATCTGTCTGTCAGTAACTGAAACCACGTTACCACTGACATCACAATTCGCTTAATTAATAACATTATATTTTCAATAATTATTAAATAATCATTATCTAATCTTAATTAGAATCTTATTTATCAACAATGTCTCCCTTAATATCTAGCTGAGTTAGATTTGCCTCAAAACAGCCCATTGATTTATCCAAACTTCCACCAGGCCAGATTTGACACAAGATCATTTTAATGTGTCGGGGTGGGGGGCATGTGAATCGAAACTAATGGGTAACCATCACAAAAAAGCTTGATCTCTTTGACATTCCTATTAAAGGGTGCCTCCAACATAAAACAATAAACAGCCCTGCTATTTAAGTAGTGACTGGGAGAAGGCCCCCTGAGACCAAGCAATCAGCTCAATAACACTTACCCAGTTAGCCCCCTGGAAAAACCAGAAGAGCAGCCTATGTTATTAATGAATCTACAATCCTATAATGTGTGTTGTATGTATTTACTGACCTCTCGGCACTAGCTGGATGCGACACAAGGTCATTTTTTTTTTAGCGGAGTTTGACAGGTTTGAATTCAGAGTTTTCCTTCTCCTACAAGGTTAAAGAGCTCAGTCCACCTTACTATTTTACCTATAGCTGGAGGGAGAGTAGTTGGCTTGATACCTTTCCCAAGAATATTAGTGCGATGTGAAATTCAAACAGCTCTGTCCAGGATATGAACTAGGGTCACCATGTCCATTTTCTATGACATTATCTATTACATTACAGGCATCTTCTACACTAAGAAATAATGATTTACTTAGTATATAGTATGGATAATTTGCATACTGGTTTTAACAATTGTTTGTATTATTGATTTCTCATACTGTTTTATTTTCATATATTAGATGCCATCCTATGTATAATTTTATATAGAAATCAATTTAAATAGAAATAAGTGTATTCTTTTAATATGTATTTGCATATTAGTCTCATTAGTCTTTCTAATTTGATATAAGATTTTATTATACTGAAATTTAATGAATGGTGCATATTTTTGCTTGTCATAATAAAGTTGGCAACCGTAGTCAAGGGCGACCAGAAGGCTCCCTTTTTAATAGCTACTACACCGAGGTGTAGGGGAGGGCACTACTTGTTTCCCTGGATTGCTCCACTTTACCCTCAATACATACCATATATTGATGAGCGTTAAGCAAGGAGGTATTAAGTACCATTTTTAAAGTCTTTGGTATGACTTCACCTGAAATTGAACCCAGGTCTCCGGGCCATCGGCGAACACTCTATCCGCTCGGCCAATGAGCCGAGACTATAATAATTATAATTAATTCAATTAAATTAGTAAAAGTCAAATGACAACAAATCTTGAATAAGTCTCCAGTCATTCCTTCTTAGTCTCATCATTTAGGATCATTTATTTTCTTTTTTTCTTCTTTTTGTTTTTTCTGTTTCTTTTTTTTTCTTTAATTTTTTCCCCTTTTGTTTTTTCTTTTTCTCTTTTTCCTTTTCTTTTTTGTCTTTTTCTTTTACTTTTCTTTTTCATATCTTTTTTCTCTGTTTTCTTTTTCTTTTCTTTTTCTTTCTTTCTTTTTTCATTTTTTCTTTTTTGTTTCTTTCTTTTTTCTTTTCTTTCTTTTTTCTTTTCTTTCTTTTTTCTTTTCTTTCTATTCTTTTCTTTCTTTTTCCTTTTTTTTAATTATTTTTTTTCCTTTTTCTTTTCTTTCTATGTTTTCTGTCTTTGTTTTTCTTTTTCATTTTTTCCTTTCTTTTTCTTTCATTCTTATTTCTTTAATTCTATTTTTCTTTCTTTCCTTTTCTTTTTTTTTCTGTCTTTTCTGTATTCTTTTCTTTTGTCCTTTTCTTTTGAAAAAACATTACCATTACAATAGGTACTTACCCATATTACATAGAGATTTTCATTTTAAGATGGTCATTGATGTTCATAAAATACTATATGATAAATTTTTTCATTTATTTATTCATGCTAAATATGTATCTCACTTTCAAAATCTAATATCACAAGTATTTTCATAATGAAAGAACCTCTGGATAGACAAACATTCCTTGTGATGTATTTGTTCTCCATATTTGATTAAAAGAAATTAAAAAGATACATTCCAAATGTCTATGTTCACAGAACAATTAAAGTGTCTATTTTTATATGAAAATTTTCTTTACTGTTTAGTTTTTTATCAGCTCTTTTTTCTGTAGGAAAAAAAAAGCATTTCTTTGATAATTTTTTCCTTTTCAAGAAAAATTAAGTTTAAAAGTCAATTGTTTTCTTTGTTTATAATGGCTTATCAACCTTTATAAGTTATTTAATGCCAAAGTCATTGTTTTAGAAGAATAGTAATATGGACCCCCACTTATGGCCGGGCAAAAGGAGGACGACCAGCTCGAACATACATCCAGCAGCTATGTGAGGATACGGGATGTGGCCCTGAAGACCCGCCAGAGGCGATGAACGATAGGGAGAAGTGGCGAGAGAGGGTCAGGGATATCCATGCCTGCAGCACGACATGATGATGATGATGATGATGAGTTATGGTATTATTTACCTATAACAAGGAGGGTAAAGGGGGTTCATACTTTTAGCAAGGGTATTAGTCCAAGTAAAGTTGGCGACTTTAGTCAAGGGCGACCCAAAGGCTCCTTTTTTAATAGCTACTATACCGAGGTGTAGGGGAGGGCACTACTCTTTTCCCTGGATTTCTCCACTTTACCCTTGATACATACCTTATAATGCTGAGTGTTAAGCAAGGAAGTGTCAAGTACCATTTTTTAAGTCTTTGGTATGACTCGACCTGGGATTGAACCCAGGTCTCCAAGGCCATTGGCAAACACTCTACCCAAAAGTGAATCCAATTATATCATGGGAGTTCAAACTTGCTTACTACAATGTCGCAGTCCAGCAGATTAGCCTCTACACCGTGAAGGACCCCTTACTCCCCAATTTAAAAGTCAAAAAGGCTCTAAGGTTGTGACCCGAATTACAATGTATGTATAATGCTAAACTGAAGCCTGACTTTTTATCCAACTTTTTAATTTTTAGTTTTATTAACTTCTGACTTTGGTTCTTTGACACAAGGAGAGAGACACATCCCCAATGTGTGGCACACCTTGTGATGTTTAAGGTCTTTCTTGGTAGGGATCTGAAAAACTTAACTCCATCTTCAACAGCCCAATCTTAACTCTCAACTGACTCTTTTTCAAAATCTTCAAATTCTCAGGATCATATCTTCAGGGTATGATGTCATCTATACTCCAGAGGGTTTATTATGACAATGGTGATTGTCATATCCTTTGCATGCGAGCATAAAACTGCACCCAATGGCTATGTTTTGAACTCTTAACCTGAATAGTTCAAAGCCCAACCAAACTGAATGATAGAATATAATCAACGAAAAATGATTAATATAAAAAAAATCATTCCTTAATTATATAACAGAATGTCAAGCATCTAATTTGTTAATTTTTGGAGAGAGTAATTTCTGTGACTAAGTGGCTAATGTAGAAGACTGTAACATCATAAGTCCGGAAGAAAGACACAAACTCAGGATTATGTGAAACAAGTATATTGAACAAAAGTATAAATACAGCATAGGTAAAAGAGTGATGAATGTCAGTCTGACTGCCAAAGTGTTAGGCTGGAGTTAACTTAACACCGAGATGAATATTCTCCCGGTATTCATAGTAATAGGAAGTGTTCACTATAGTCCATAAGGTAGGTACCATAACACCAAGGGTATTTGTTCAAAAGTGAACGTAATAGCTTAACTGGAGTTCAAACTCACTTACTACAATTCCGCAATCCATTTCTTAAAATATTACACCATGAGGACACCCCTTCTGTGGCCAAGTAGGTAATATACTAGACTATAACATCATAGTAAGTGAGTTCAAACTCCACTCACGCTATTAAATTCACTTTTGGATGAATACTCTTAGGAAAGATATGAAGCCTCTTACCCCTCCAGTTATGGTTTAATTTTGTTTGTTTATTTGTTTGGGTTTTATGGCATATCAACCTTTCTAGGTTATTTGATGCCAAATCCATTTTTATACAAATAAACAGTTCTATTTCAAACAATTCAGCTTGGCATAAGTACACATTTTAATTGTCAAAAACAGTTCTATTTCAAGCTATTCAGTTTAGCCAAATTGTTCTAATTCAAACAATTCAGTTTAGTATAAGTATAGTTTTTGTTTACAAACAATTAAATGTCAAAACAGTTCTATTTCAAACAATTTGACCTATAGATAGGGCTCTATCAGGTGCTACCAGTCTGAGCCAGAGTGGACCTGGGAGTGATGGCAATGAAGGGATACTCCACATTACCCAGAGGTCCAGTATTTCTAGAACCTCACCATCAGATTGTTTAATGTCATATCTAGGACACTCGATGGTGAGCTAGGGTCTTACCCCTCTGCAGAGATGCAAAACTATGGGTTAAATAGTACCATACAAGGATAGCTTTGGCATTAGATAACCCACAAAGGTTAATATGCCACTAAACAAGGAAACTAAACCAAGAAACCTAATTTTTCCAATTAATGTTTCATTAGTGTAAGAAGTAGTTTTATTTTGGTGAAGCAAAAGACAAAATAATTTTGGGCAAATTAAGTTTAAAACCTTTTCAAATAGATTGGTTTGGTTCTATGGTATATCAACCCTTTATACATATATATTAAATATATATGATTAGTAAACATATTTTCTTTATAACATTTTTTAAGTAAGCCCACCCCCAACAATTGTCTTGGATATGATACTAAACAATCTGATGGTGAAGCTTTGGGAAATGCAGAGTATCCCTTCATTGCCATTGCTCCATAGTCCACTCTCACCCCGAGTGGTAGCACTTAATAGGATCCTATCTTTGGGTCAAATAGAACTGTTTGACATTTAAACTGTGTGCAAACAAATAACTTATGCTAAATTGAATTGTTTGAAATAGAACTGTTTGATCATTTAACTGTGTGTAAACAAATGACTGATGTTTAATTGAATTGTTAGTGATACATGACAATACTTGGAACCATTTAACTGTGTGTAAAGAATGAGAAATGTTGAATAGAATTATAAGTGTTAACTAGCAATACTTGAAACTCTTTAACTGCGTGCCTAAATTGAATTCTTTGTATTACATAGCAATACTTGGAACCATTTGGCTGTGTGTAAATAAATCAATAGAATAATTAGTATAAAAAATAGAAAAAGAACTGTTAGATCATTTAACTGTGTGTAAGCAAATGATTGATGTTTAATCGAATTGTTAGTGTTAAATAGCAATACTTGTAACCACTTAGTTGTGTGCAAACAAATGATTTATATTGAATAGAATTATGAGTATTAGATAACAACAATTGAAACCATTAAACTATGTAGAAACAATAGCAATACAAGTTTGCAAACAAATTAATTCTAATTCATTTAAAAATGAAATTACTGACAAACTAATCTCTTACATATCATGTATATATCTATTCAAATGTGTGCAAACATTTGTGACTGTTAGATAGATATACTTGAAAACATTTAAGTGTGGACAAAAGAAATGAGCTCAGGCTCATTTAAAAATGTTATCTACAACATGTGTTTACAAATCATATATAAATATATATGATTTGTAAAGAGGATTAAATAACCTCCAATCGTTGATATGCCATAAAACCAAACAAAACCAGATAGATTGAATTTTTAGAATTTATTTTTACTTTCACTTATGTTTGGTAATTGTGTGAACATTCTATATTGAATGTGAAAGTGAAAGTGAACCTCCTAATAAAGCATAAAATAATTCATTTGTTCCAAAAATTAAAAAAAATTCCAATGAGTTTGACAGTTTAATTTGTTCAAACTATAAAAAAAGATTACAAGAAAAATTTTCTCCGGGCAAACTTGAATAGGTGGACATGTAAAATAATACATAAAGAATTATCAAGCAGTGCTTCTATGAATAAATAAAAGTATACTATATAAATCATATATATATATATGTGTGTGTGTGTGTATGTATGTATATATATATATATATATATGTAAATCATATATATATATACATATCTATATATATATATATATATATATATGTGTGTGTGTGTGTGTGTGTGTGTGTTTGTGTGTGTCCATATACATACACGTATTTGTATATATATATATATGCATGCAAATAGATATATATATATATATGCATGTATGTATATGTGCATATATGTATATATATATATATATATATATGTATATGTATATATATTTTTTTCTTTTTGTAGGTCCAATGAGAGAAAAGTAGATTTTTTTTTAATAGATCCGTAAGTGAATTTGGATTTGGAACTTTAGATTTAATTATATATATATCTATGTACTTGTGTGCATGTGTGTGTGTGTGTATATATATATATATACATGCATGTCTATATATATATATATATATGTATATATATATATGTATTATGCTAAGCACCTGTCTACACCAATGGATAGAGTGAATACAGGGCGCCTGCCATAGAGCAATTGTCAGCAAACTGATCTCACTGAACATAGGCTTTTCTAGTGGGTTTAGTACTTGTAATTTTTTGTTTTGGTTGCTTTTATACAATGACACTCTTTTTGGGTTATTCAATGTCTAAGTCAGTTTAACAATTATATTTCTTACAGTGATAACCTTGCACTAAATCCGATATATAAGTCAGAAGTGGGAAATACCAGTCACCTGACGATCGTAATCGAGAAACTCTGAGTTGTGAGTTTTTATCTTGTCTTGCTTTTATATATTAAATATTTTACTATTGAAAAATATCTTGATATAACTCAGCCTTTTTGTGCATTGGGAACTGTAATGATTTTACAATATAGTAGTAATTTACTAAGCTTTTTGCTTATATGTGGCACAAGGCCATACAAATGGAGCACCTAATGAGACTCGAAATCACTCGTGTAGGTTTGCTATTCTAGCTTGCTTGTGACGGGGACAATTTCGCCCCGAAAGAGGGATAATAATAATGATAATAATAATAATAATAATAATAATAGTATTAATAAAGATAGATATGCCGTAAAATTAGTAAATGACAAGTGAAAAAAAGATGCGTCTTCAAAAAAACTCAAGAGGTTGATAGACCGTGAGGACTTTGGTAAATTAAAAAAGTAAGAATATCATGCGAAAAAAGGTTAATCCTTTCTTGTTTGTTGATAATGATTGCTCTAAAGAGTTTTACTCGTAAAGTTGGAAATATAATCCGTATTGATTACAGAAAAAAACGTAACTTCTAAAAATAAACGCTGTTCTCAATAATAGATGTTTATATGAATTGTTTATATCAGAAAGCAGGACGCAAGAAAATCCCGACATGAAATTATACTTTAGGCAATGTCAGAAGGTGGCACACGCGCTAGAGGATGGCTGAATCAATTATGCGTAGCCACATGATTAGCAGGAGGCGAGTATAGTTTCAATAAATAAGCTTCGCCTCGAGCTGATGTGGGAGTTTTTGCTGTGATACCCGGTGGGGAGGCGATTACTTCCGGTCTGTACCGAGATTGTTGACGTGTAAAAGACGGCCGAGTTCCGGCATGAGAAAATCATTTCTGGGTGGCTGTGACATCATCCATCGAGAAAACGCGTCGGAGATTGAATCCGGCACTCTGCGTGCGCATGTGTTGTTGACAAGGCCGATAAGAGAAAATCATTAAACAAGCTGCTAAACCGAAAAAGGTTAAGACGAAAACCACCTCTTTCCAATAACTAACAGTCGAGATACTGTTTGTATGTAAGAAACATTTCAATTTAATTTTTTTCTTTATGAGCTGTGTTTATTTCATCTATTTTTGCAGTCATTATCTATATGAAAAAAACCTTTAATAAAATCGGATTCGTTTGGGTTTTTTTTTTTTTTTATGTTAACACGATTCCAGCCCGATGAGCCTTCAGGTGGACCTGATAACTGCTCAACAGGATCAATCACAAAGTAGGCTGTTGAGAGGATCCCCAGAGAATTAGGTCTAATCTATAACAGTGGACCCTACAGAATCATAGCCCATATTGTGAAGGGCGGTGGTCCAGTGGGGTTAGGTTACGGCGTTACATCATTGGTGAAGTCTCGAAGAGTCGTTGTTACATTAACCGTTGCTGTGACAAGGATCGTGTTACATGCTAACCATTACACCACCTGACGCACAAATGATTTTACAAAGTAGAAGCATATTTAGTTTTAAATTTTAATCTTTATATATATATATATTTCTGAGATGAAGATTGATAATTGCACTATTGACCTCATCTTTATTGTGATACTTGCGATGTTTCGGCCGATATGTCCTTCGACCTTCTTCAGGTGTTTCATGTCGAACTCAGGAGTCCACACAGAATCTCGAACTAAACCCTTTATTTGAACCACAGGGGAAGACTGTTCCAATTCTGTTAACCATGACCGGGTATTAATGTTAAGTTATAGTAAGTATTCCTTGTTGGGACTGAACCTGCAACCTTTAGATGATTTCACTCAGGAGCACTTTCCAACCAAATACCTAATTCACTGTGCCATGTATCCTTGCCAGACAATTCAGAGTGAATTTTTGGGACTTATAAACCTAATGTCTCCATCAACTCATGAGATACTCCACTCCACTATCATATCAGATTTTTTTATGTTGTTTTTTTAACAGAGCTCATATCAGTCGAAACGTTGTGAATATAACAATAAAAATGAGGTCAATAGTTCGATATATATATTGGAAAATATAAAGGACACCTTATTGTTTCCCAGCAGTCTTTTCTCAATATTCAAGACAAAACTATTTGTATAGAAAAACTTTTATTACTACCTGCTGCTGGTGAAAATGGGAAACTAATAATTGTGATTTAATACTTAATAAATATATGTTTAAAATGATTGATCGATTTTAATGGTATGTAATCTCATCTAGGGTTATTTTATGCCTTGGGTTTATGGAATTGCCATCATTGTATGTTCATATTTACATTTTCTTGAGTAGTTTTTTTTTCTCATAAGATTTTTTTTTCTTTTTGGATATTGTTCTGTCGGATATGAATGATTTATAAACAGATCTATTTGACCCACGGATGAGATCCTGACAGTCTCTGATTCAAAGGTGGGAGGGACCTGTGAGTAATGGTAATGAAGGGGTAACTCTACAGTTCCCAGAGCTCTAGATTTGAAGCCTCTCCATCAGATGTAAGTTAAAGGCATGAACAGGACTCCCTAAAATTCCATTAAATGTGTTTTTTGCAACTGTTGCGCATGACTCTCGATTCGTACGCGCCCCCACCATAAAACAGCCTTGTGCTATATTCTGCCTACCAACCTACAACGCATCACGATGCCGTACACAACCAAGTCATCCAGCTAAGAACTGACTTACACCCATTCGCCTCTTGACCCCTATCAGATGGAAGAAGAAAGCCTGTATCTTTTCTAAATCTACCAACTTCTGTTGATTTAAAATAACGAAATTAAACCCAATCCTCTTGTCCATTTGTCTTGCAACCACACACTTGACTATAACATCTCTTTTAGTGGCTTAAACATCTTCAACTAAAAGCAATGACGTTCTCTGTCAGAAACAACTGTTAAAAAATGTGCTTCTTCTACGTGACAAAAGCTGATATTGAAAAGAAAAAAAATTGTTTTTTTTTAATTGTGTTGGTCATTTTTATTGATAATTTTTACAAGGTTTTTTTCTTCATCTTAATCTTGGTTGCTTTTTATTGCAACTCTCTCAGTTTGATATGGAACTTTGACTGTCTCCCGAAGAAGGGTTAGACCACCCCTCCTTTAAAAAAGAGATGTTGTGGTTATTACATCAAACTTCATCTGATGGTGAGGCTCTAATTCTGGAGCTCTGGGAAATGTTGAGTACTTCTTCATTATCATTACTCCTAGGTCCACTCACAGGTACAAGTTCAAATCCTGATCAAAGCTGTTTGCATTTCACATAATACTAATACCATTGGGAAAAGTATGAATCTAATTATTCTCTCTCCAGCTAAGAGTAAATAGTAGGGTAGATCTGGCTCTTTAATCTTGGTATGCCAACTGGTCTAGAAGAAGGAAAATTCTGAATTCAAATCTGTTTAACTCTGATGAAAAAATGATCTTGTATTATATCCAGCTTGTGCAAAGTATATATATATATATATATATATATATATATATATATTGGTTGCTATACTAAGGTTAAAGAGCCAGTCTGCCCTACTATTTACCCATAGCTGGAGTCAGAATTGTTAGATTCACACCTTTTCTGAAAGGTATGTGAAATGCAACCTTATCCAAGACTCGAACTTGATTCGTCATGTCCATTTTCTATGACAATTATGGTGCCAAGTATTTTTTTTTTCATTATCAGTTGGTGATTTGCCTCATTTTGGTCTAAGAAGAAAACTCGATACTGCATTAGGAAAATAATCTTTTTCTCTTTTATTCTATGCAGATTATCTTCTGATGTAGAGCATTACATGAAAACCAGGAGAACGAAAGAAATGCATTTTACTTCAATGACGCAAGGGAGCATTCATGCTCATACATCACCTTGAGATTTCTTTAATTGTCATGTGCGTATGTCACTGAATACTATCATTTTTGAACATATGCTTCAAATATGCAGGGGGTGTCCTCGTGGTGTAATGGTTAAAGCGATGGACTGCGGAATCGTAGTAAGTGAGTTCGTACTCCAGTCGCGCTATTACGTTCACTTTCGGGCAAATACCCTTGGGAAAGGTATGAACCCCCTTATCCTCCCAGCTATGGGTTAAATAGTACCACTACTGTTCTTCTAGGAGAATGGCTTTGGCGTTAAATAACCTTCAAAGGTTGATATGCCATAAAACAAAGAAACCAACCAATCAAATATGCATGCAAGGGACCCTTCAGTTTACGTGCTTCAAATTTGCACACCAGTGACTTCACTTCACTTGTGCTCAGGGTTTGCTCAAGGTCTTTCACACTGAGCTCCTCTCTCAGCACGTTATTTTAAATTTTTTTAAATTGAAAATCACAGTTGTTTGGTTAGGGGTTTTTTGGTGGGGTGGGGTTATGGTATGTCAACACATGTTGGGTTATTTTATGCAGTCGGTGTATATCTTGTCCCATTTAACTAGTCAGAAAGATAGTTGAGTATAAATACAATAAAGCCAAAGACAATCGAATTAATCTGTATTCAAAATCATATATATATATTTTAAATGAAAGCTGTCAATCATTATTATTTTTAGATATTTAAGTATTTATCTGTGCCTTCCACCAGGCAGGATTTGACACAAGGTCTTTTTGTTGCATACTGACCCTTGACTGAGCTGTCAATCAGAGATTTTCTGCACAGGACACACCTGTGAAAATAAGCGGAAGTAGTCACGTGGTTTAGCGGAAATGTGTGGGTGTTGTAAAATGATGTATGCAGATGCCCATATGAGGTACAGGTAGTCTGTCGCTGTGATTCTTGTGTCGGTCTCAGCTTGGAGTCACGGAGAGTATCCCGCTGTGACAGCGGCCTACAGTTGACCCCCCAGTTGAGTACTCCCCGGCCGAGAAGCAGAAGTGCTAAGTGGGACCTTGAAGATAGTACAGTGTGGTATGGTCAAGAGAAGTAGTTATAGGTCAATGTGGCAATGTCCATTCGTCTCCCTCCGTCCGTCTGTCTCTCTCACACTTACGCCAGCTTTCGAGAATTAAGTGTGAAGGTTAAATTTTTATAACCAAGTGTTGTGGTTTCTTCTTCCCTCATTATGAAAATATAATATAATATAATATAATATAATATACAAAATATAATATATATAATATAATATATATAATACAATATAGTATATAACATTTTTATTGTGGGTTTCAATGGGAGGGGGAGGTCGCACTCGAACCGAGACTCCTGCGGTGCTGGTTAATGCTGGTCATTGGATTACTAGGTGTAATGTGAACTATGCCAGTCATTGTAAAGTGTCCCAACACGTAAGCCAGGTGACCTTGCTGATCATGGATTCACAAGATTCGAGAGTCAAATGCTATCGGAAACTATGCCAGTCATTGTGAAGTCCCCCGGCACGTAAGTCAGGTGACCTTGCTGATCATAGATTTACATGACTCGAGAGTCAAGTGCTATAGGAATCTATGCCAGTCATTGTGAAGTCTCCCAGCTCGTAAGTCAGGTGACCTTGCTGATCATAGATTTACATGACTCGAGAGTCAAGTGCTATAGGAATCTATGCCAGTCATTGTGAAGTCTCCCAGCTCGTAAGTCAGGTGACCTTGCTGATCATAGATTTACAAGACTCGAGAGTCAAGTGCTAAAGGAATCTATGCTTATCATTAATTCCAACCACCCGGCACAAATGCCCGGCAGCCCACCGGAAAACCGGGGTCGGGGCAAGCCCATGTTATCATGATTATTATTATTATCAATTTTGATAGTATTTTCCAAACTTTCTTAATTTTAGTCCCTTTTTAATAACAACTCAGTTTGGTGTTTTGCTAACGGCTCAACTGTTGACCCAGGTTTTGTAGTATATGTTCAGTGTAATCCTAATGTAACTGTCTTCTTACTGTCATGTGCATTACTTCTAATAAGGATTGGTTGAACTATTCCTCTGCTTGTACTTGGAGTGGTCTAATACAGATAATCTTACCCCACCTTCAATAAAAACATTACCAGGTTTTGATGTGCGCTGTGTTTCCAACAGTTTTCTTGTTTGTATTTTTCCTAGGGAGAAGGTCATTTTCCCCTCTTTTTTATGTCAATATTACTCTATTTTGATGTGTGCTTCGTTTCAAACATTTTGTTTTGCTTTCTTAATTTAGGGAGGGTCATTTTACATTTTTTTTTTTTTTTTTACAAAAACAAACTATTTATGAACGATGCACATGCAAAAATATGCTGTATGTGTCTGTAAATGTGTGTCCTTAATGGGAATTCTTTCTTGTTTCCTCTTAAAGTAACATTAAACAGATTTTACTAGGTTACATGGTTCCAGCAGTTGGGAACACTTCTTGACCTGACCAATTTAGATTGGTGGCTTTAGATGTAGTTTATACATCTAGCAAGAAAGGAAACTTCAAGAGTTTCATCTTGGATGCCTTTACAAGATTCTTGGAACTAATAGGTAAGAAACCGTGATGTTCTTTCATGGTCAGGCACTCCATACTTTGACTACTGAGGCATCTTTGCTAGCTGGGTTATATCCAAGTGGTCTTTTAACATCTGCCTTTTCTCTGATCGATAACTCAGCTGGAATTGATCACTTCCCAGCTGCCTTCCCAACAGCAACAAATCACTTTCTTAATCCCAAGCCTCCTGTGGCTTTTTCTGCAAACTGTGGAATTTCTTATGCTCTCAACCCCACCCTTCTTAGCAGCTCCTGTTATACCAAGTCCAAGGCCCTGCAGTGTGAGAATTTGGGGAATTCTCCAACACCCCCACTTCTATTATCTCACTATAGGCTTAACACTGTTCTTCCAGCTTTTCTTCTCAACATACTGTTAATTCCTACATGAGCTCCTGCTTGTTTACATCTGAGATGACCAAATCTGGATGGAGTGTTATTTGACTTGAGCCCTCTTCCAAGGTGTACACTTAGTTGAATGTCTAGAACTGAAAACTGATGATTTCTAATGATAATAATGATGATAATATTGAATTGAATACTAAAAAATTCAACCCAGATTTAAACTTGGTATCCTAATTTCATTTTTTTGTGCTTTTAATTGATAAGGTTAAATAAACACTATCAACCTCTGTGCCTCTACAACCGCAACCACACCAGAACTTCTTTACGCCTTCAACTAACATTTCACAGACCAAATTTAAGTGGCATCCTGGTCAATCCATTCTCCATTTATGTCACATAAACATTACCAACATCAGTGCCTCTACAACCGTAACCATATCAGAACTTCTTCACCCCAGCACATTCTATTGCATATGTGCAAGTAGTAAATAATAAAATGCGTTGTGATCAAAATGTCTGCCATATTTATAGAATTTCGTGAGGGTAAATTTGAAGTCAATTTAAATTATTTCTTGAATTTGTTAAAGCTAAAATTTGTGATATTGTGATTCATTAAAGTACGAGGATCATTAAATAAGTTTCCAGACTTTTTTCGTATGGGCACTTTTACTGATAGTACACATATGAAACTCTAGTCCCCTTCGAAGTAATCTCCTCCGGCAGCAATGCACTTGTTGTACCGTTACAACAACTTCTGGAAGGCCCCATCGAAGTCCTCTTGTGTGAGAGTGTCAATGACCTTCCTCACAGTCTCTTTCATCTTCTCAATTGTCTCATAACGACAGCCTCTGAGCTTAGGGAATAACCAAAAGTCACAGGGAGCAAGCTCTGGACTAGAGGGAGGGTGAAGAACTGTCTTGGTGCCCAACTTGGTCAAATAGTCTGTGACAAGGATGGAGTTGTGGACTGGTGCATTGTCCTGGTGGAAATGCCACTGACCCGATTTGAAGAGTGCTGGCCTCTTCCGACAGAATCTCTTCCTGAACTCCCTTAAAACCTCAACATAGTAACCCTAACCCTAAGCCTAACCCTTTGGCCAATCAACTCTGGTGTATTGACTTCCTTACTCCTCCCACACCTCTCATCATCCCTCACAGACTCCCTGCCTTCCTTGAATCTCTTATACAACTCAAAAACTGATGATCAATTCATGAAAGATGCTTCAAAAGCAATCTGAAGCATTCCATACATTTCTGTGGCATTTTTTCCAAGTTTAAAACAGAATTTTATTGCATATCGTTCTTCTATAGTGTCCACACGTCCAGATTGCATGATTTTTTAAATTTACCAGCTGTGACAATCAGGCTTTAGTAGGGTGTATTCCAATTCCTGCTGTAGGTGTTCATTTGAACCTAAAATTATAAACATTGGTCAGTCATCTTATAAGATGTATAGCAATAACATAGTGAATTTTCAAGAGTCTACGACAATTTTAAATGCCTGTACAAAAAAAGTCTGGAAACTTATTGAATTCACCACGTATATTATTTATTACGGTTCATTGATATTTATACGTATAGTACACACAGTAACCAAGAATGAATTGATGTCAGGCAAGTGTTGTTAACATTGCCTAAAGTTCATCAATTCTTGAAACTCTGTCAGTAATGCTTTGAATATACTAAATGAATACTTTGCAAAGGAGTACACTGGATATGATTCTAAGCTTCATCAGGTGGTGAAGCTCCTGTTCTGGAGCTCTGAGGAATATGAAGTCACCTTTTTATTGCAATTACTCCTTAGTCAATTTTAACTAGGAGTTGTAGTACCAGTTAGGGTCCCATCTATAACTCAAATAGATCTGTTTGAAAAATATTAGTATCGTATAGGAATGCATGAAACCATATAACTGTGTGCAGACAAATGATGATTATTAAATAGAATTATAAATGTTTGATAGGAATACTTGAAATCGTTTAACAGTATGAAAATTATTTGTGTTAAGAATAGTTACTTGAAGCTAAAATTGTTTACAAATGATTATAATCATCATTAATATTATTTGTCACTATATTTTTCAACATCTAAGATGACTGGATATAGAAAGTATGCGTTTTTACTAAGGCCGGGGTAAGCTTATTATCAATCATCATTTGTGCTAACAATATCTCAAATACCACAGGGTTTAAGGTTCACGTTTTACGCTGGGCATATAAGATGATCTCCAGTTTTGGGAGGTATTTTTAAAGATTAACAGGTCACTATATACACTGACCATATAATTGTGTTTAAACAAATGATTATTACTAAATAGAATTCGTTACTTGAAAACATATCATCATCATAATATCGTGCTGGTAGCACGGATATCCCTGACCCTCTCTCGCCACTCCTCCCTATCGTTCATCGCCCTAGGTAGGTCTTCAGGACAACACCCTGTATCCTCACATAGATGCTGAATGTACGTTCGAGCTGGTCGCCCTGCTTTTGCGCGGCCATGTGTGGGGATCCATAAGAGTACATCTCTTATGAGTTCATCTCTGCTTCTCCAGCAGTGTCCTGCATGTCTGGTTCGTCTAACTTGTGCCGAAATTACACTGGTCAACAAAAAATTTTAAATGGTGTCGAGGTGCTAAACATCTTTTTTTAAACTAATTTGAGGATACTAAAACTAAAAATGACCTTACTTTTTCTTGGTTAGCTACCATTTTTGCTGTATAGAAATGCCTCATTTTGAAGAAAAAGCATTTTCTCATTTGTTTTCTGTATATATGATATTGACTGATGGCAAAGAGAAATCGTAGAAGCCTTATAGGACTTTACACTCCTATAATTCAATTTGGGCGGTATGCCACTTGTTCCCACAACAAAAATGGTGGACGCACACAAATAATCAGTCTCGTGAAACCACTGGCCAGGAGAACCACGTGACCTGCGTAAAACTACGTCCGCGTAAATTTCGTCCTGCTTTTTTTGGAGCCGATTCCAAGACACGTATTTTCTATAAATACGTCGTCTTCAAACACTCCTCCTCGTTTACCCAATTTCCATTGCAGCGGCCACACACTCCCTCCAGTGTGACTCTATTTCACCAACAGACGTCAAAAAGCAACAACATAGATGGGCCTCGCCAGGATTCATTCCTTCAAAATACGTTAACTCTGCCTCGGAAACACCGACTGTTTCGAATCATAGGAAGAAACGAACATTTTAGAATATGACTTCAGTATGAATAGGACACTTTTTACATTTAACCTTTCAATAGTTGTAGTTGTGTTAGTTATACACACACACACACACACGCACATATACACACATGACTATTTTATTAATAGAACCATAGCGATATCTTAATGTATCAATGTAAGTTTTGTATAGATATAAATTTGTTTTGTTTGTCGCCTTGTTTTGAATGTTCCTTTTGTCCGCGCCGTTTCATATCCTTTACTCATTTGTTTCATATCTTCATTCATTTATTTCACTTACAATACCTGTTTCCATGTGCCTATTTTATCATTCACCGAAACATTAAACATAAACTTTATTAACATTAAATTTTAGGGGACTAAACATATCTACCATATATAACACGTCACCCTACAACCTTTCAAATCGAGTTTAAACCAACAAATATTGGTCTGCTTATAGAAGAATACTATTTTTGCAATATCAATTAGACCCTAAGTCTTGTTGTAGCGACTGAATGTATTTATTTATTTATTTATTTATGGTCTCCGTCTATTTTGATATTGATTTTAGATATTTAGAATAAGGTTTAGTATTTAGCGTTTCCCACAAGTTTAATGTTTTAGTTTGATATTGAGTTTGGAATAAGTTTAAGGCATATGGATAAGGTATTAAATGAAGGAGTAAAGAATATGCCACGGCGCGGACAAAATGAACATTTAAAACAAGGCGACGAACAAAAACAAATCTATGTACTATCATAATAAAACTTACATTGATACACAAAAGAAATTACTAGCTCTACTAACAAAATAATAGTGTGTGTATATGTGTGAGTTCGTGTGTGTGTGTGTGTGTGTGTGTATGTATCACAACTAAGCTATAAAAGAATTACAAGTTTAAAATGTCCTTTTTTATGATTAGAAACAGGCAGTTTCTCAGAGACTGGAAAGCGTCTCATAGTCATTGTATATGAATGTCTGCGAGGCCCATCAATGATGTTGCTTTTCTCTCCTGTTGATTCACGCTGAAGGGAGTGTGTTGCTGCTGCGAAGAAATTTGGTAAAAGAGAACAAGGGTGTTTGAAGACGACGTATTTATAGAAAATACGCGTCTTGTAGGTGGCTCCGAACGCAGGACATGAATTTACGCGCGGACGTAGTTTTAAGCATGTCACGTGGTCCTCCTGGCCAATGGTTTCCCCGAGACTGAATATGTGAGCGACCGCCATCTTTGTGAGAACAAGTGGCATACCGCCCAAAATAATTTATAGGAGTGTAAAGTCCTATAGTCTTTAAAAATAACACAATTGAATATATCAAGACCAACAAGTATTTTCATCTAATCATTTAATAAACTAACAGCAGAAATAAAACCTTCGTGAACATAAGGATTATGATAAAAATTTTCTCTTGATTGTCTGTCATATTCAATGTTTGGTACTTCTTTTTGATACTCGAGCAGTAGTCAGCCATCATTCGTTTGTCCCACCGTCCCTGGTAGCACTCTTCCATTGTTTTGATATCCTGATGGAATCGTTCTCTTTACTCATCAATCACATCACCGCGATTATCCGGAAATTTTTCTAGATGGCTATGTAAAAAATGAAACCTCATATTCATATTAGCGCCTATGTCCTGTAGCCTATTAACAGCTTTTCCATAAAATTCTTGTAGTTTTCGGCCTGGCGATTGCCTAAGAGGTTTTTCACCACGTCAACAAACGATGTCCAAGTGTGTAATTCCAAGTAATTCATTGAATTAATAAATTCTTCATCCTTAATGAGTTTCCTGATGTCATGGTAAAATCAATTTCATGATGTTCATCCTGTATAATGGAATTGGTACATTCAATTGGGATGTCTTTTGTTAGAGTTTGTTTTCAACAGTGAAAACAAAAGCTCTCAATGTGATTGGTTTCCTTCCATTGCGAAGGAACAAAAGTAATGGGATAAATTTATGAATATCAAATAGATTTTTGGGTTTCATTTTTTATGTCACCTTAATCATCAGGTTTACTAAAGTATATTACTGATTAAGTTTATCAGTTAATTTGAATTTTGGCCATAAATTGGTAAAATTCACTACTTCTATTTAAATTTTTTTTTTACTCAAAAACACTTTTTTTCTTTTAAAAATAGTTAATTTCAGGTGACTGACATAAATTGCTCAACCTACCTGAAAAGTGATGGGTTTCGAAATCCTTTATTAACTAAATTTTTGCGATCAGCTAAGATTGTAAATTGATCTTTTTTCCAAAAATTAACAATTACAGTACAGCAAAACGGTAACTGACCATGAAAAACTAAGGTCATTTTTGGAATAAGCTCCCTCAAATTAGCAAGAAAACATGTTTTGTTTCTAGGCTCCAAAATCGTGTTGATCAGAATTATTAGTCTTAGATAGGAATACTTTAAACCATACAACTGTATGCAACTTATTTGTATTAGATAGGAATACTTGATATCATATAACTGTATGCAAATAAATGATTACCATTGTTATATGACCGAAAGAGATCTCTTTCTAATTTATCATACACACAAAATAATGATTGCAACTAGCGCCCACGAGTCCATTCACCGGGTGTTATCGATGCTGAGACTTTCTTCAAAATGAGTTTTTGCGCATAGGATCAGTGCATAGTGAAATGTCGATGAAATTTGTCCAAAAATGAAAATAATTAAAAGTAATTTTTCGGCCAATCCGTGACTTTCGCGGTAAAAAACAAAGAAAACCCAATTTGATCCGATCAGAAGAGAAAAACAATATAAAAGACAAATTTCTCGACAACGGGCACAGATCAAAAGAAGGTAGACGACGGTCCGCGGACCAGAACTCCAACTGAGAGAGAGAAAAACAGGCGAAACTCGAAACCACGAATCACCCACATTGACCTTCCTCTTCTCCGCTTTGAAGGATGCGACTAACTCGTAAGTCACCAAACACCCCTCTCCTCTCTGCTCTGTAACATCTGATTAACCGCGTACGCGTAAGACCAACAATCCTACCACTATTAAGCATTGGACATTTTTTCTACTTTTTAATTCCATATCAAAATGTTTTTACAAACCCAGCTATTTGGATTTTTTACTCATTTGTTTCCAATACAATTGTTAAAATTTTTACGTGCCTTCGTGTTCTTTGTTCTTGCAACTGTGCATGTGTTTTTTGTGTACTTTCTTGCAACCATCCGCTGATATAACATTATTAGATAGAATTTAGTAACTTGAAACCATATAATTGTGTATAAGTTATAAGTCATAAATAGAAGTATTTGAAACCATATAACTGTTTGCAAATTATATGTATTAAACAGGAATACTTGAAATTATACAATTATATGCAAATTATTTGAATGAGATTGAAATACTTGATGCCATATAAATGAATACAAGTGGGTGATTATAGACAACTAAAATATCCAGTTCTCCAAAAAATGGTTTAAGATTATTTTGCCACCATAACTCCTCAAGAATATGTCAGAACCTTCTCTTAAATTGTGAGTGCAGAAACTCAGTGCAATTAATACCTGCTTGATGACTGGCATATAGAAAAGTCAATGTTGAGAGCACTTTCTGGTGCACAGACATAGGAAACAAAACTGAATATATATATATATATATATATATATATGTATATATATATGTGTGTGTGTGTATGTGTGTGTGTGTGTATGTGGTGCCTTCAATAAGTTTCCAGACTTTTTTGTTCAGGCATTTAAAATTGTCGTAGACTCTTGAAAATTCACTATGTTATTGCTATACATCTTATGAGATGACTGACCAATTTTTATAATTTCAGGTTCAAATGAACCGCTACAGCAGGAATTGGAATATATCCTACTAAAGCCTGATTGTCACAGCTGGTGAATTTCAAAAATCATGCAATCTGGACGTGTGGACACTATAGAAGAACGATATGCAATAAAATTCTGTTTTAAACTTGGAAAAAATGCCACAGAAATGTATGGAATGCTTCAGATTGCTTTTGGAGCATCTTTCATGAATTGATCATCAGTTTTTGAGTGGCATAAGAGATTCAAGGAAGGCAGGGAGTCTGTGAGGGATGATGAGAGGTGTGGGAGGAGTAAGGAAGTCAATACACCAGAGTTGATTGGCCAAAGGGTTAGGCTTAGGGTTAGGGTTACTATGTTGAGGTTTTAAGGGAGTTCAGGAAGAGATTCTGTCGGAAGAGGCCAGCACTCTTCAAATCGGGTCAGTGGCATTTCCACCAGGACAATGCACCAGTCCACAACTCCATCCTTGTCACAGACTATTTGACCAAGTTGGGCACCAAGACAGTTCTTCACCCTCCCTCTAGTCCAGAGCTTGCTCCCTGTGACTTTTGGTTATTCCCTAAGCTCAGAGGCTGTCGTTATGAGACAATTGAGGAGATGAAAGAGGCTGTGACGAAGGTCAATCACACGCTCACACAAGAGGACTTCCATGGGGCGTTCCAGAACTTGTTGGAACGGATCAACAAGGGCATTACAGCCGGAGGAGATTACTTGGAAGGAGACTAGAGTTTCATGTGTGTACTATCAATAAAAGTGCTCATACGAAAAAAGCCTGGAAACTTATTTAATGATCCTCGTATATATATATTATTTGGTTTTGTTAGGTTTTATGACACATCAACTATTGTAGGTTATTTAATCCCAAATCCTCTTTATACATATATATTAAATATATATGATTTGTAAACACATTTTGTTGATAATATTTTTAAACAAGTCTGAGCTTCTCTTTTTATAATTTGAGTTCAGTATAAACTGACCTGACAACCTGCTGGTGGACCTTCTGAATGTCTATGATATCCATTTGGAATAAAGGTTGAATGTTTAACATAAAAATGGAGTACAACTCAGGTTAGTCTTCCTCCTACCCTTATGATACCATCATCAGCATCATCAACCAGTCTAATATGACTTGGTGGACAGTTTTGATGTAACTTCTTTTTGTTTTCGAGATTTGAGTTCTTCCCCAAACACTGGTTCTTGGATTCCATGTTTATAATTTCAGTTCAGTATAAATTGACCAGACAATCTCCAGGTAAACCTTCTGATAATAGGACTGGGAGCCCTAAGATCAGGCAAGTGGCTGAGGAAGCTAAGGACCCTCACAAAAGAAAGGACTGAGAGGC
The DNA here is from genome assembly GCA_963585895.1 of Sepioteuthis lessoniana. Classification (NCBI taxonomy): domain Eukaryota; kingdom Metazoa; phylum Mollusca; class Cephalopoda; order Myopsida; family Loliginidae; genus Sepioteuthis; species Sepioteuthis lessoniana. The sequence goes on from OY757908.1 coordinate 61,207,901, forward strand.
TTCAAATGAAGGACTCAATGCCGCTATTCGATATTTCAAACTTCTACACCGACTGAATATATTAAAGATTTAGGTTTGGGTTTCTATGTTTTAATGGCATATCGACTTTCGTGGGTTATTTAATGCCAAAGCCATCCTTCTAGAAGAACGGCAGCGATGCTATTTAACCCATAGCTGGGAGGATAAAGGGGTTCATATCTTTCCCAAGGGTATTTGTCCGAAAGTGAACGTAATAGCACGACTAGAGTTCGAACTCGCTTTTTACGATTCCGCAGTCCAGCGATTTAACCATTACACTACGAGGACATCCCCTGAATAAAATAAAGCACACACAGACAACATACAAAAATATCATATAAGATTATACAGAATAATACAGGATGCGATGTGTAAATTGTTACCATTTTAAATTATTAATTTCGCACATGCGCCTTGTTTATTTCCATTTTTGTCTGCTGTGCACAAAACTAGAATTAGTTAGGCACTGTCTGAGAGGAAAGCAGCACCATGATGCAATTCACTTCTCGAGAAAATTCGAAACGGTATGCTGTACTGCTTGGCATCCACACCGGAAGCTCTGATACGAACGTTTCACAGTGTTTTAATGACAATATGAGGACAATGCAGAGGGTTCGAAAAGAATTGGATGAGTCCAATGGTGATTACAAAACTACAGCACATTAGAATCCTCACTGATCGTTCTGATAAGAAAAGAATTCCCGAATTTATTGATCAGATCCAGGTCATGATTGACAACGATCCCAGCAAGTCAATCAGGTCCATAGACATGTATATGATCGTATCAGAGTTTCTTATAAGGCAGGTAGTGAATTAAGACATTCGGTATTTATCATAGAAGACGAGAAAGAACTAATGTTTATCACAGGCCATGAAGACCGTGCTGCAAAGCTTTTGAACAAACTCAAGTGTCTCTTCCAACAAGACATGTTTTGTTTTTTCTCAAATAAAAAATATTCTGCCTGGATTAAATGGTGAACTCAAAGAACAACCGCTTGCTTGCCCTGTACCCACGCCATTTCCTCCATTCATCTTCCCATATGGCCACAGACTCAACACGAAGGCCTACATCAAGTAACCAGAAGAGGTTGTGCATTCCTAGATCGAGAGGGTAGCTACTAGAAGATCGTAAGTCCGGCAAGAGGACTCTACGCTATGCAACACAAGCAGTAAATTTACTTTTGGCTGTGAGAAAATTTCAACTACCACATCACCCTTAACATTTGGCCGCCTAACTCCCCAGATTGCAATCCCCATGATTAGCATATCTATGGTGCGATTGAACAAGAGACCAGCAAAACTCCGTGCAACACCAAAGGGGAACTGAAGGCAAGGATAATGATAGCATTTATCAATTTAAACAAAGAGACAGTCGGAAAGGCTTGTTGGAGATTCCGAAGTCGTCTGAAACTTATTTTTACTTGGCTGGTGAATGTAAGTATATATATATATATATATATAGTACTGGATTAGCAGTAATGAACTATTTATTATCTGCAATTAATTTTCCCAGAGGAATTTTCTAGAAAAACTAGAATAACATTGCAACTAATACTACTAGTTTAGGTAAACAAAGAATGAATTGTAGCTATCAGACCTTCACGGAGGAAATAAGAAATAAAATGTATATGCGCAGGTTTTAATGACAACCTTCAAGGCCAAACTGGTCAGGGGAGATAACAGATAATTGACTTCTCTTGAATTGTGGGCGTGTTCTTGGACATCACATGTCAGTTGGTCGCGTGATAACTGGGAGCCCTTTCTTTCCCTCCTTTTTTGTCTCCAAACTAGGCGATGGACTTTTGTCTCGCTCCAGCATGGAAGCATAAGTCAGTATGGGTATGAACGTCCCCCCACAAAAAAAAAGACAAGTAAGTCTTCACACTATTTTATATTCCTTTTTCTATGCCGCAAGCCCATGAAACAGAGTGCACATTTTTTCTGTTTGGGACATGTTTGTGCATTGTTGTAATATTGCTTATCTGTTTTCTGTGTATGTATTAAATGCCCTATATGTGTATATGGGTTTATCTAGTCTTTTTTTCGTTTATTCAGTGTTAGCGTATCTACGGATATACTAGAGCTAATATCGGGTCTGGGTGAGTTGGGACGCAGCCAAATATCCTCTTTAACCAAGTCGTTCCCAAACACAGGTACTCGTAATACCTCCACGCCTTCAATACAGGTAATGCTTTCAATACAGGTAATGCATTCAATACAGGTAATGTATTCAATACTGGTAATACCTTCGATGCAGGTAATGACTTCAATACTGGTAATACCTTCGATGCAAGTTATGACTTCAATACTGGCAATGTATTCAATACTGGTAATACCTTCGATACTGGTCATAACTTCAATACTGGTAATGTATTCAATACTGGTAATACCTTCGATACAGGTAATGACTTCAATACTGGTAATGTATTCAATACTGGTAATACATTCGATACTGGTCATAACTTCAATACTGGTAATGTATTCAATACTGGTAATACCTTCGATACAGGTAATGACTTCAATACTGGTAATGTATTCAATACTGGTAATACATTCGATACTGGTCATAACTTCAATACTTGGTAATGCATTCAATACTGGTAATACCTTCAATACAGATAAAGCACCTGCCACAGAAAGTCAGGATAAGAGACGCAAACTCAAGAAGTTTATTCTTTATTTCCAGTCAATGCTGTTTTACTAACAATTGAAGAATAGTTATCTGTGACTTGCAATAAAAAGCAACTGAAATGAAGATGAAACAATTAGTTGTCAAAATTTTATGATAATGGACAATGTTTCGAATAAGAAATTGAAATAAAATCATTTACAAATGCTTTGAATATCTAAAAAAAGATTTATATTTATAAATTTAATTCCATTCATTGTGAATCGTATATATTCAATTTATTTCTTTAAAAATGTTACATTTTTATTTCATATACACGTAAGCACGCACACATACACATACATCCACACACACACTCACAGTGTGCCACAAGTGATTTGATATTTAAATGAATTAAAAACATCAACCAATCACCAAAAACAAACAAAAAGTTATGAAAAATGTCACCTTTTAGCTATATAAATGGGATTTACCGTTTTCACAATGATTTTATTTTCGGCATGGATTTAAACACTAGACTAGCAATAGTAAAATCATTCTATAAAAAAATGGAGAATATGCAATAGCAGTTCTTCGTGCTTAAAAAAAAAATTCAGCATAATTTATGCAAATATCCATTTTCAGTGACTGTGAATCAAATTGAAAAAAAAATTTGATGAAAAAAATTCCCGACATTGTGTTCCACGGACAAGTTTAAATTCACTAAAAGAAAAAAAAATGAAATGTCATAATAACATTGCAAGAATCGCAAGCAATTCAGAATTTAGCAAAAAAGCAAAATGGCGGATCTCAATAAATTGACCATTTTGCAGTTTGACGTATTTTTAAAAAGCCCATTTATAAACTGTAATTTTCCCTTCTAATAAAATTTTGTGATTCATTTAAAAGTCAAGTGACTTTTGACACACCCCATATATATATATATATATATATATATATGCTTTGCTCTGCGGACGAAAATTATGTTTGGGTATTCAACAGTTCAATTAAAGATGTGAACTGCTACACTGCCTACACAGGTGATTTTGTTCATAATGGTAAAGGCTTATGTAAAACCAGCCACACCAGGATTAGCTGATAGCAGGAGAACGGTGCACCAGTGTGCCGCGGATTCTCTGAACAACACTTCTCATGTTTTGAATTCAGAGTTTTTCCTTCTCCGAGACTGGTTGGCCTACTAAAGCTAAAGAGTCCAGTCTGCTCTACTATTCACCCATAGCTGGGGATAGAAGAGAACGATTCATGCCTTTCCCAAAAGCATTAGTGCGAAGTGAAATGCAAACAGGGCTCGGCCAGGATTTAAACTCAGCTTATCGAGTCCTTTTCCTATGACGATAACCGTTGCTCCACAAACGCCCATATATCATATCTGGTCTTGTGCCAAATATATATATATATATATATATATATATATATATATATATATATATATCATGTGTGTGTGTGTGTGTGTGTTACTATGTAGTGATGGTGTAATGTCTATCGGCACTAAAAATAAAATCAGCTGGCCGAGTTCAAGTTTCAGTAAAGGCTGGTTGCATTCACTACACACTAAAGCCCTTGGGAAAGGTATGAATCCATCTATTCTTCCTCCAGCTATGGGTAAAATAGTAGGGTAGATTGGGCTCTCTAGCCTTAGTGGTGCAACCAGTCTAGGAGAATAACATTCAAATCTCCCGCTAACACATGGACCAGCATAGCAGGTTAAGGCGCATTACTCCCTATTGTTTATAGATTCTGGAGAAGGTCGAGATGGTGTAACGGTTTACGAGCAGAAGTAAAAAAAAGAAGAAAATAGTGAACCAACTTAAAATTTTAACTCAGGCTGTTTACTTTCTCCTTTGCCCCAACACCCTTGGGAAAGGCATGAACTCACCTCTCCTTGTGCTATATGCACTTACTAAATATATTGACGGAGAGTGAGCATTTGGGCTCGTTACTCATCTAATAACTAACCTTATATGCCAAGGTAGTAACGGGAAAAAGCTGTTACAGCCATTGTCAATCTTGACAACACCTAGTGAAGATTATGTATCAGCTTCTTGTTAAGAGTGACTTCTCCTTACCGGAGGTTAAAATAATGAAATCTATTTGAACCCTTGGTTTGCATAATTCCACACTGGTATTTTTGGAATCTTTGCCACTCGTACACGGAGGACCGATTGAGGTTCATTTTGTTGAAATATTCATGTAGTTTTGTTGATTAAATGCCCAATTCAATTTTATTAATAGTAGTTACTTCTATTTAACCATTTGATTCTAATATAAAGATACAATTCTAAAGACTGATTAAATTTTCTGAAGACCCTCACCATAAATGTAAATGAAGATATACTTACTGGAAAGCCTGCTTAAAATTTTCAAAATATTTTCCATTATAAATTTAGTATAAAAAGCAACTAAAATTAAAAAGATTAAAAGTGAGTTTCATTTTCATTGGATGTCCCACTGTTTTTGGCTTGGCGGCAAAGTAAGTTAAAGAATCAAAATTTATCAGTTCTCAACCACTTACAAAATAACAGTAATATCAGGAGAAGAAATGATTAAAACAAAAATACTGTTTTAAAATGATCTGGGCATCTTTCATAGTGTAATGGTTAACAAACTAGTCTCGTAGACTAGTGTCGGTGAGTTTGATGATACACATTAGGTACTCCAAACTTCCGGTCTTCTAAGCAAAGCTTAGAAAACACATTATTTATTGATAACATCGGTTCCTACTGGAGTCCAGAAGTTAAGCAGCGATGAACATGCTCAGTACGTAGATGGGTAACCACTTAGGAGAAGTAAGTACTGTAACCAACCTAAGGCCTCTTTGTTAGACTAAACAAAGTTTAGAAACTAACATTAAGGCCAGAGATGAAGTATTGAATGTATTATTGATGTGATTTAGACTTCTGTGATACCAATGACTGTCGTAGCTTAGTTGGTAAAGCAGCTGGTATGGATGACCAGGCTTTCCACGTGCAAAAAGTATATGAGTTCATGTCTCACCCGGAGCTTCTCCGTTATAATTGTCTCTGGTTGGTTTATTTCATTACGGCATATCAACTCCTTATGGGTTATTTAATATAGAAATTCTATTCATTTGAAAATGTCTGATTAATCATAACTATATTTTTAATGCTCTTTTTGTTTGCATTTTATATTTGTCAATGATCTTTTGTTTACAGACGATTATGATATCAAGTATTACTATCAAATACAAATAACATTTATCCGACTTCAGGAAACTAATAATAATCCATATTAAACAGTTCTATCTTGAAACCACTATTCTTAATACAAATAATTTTCCCACACTTGTATACCAGCTGTTCTTATCTAATACGATAGAATTTTTAAACAGATGTATTTGACCCATAGATAGGACCATAACAGGTGCTATCATTCCGGATCAGAGTGGACCGGGGAGTAATGGGAATGAAGGGTTACTCTACTCTTCCCAGAGCTCCAGAAATACAGCCTCAACATCTGATACAGTTTAGTGTAATAACAAAGTCCTGGGTATTACACTAAACTGTATCAGATGTTGAGGACATATCAGAGACAACAGTCTCTGGAGTGTCCTATACGTCACAGCTGTTGAAATAACGATACTAAATTGATAACGATACAGAATGACAAATTTTCATTTAAGAAATAAGAATAAAGTATAAATTAAGTTGTTTTTCTTTAATAAATAATGACAACAGAAACTATCAGGGAGTTTCTGGATTATCTGTACACTTTAATTAAGGCGTCCTATTTATAAGAATAAATGCATGCACAATAATTTTTCATTGACAAACATTGATACCTAGTGATATTTCACCAGTCCCGGAAAGTAACAACCAGATGAGATAGACAGCATTAACTCATTCAATCTTGTTGAGGTTCCGCAATAACATATTTTTAAATGATTGCTGATCCGATATTTTCAGTGATAGTTCATCGGCTCTGTGGAGTTGCGAACATAGCACATATACATAGCACTAATCCATCTTGTTTCAGCAAAGTTCAGCAACAATATCATAAATTTTTTAAAATGATTACGGGCACAACATTTTCAATAGGATAGCATTAATTTATAAGGGTTGTATGCTAACATACTTTCAAAAATTTGCTGTTTATCCACAGGTTCACGCACGTTTTTTTAATCCATCATGTGCGTTTGTATCCCTGCTAAAAGTAGCCAATCAAGTCTGAAGGCATTTGCTAATTTCTAGTTTGACACAAAGCCAGAAGTATCAAGCACTTGGTAAGAATCAAACTCACTGACAATGGTCAGTACCTTAACTCGTTAACAATTTCACCAATTGAGACACCTAGGTCATTGACAAAGTTTAACTTAGCTTAGCACAAGGCCAGAAATATGGGACACCCAGTGAGAATACAAGTCCCTAATAATGCTCACCCTTACACCATTTGAGATATTCAGGTCATTAACTAAGTTTAACATTGCTTGGCACCTAGCCAGAAATATGGGGCCCCCAGTGAGAATCCAACTCACCAGTAATAGTCTGCCAGTGTAGCCAAGAAAACAATTAACCATGAAAAGCGGACTCATCAGGTTTGTATCTCTATTTAATCTATGCTCTCAAATGACACAGTTTTGTTTGCAGTATTATTTTCTTTGGCGTGTGGGGGTGGGTCTAGAGCTCTTACTGAATTAAAAAGATAATTCCAGAAGACATTCAACTAGAAACTTTATTTTCTTGTCTGTTTCTCACGGTCAATGATACTCTGACCTTTAAGGAAGCCTTGGGGTAACTGAACGATAAATTAATTCAGACTCCATTAATCTTCATGCACCATCATCTTTTATTAAGTAAACAAAGGCGAATCAATGAATTTATAAATATACTTCGACAACCATACGTAAACTGAACGTAATGCTTTAAGATGATAACAAACACCGTAAAACTAGCGTAAATAACTCACGAAAGAATATAATTAACGCTAAACCTTAAAGAACACTAGAAACTTATTTTAGTCATATTTTTAAAAGAGTAACGAATACAATAAAAATTGTTATTTACCTTATGATTAGCCTTTAAAATACCTTAAGTATGACGACAAACAATTAGCGTAAATAACACGCGGAAGTATACAACTCTCGTCAAGGCATTAAAAAATTTATAGAACATTTTAGTCTTAATTTGTAAAGAATAATAAAGAAAATTAAAAATAGCGTACATTTGTTCACAATATCACGATTGTTGAAACAAAACAGCGGCTTTTCACATCTTCCCTATTGACTTTATTCTCTTTCTCTTTTGAGATCATTTCAGAAAAATAGTTAACATTTTGATATATTTAACCAAATATAGCGAAATCATGACTTGGACGATACAGCAAAAGATCTTTTGTGCGAAGACATATTATGAAACTTTCATAATATTTCTTTCAATATTGTTCAAGAAGATACAGAAGGAATTTACAACATCTAACAGAGAAACCCTCACACCATTGCTGCATTGAAGATTGCCATCACTGAGAAAATTCAAGCGATCTCCCAAGAAGTAGGCGTATCCACCATCAACAACTTTCCACGCTGTATTCAACAGTGTCTGTAAATGAACAGTGGACATCTGAGGTATGTACTCTAGGGCTTCTCTTGACTTTTTTGGTTCATGTTTGAAACTAAATAGTTGCAGATCCTAAAATGTTATCCATTTACCTTTCAATAAATGTAACTCCTATAACTCAATCTTTTATGGTTCTTGATCATTTTGTTTCAAAAATAATATCGCATTTAAAATTGTTTTTAAAACGTATAGAATACATAAAAAAACTATTTTAAAACAATTTTAAATGTTTCAATCATACATCTAAGATGTATGATTGAAACATTTAAAATTGTTTTTAGCTTCATTTATTGTAATTTTTTATGTATTCTATACGTTTTAAATACATTTTAAGGACAAATATATTTTCATTCCAGGTCCTTTTATTATGACATAAGTGAGTGACGTAACGTGGGACCTAATGACGTTGTCTAAGCTGAAATTTAGTCGAGAAACATGGCGTAAAAGCGAATTTAACGTTGGTCAAAATGACGTAAAACGAACTATTACCGTATTTATTGTGCATAAAATGTCTACCTCATTTATATTCACTGGAGTACAAAGAAATGCTTGTAAATAATGTGTTTGTTTAGGGTTTAACTAACTCAAGCCTTCTCCCAATGACAAAACACCATGTAACGAAAAACCCTATAAAAAATCGACAAAATCTTCACACACCCCTTCTGCTATGAGCAGGATGTGACACAAAGTCAGTTTTTTTTAGCAGAGTAAAGCTAGTTCGAATTCAGAGTTTTCCTACACCTAGATAGGTTCCCGAGCTTAAAATAAAGCCCCCAGTCTGCCTTACTTGTTGGTAGGGGTGTGTGTGTGGGGGGGAGACAGATAGATTTATGATTTTCCCAAGGGCATTAGCCCGAAGAGAAATGCAAACAGCCTTGTGTATGATTTGAACTCAGGTCACTGATCCCACTTCCTACGACTACAACAATCATGATGAGCGCTCTTCGTTTTTTTCTTCTTCTTCTTCCTTCTCCTTCTCCTTCTCCTCCTTAACAGCTTTACACTTATACGACAAAACCACCTCATAAAAAGATAAATAAAAAGTTAGGATATTAAAATCAAAATTTGCAATATTAGAAGATGAATTTAGGTATTATTTATCCATTCCTTCGCAACGAGCAGGATGCAACACGCGTGTTATTTTTTAGACATAGTACAACCGGTTTGAATTCAGAGTTTTACTTCTAGATAGGCTGCTGTATCAAGGCTAAAGAGCTCAGTTTGTCCAACTATTCATCTATAGCTGATGGGAGAACAAACCGGTTAAACAATTTTCTTTAAGTAATAAGAAAGGTTTAAAAGATAGTAACAATACTGACACCAAGTAACGTTTCCTGAAAAATATGCTGAATTAAGTAAATAACATTGTTATGATCTTAGATAAAAAAAAAATGAATCATTTTTATTAATCTAACATATAAATAAGAAGTGTTTGTGTTTACAACTATTAACCTCTGAGCGTAACTTTCAAAACAAAATTTAACAGATTCATAAAAAATCTTTGACCATCGAATTTTGATTATATCTATTTGCATCATTAAATCACTTAAGTTAATCACACAAGACATTTATATCATCAAAACTATAAAAATTAATTCAACAAACATATAAAAAAAAATGTGATGCGTATTTGCTCACTTTCCTCTTTCATTAAATCAGTCGGACTTGAACACTCTGCATAATGAGTGACTAAAGTCTTTACCCAAATTTACTCTATATCTAATAGAGAAACGTCACATGTTATTAGGGAAAGAGATTACTGCAAATTGAATTTTGCGAATCAGAGGTACAGATTTTCAAAGGCAAATGTCAGCTTACGAGTTTCAAGTGTTCATTACAATCGATATAAATTCACTGAATCTCCCTAAAGTGCTCCACCCTGTCAGCCGAGGCCGTAGAATACACCGATTGTACTCCGCAAAGGAGTAAGTCCTCTCTCACAATGAGGGCACCAGTTGGCTGAGGGTGGCGACCCGTAATGCCTAAGGATGGGATTCTGATACGACGCACTTCTGCCGGCCGTAGCACGACGGCGCGGATCTGGTCGGGTGTGTCTTGCCTCTGGCGGTGGTTATTCTGTCCAGGCTGCAAGACGTGGATGCCGGGGAAGCCCAGCATTCTTGTCACGCGGCCAACACTGACATACTCCTCGAGCCTCCGGGGGGGACGTCCCTCTACACTCTAACCCTCATCGGAGAGGCTAGATTTATCGCCCGGCGCCTGAGGCGTTTCTTTTTGGGGCCCAAGGCATTTTGGGGAATGCCAGATGCGTCTGGGCTCCGGTCTTGAAAAAGGTCTTGTGCCGTACCCGCTCGTTTGTTGGGGCGTGCGACAAATACCGTCTTAAAGGCAAATGTCTGCTTACAAGTTTCAAGTATCCATTACAATAGGCATAAATGTATAATACAAATGAAATAAATAATACGTTAAAATCTATAAAGATACTTTAAATTTTGTTCAGAAATTTTTGTAGAATAAGCGTTGCATATTTTGCTTCTGGGAGAAAAACGCCATTTCTGTCACTAATTACGTTTTTTTTTTTAATGGTCATGTTTTCATCTAAAGAGGTTTTTGTTCCGCTTTACACTTTAAGTACGGGTGTTTTGTTAATGGGTGTTTTGTTACTGAGTGCTTTTTTGAAATGTGTGTGTGTGTGTGTGGGGGGTATCTGGACCCAGGCTAACTCAAAATTAGACAAGGAGTTAAGGAATTAAAATTTATCAGTTCTCAACCACTTACAAAATAACAGTAATATCAGGACAAGAAATGATTAAAACAAAAATACTGTTTTAAAATGGTCGTATGAAAATAATTATCCCTTGGTCTATAGATTATCTTGAGGCATAAGTATATATATATATATATATATATATATATATATCTTTTGGCATAAGTAAATAAATATATAATTAAGTTGCAGGTACTTGACACAAGGAACAAATTGTAAACATGGAAGCTACAAAAAAATCTGAATTCAAATGAATTCTTTAGAAAGTAAATGGTAAAAAAAGAACTCTTAGAGAATTCTTTAGTGGGAACTTTGATGCGAATTCAAATTTGAGTCTTTCGATTTGTGACTCTGCTTCGAATCTCCAGGATGTGCACCTCCACCAGGCATATTAGGCCAGGCTGGGCCTGACATGGGCCCCATCGGAAAACCCCGGGACCACAGATAGTTATTTTCCCAGCTCTGTGGCAGTTCGTGAAGATACGAGGCAGCCATCCAAGACGAAGAAACAGACGACGGGGGCAACCGCAACGGCATCTGCGGTGAATCACAACGCCGGTTGTCCATCATGGAAGAATGGTGGTGGTGATGGTGATGATGGTGGTGGTGGTGCTGATAGTGATGCGAACGATCACTGTTTGGTGTGCAACAGTTATTAGAACTGCAGCTATTAGAACTGCAGCTGCTGGCATTGCAACTATTGCTACTACTGCAACAACTACCGCAGTTATTATTATTGTAATTGCAACAGGTGTCCTTGTTAGACATGCCTCCACATCTCTGTGGGGGCTTAGACATATAGTTTCGGTGACTATCACAGCCATAGGGCGGCTTCTCAAAACCACACGACCCACTACCTCCACCACTACCACTGCCACCATTATCTTTCTTGAAGTGCGGCTTCAAAAACGGTAACTTAGGACCGCTAACCATATTTGGCGAACTATTATTATTATGGTTGTGATTATTATTATTACTATTATTGTTATTATTATGAGCAGCATGACCAGCCCCAGCACCGTGTGTGCGCATGTGATTGTTCAGGTTACCCTTTTGTGAAAAGCATTTGCCACATATGTTACAGTTATAGGGCTTCTCTCCTGTATGGATGCGCGTATGGGTTTTAAGGTTACCCTGTTGGCTGAAGGCTTTCGAACACACAGTACACTGAAATGGCTTTTCGCCAGAGTGCACTCGTTCGTGGTTGTTGAGGTGAAGCTGTAACGTGAAAGCTTTGGGACAGAACTGGCATTTAAACAAATCTCCCGTATGGATCCGTTTATGGTTGTCCAAATTTGTTTTCTGGCTGAACGCCTTGCCACACTCGGAGCAGGTGAACGGCCTCACGCCAGTGTGCGTGCGCATGTGAATGCTAAGGTTTCCAAGCTGGCTGAATGCCTTAGGGCACAGCGAACACTGGTAGGGTTTTTCTCCTGTGTGGACACGCTCGTGATTTTTAAGAGCTGTCTGTTGACTAAATGCCTTTGAGCAAAACGAGCAGGTAAACGGGCGTTCACCAGTGTGGACACGTTCGTGATTTTTAAGGTTGATCTGTTGATAGAACGCTTTAGGGCAATAGGAACATTTGAAAAGTTCACCTGTGTGAATCCTTCGATGACTGTCAAGGTTGGTTCTTTGACTGAAGGCTTTGCCACAATCCACGCACTTATATGGTTTCTCTCCTGAATGTGTCCGAAGATGGATGCTTAGATTTCCAAGCTGCGAGAATGATTTATTGCAAACTGTGCAGTGGTAAGGACGTTGTCCGGTATGTATGCGTTCATGGTTCTTGAGTGCCGTCTGTTGGCTAAATGGGCGGCTACAGTGTGAACACGTATAAGGCTTCTCGCCAGTGTGAATGCGTTCATGGTTGCGTAGATTTATTTCGAGAGTAAATGCCTTTGAGCATGTTGAGCAGGTGAACAAGTCACCTGTGTGGACACGCTTATGGCTGTCTAAATTTACCCGCTGGGTGAATGTACGATCACAGGTATCACAGCTGTAAGGCCTCTCCCCTGAGTGGGTGCGCATGTGGGTACTAAGGTTGCCTTGCTGACTAAATGTTTTTTGACAGATGCTGCAGTGAAAAGGTTTTTCTCCTGAATGTGTTCGCAGGTGGTTCTTCAGATTCACCTGCTGGCTAAATGATTTGTCGCAGTCATTACAATTAAACGGCTTCTCACCTGTGTGGACTCGTTCGTGATTCTTCACAAATATCTGCTGTGAGAACGCTTTCTCACAGTAGCTACAATAATAATGCTTGTCTACCGATGCAGCTTGCTCATGGTTGCTAAGATTAATTTTCCGGGAGAACCCTTTCCGACAGATTTCACACTTGTAAGGTTTTTCGTGCGACCCATGGCCCTTTATCATATGATCTGGGCGGAGTTTTGTGTTTGCATGGGTTGACTCACCGTTTGGACTGGACTGTGATTGAGATTGTGAGTGGTGGTCGTTTGGATAAAATGCTGGAGATGGAAGGTCAAAATTGAACTGGTTACCAATTGGATACATGGGTTGAATAGGATACATTGTAATCTTTGAATTATAACAGGAAGTTAAAGTCTTTCCAGCAAATTTTTATGTTTTTGGTAATTGTTCTTAAAATACTCATTTCTTTCTTCATTAGAAATCTTAATGATCATTGACTAAAAAATGATTGATTAAGATTTTTGAGCAAACAATCATATTGTCAGTGTTTTCTTTTTCTTTTTCTTTTTTTAAATATGGGTGCAGTGAATGTCATCCGGCTACACTGACCTAACAACATTAATCATTCTTATTATTGTTTAGCATTACTTTTGAAATTGTATATTTTGTAAGACTTTTTTTTGTATTGAAAACCAATTTTTCCTTATATATTCATGACTTTTGAAGCAAAATGTGTCTATACAATTAGATTTACAAATTTATACTTATTTGTTAATTACTAATTGCTTTATTATTATCATTATTATTATTATTATTATTATTATTTTACTCTCAGTGTGTTTTTCTCAGCAATGCTGGCTTGTGGTGTTTCAATGAAGTCTGAGTGACAGCAAGTCTCATCACACCAGCTTTAACTGTTGTTTTTATTGGATTCTGAATAACAGCAAGTCTCCTCTTGTCTCCAGGACTCTTCTAAGTATCCTAGCTTATTTTAGCGGTGCTGTGGCCTGGATAGTTTCAATTATTCAATTATTATTATTATTATTACTATTATTATTCATCTGAATTAACTGAAATTAATTTATTAAAGTGGAAAAAAAAGGAACAAATAAAAAAAAGGGAAGTTTATAATATCTTACTCAGCAGTTATCAATTCTGATTATGAAAAGAATGTAGAAAGATCTATAAGGAACTAAACTTTTTAAAAATTAAGAAAATTACCCATAAGAATTAAAAAAATGATCAGATGACAATAATTTTTTTTAATTGTAAAGATTTCGCAGGGGAAAAAATGGCTGACAAACAATGGAGCAAAAATAAGTAAACATGAGTTTTATGGTAGATCTTCATACATTGTGGACTTACTTTTTTAAACCATTTTTATGCTGAGTTTTATTTATTTTAAAGCTTTCTTTTGCTTAATACATACACCATGAATTCAAATTTCAAATACTATAAGAGTTTTGATATATTTCTATGAATTTTGTTTAAGGTTCAATTATATTGTAATAAAACTGTTTTATTTTCATCTGAACATAGAATATAAAATTAGAGCACATTTGACAGCAATATTTGTTTTCATTTTAACAAAACAGATTTTTGTAATTATGTAATCAGTGTGAATATCAATTAAAGTGGATTTAACTTTAACTTAAAAACTTTACCCATCCAAAATGTAATTTTTTCCGAAGAATGAAATAGCAAAATCACTCTCAAAAGTAAAAAAAAAAAAAATAAAAGAATGAATAAAAGATGAATTTAAGCTTTTATTTGAGACATTTACTTATTTTTTATTTAGATAAAATTAATAAGTCACCAAGATTATTCATGATATAATTTAAAAATTTTTTTAAAAAGATGTAATTTTTAACATTAGACTCTTTAAGAAAAATTTTCCATTTTAAGATTTATTATTATATAATGTTTTCTAATGTGTTGGGCAAAAAAAAAAAGAATTAAAAATAAAAAATTTTATTTTAAATTATGCTTTTACAAAAAAAGAAAACTACGCTTTTACAAAAAAGAAAAAAAATTAAAAATTGGTAAAAAAAATTATTCATTTAAAAAAAAATATTTTTACAAAAAAAGATATGTCTTTATTTTTAAGTCTGCCTCAGTTTTAAGATGCACTATCGGTTGGTCTGACAATGAATCCATTCACATATTTCATAAACATATATTGACTTATTAAGACATTCTTATTACAAATTTGTGATTTTTTAGTTTTTTTTAATTAAAAGCTTGATGTCTTAAGAACTGGAATTGAAGACATTAAATGATGAGAAGTAAATGAAAATTTCTGTAAGAAACAAAAATGTTTTACACAAGATCCAAATAGATTTACATTGTTTTTATGTCTTTAAATATTCATGACTTCAGATTAATGTGATAAGCAGGAAATAAACATTAACCAATTTATAGAAACAACATTCAGATGATTATAAATGTTTATTTGGAAGAAAGATAATATGTTTATTTATAATCTAAATCAATTAAATAATTTCAGTCAAATGATAATGCTTCATAAACCTTTTGTCTTGTCATACATATATCATTTAGATCAGTTCAATTCAGAACAAAAAAATGGGAAAATTCACTTATCAAGCAACAATATTTTATTATATTTCATTTCAATAAAAGAAAAATAGTCATTTAAAATATAATGTGTATTTACTGCTGCTGTGTGCCATATTTGCAATTATATTACAATGCTGTACTTGTTACATTTTTATAGAAACTTTATTTTTTTCCTTTGTCATTATTAAATATCTCAATGTAACAAGACACACTAGTAACAAGACAAATCTAACAGTCCTTGTTATAGAAAATAAGCCAATTCTACATCAATATAGTACTGCAAAATATTATTATTATTATTATTATTATTATTATTATTGTGATAATCTTTATTCTTCCTTCAATACATTTTGAGTACTAGTCACTTATCTAAGGTGACAAGAATATAGATAATGAGAAGGGAAAATAGTTGAATGTGTACTTAAATTTTAAATAGAACTATATACAGGATATAATATTTTTATTATTATTATTATTATTATTATTATTGTTGTCGTTGTTGTTGTTCATGTGCGTCACATGAGGGAAAGGGCTGAATGATATTTATATATTCATAAAAGTGGAAAGAGATGGAAAGAAAACTCAACAACCTGTTTGCCTTCCAATCTTTCCTACTCAAGAGTTCAAGTGAACCATAATGTTAAGATAAATGTTGTGCAATCCAACAATGAAGAAAGCCAGAACAAGAGGAATAACTTTTATAAAAAGATATTATTTTATCATGAAGATATAAAGGAGTAAAATATTATTTTCAGTACTTTCCTTTATTTGTTTTATAGTTTATTTGATTTATTCAATTTACCGAATATAAATATATTTATACATATAAATCAGTATTGTATATACTATTTGTATATGTGCCTCATAAATAAATCACAAAAGATGTCATATTGATCTTGGTGGTGGTTTCTAATTAAAAAGTGTTACTTCCATGGTTTTCAGCTACTTATTATTATATTATTACACTAAATATTTTGTTCAATAACTGCAGCCCTTTAAGGTCAGCCATGTTTTTTTCTTTTTCCATACTTCTTTCTTATACTGAATGAATTTTCCTTTATTTTCAATGGAAGCTTAAGTTTACAAATATTTCCAGACATTTATTTGCACCATTTGTTCATATTATTATCAAATTTTTTCTGGTTATTTAATCATTTCATTCAAATTTATATTCAACTTTTCTGTCCAATGAAAATTCTTCATTTGTAATTTATTCACATTCTCACATATCAATCGATCCTTTTGAACTTGAAAGATTTCTGGTAAAAAGTCAAATCTTTCTTTTTACTCACATCCATATATGTAAATACAATCGTACATATACTTCACAGGTAATACCTTTTGACATAACCTGTTTACATGATCAATCAATCTTGGTCTGCAGTCTTTGATTAAGGACATATTTTTCTTTGTTTAATGCTGATCAAAAGATGTTTGGGCTTGTTTTTATTTTTATGCCTCACATAGGCAAGAAATAATTAATCTTGCTTTTGGTCTGATGTGAAAATTGTTGAGATGTGTCATTTGAATAATTCAAAGATGTTGTTATGCCTGCAATGAAAGAAAAAGAAATGAAATTTAGATTTTAAAAAATTGCTAAATATTAAAAGAAAAAATGAATAAGTAATTAAAAAAGAATTATGAAGTTTTGCCAATTATTCTAAAACAGAAAGGGTGAAATAAGTTGTAAAAATATGTTAAGATTGAAGTAGAAGCCATTGTAGACAAATAAAAAAAATATTTGAGGGTAAACATAAATTCTCAAGTCGACAAGAAAATATAACTTATGTAGTCATTAGCAAAATAGGTTATTCAGTCATAATCAAAATTATTCATTCAGTCATAAGCAAAATAAGTTATTCAGCCATCAGCAAAATAGATTATTTTATTTAGTCATAATCATAAAAGGTATTCAGTCAAAATCAAAATAAGTGATTCAGTCATTAGCAAAAGGAATTATTCAATCATCAGCAAAGTAGGTTATTTACTCATAATCAAAACAAGTTATTCAGCCATAAGCAAAAAAAGTTATTTAGCCATCAGCAAAATAGGTCATTCAGTCATCAGAAAAATAGGTTATTCAACCATCAGCAAAATAGGTAATTTAGTCATAATCAAAACAAGTTATTCAGCCATCAGCAAAACAAGTTATTCAACCATAAGCAAAATAGGTTATTCAATCATCAGCAAAATAGGTTATTCAACCATCAGCAAAATAGGTTATTTAGTCATAATCTAAACAAGTTATTCAGCCATAAGCAAAATAAGTTATTCAGCCATCAGCAAAATAAGTTATTTAGCCATCAGCAAAATAAATGCAAATTACTATGTAACATATGCATAGGAAAAGTATCCACAGCAAATGATAAGTCAATGACCATATAGAAATCTGATGTCTCGGATAAAACAAAAATAGGAATGCTTCCTAGCTATAGTCGTGTCAGTACTACTGTATGGTTTCACCACTTGGGCTCTAATGAAACATCTAGCAATGGATTAAGTAAATAGTATCACAACTATTGTTCGACAAAGATAACTTTTGCGTTAAATAACCCATGAAAGTTGATACGCTATTAAACAAAGAAACCAAGCCAAACCAACTAACAAAATGAATGGAGAAAAAACCTTACAGGAACTACATAAGGTTCAGCATGCTGTTTTCAACAAATCCTGGAAGCAGCACCCTACAAAATAGCAGCTATACAACCATTTACCACCCATCTCACAAACCCTCCAAGTAGGACGAACAAGACATGCTGTGCACTGCTTGGGAAGAAAGAACAAACTCATAAGCAACGTTCTCCTATGGATTCCAATACAAGGACACACCAGTGTTGGCCAACCAGCAAAAGCTTACATTCATCATTTCTGATTGGATGCTGTCTAGAAGACTTACCAAAAATATTGATGGATAGGGATGGATGGCAAGAGAGAGTTAAAGAGATCCATGCTGTTGGCATGAAGTAATGATGATGATGCTGAAGACATTAGAACTAATTGTGTTTGTTTAAAAGTTTAAAATGTTGTTTTAAAAACTGAAATGGCAGTTCCATTTGTAGCAAATAGAATTATGCTCAATAGAAAATTTTTTAGACCTAATAAAACTATAATTTTATTTTAATATAATGCCGAGTGTTAAGTAAAGAGGTATCAAGTACCCTTTTTTGAGTTTTTGGTATGACTCGACCTCAGATTGAATCCCAGTCTCCCAGACCGTTGGCAAACACTCTAACCATTATGGCAATGAGCCAACTAAACATTATATATATATATATATTTAGATTTGATCAGCTAGAATCATGGGAGTGGGTATTCAACTAAATATCTTCCT
This sequence comes from Sepioteuthis lessoniana, assembly GCA_963585895.1. Classification (NCBI taxonomy): domain Eukaryota; kingdom Metazoa; phylum Mollusca; class Cephalopoda; order Myopsida; family Loliginidae; genus Sepioteuthis; species Sepioteuthis lessoniana. Next base: position 61,226,905 of record OY757908.1, read on the forward strand.
TTCCACTAAGCATTCCAATGCTATATATATATCCCAGCTTCGGGAATCTAGCCTGTCTAGCCACACGGATGAGTTCTGATAGAACGAAACAGATCTGTCTGTGGATGACAATATATATATATATGCTCCCCTACACCTGTAGGGTTAAGCTCTCTAGCAAATGAAGTAATTGTGTTGCCATTAGTGTATATGCAAGGCTCTTCGTATGAATCGAGCTCTCGGTAGCCGTTAAGCGGATATATGTAAACAATAACAATTGTAATTCATAACCGTTTAAATTTACTTCGCTGGCGCTGGCTTCCTCGTGGCTGAGAGGTAGAATCTTGGATTGGCATTTGAGTCAGCCAGGTTTTGATCCCAGCTTTGGGAATCTAGCCTGGCTAGCCACACTGATGAGTTCTGATAGAACGAAACAGATCTGTTTGTGGATGACAATATATATATATATATATATATATATATATGCATGTTTCAGAATGCTTTGTGGCAGTGCAGATCAATAGCTGAATACCCATACACCGAAGTACGATTATCAACACTGAAAATGATAGAAGGAATAACAAAATAAGCGCATTTGTACATTTAAGAACATTTAACCATTTATATACATAATATACTTTATGTAGGAGGTGCCTGTGGTGTAATGGTTATTGTCATAGGAAATGGACACGTTGACACGAGTTCAAATCCTGGACGAGACTGATTGCATTTCACATAGCACTAATACCCTTGGGAAAGGTATGAATCCAATTATTCTCCCTCCAGCTATGAGTAAATAGTAGGGCAGACTAGGTTCTTCAGCCTTGGTGAGGCAATTAGTCTAGGAGAAGGAAAACTCATCCTGCTCGAGCCGAGGGGTTTGGTATATATCTATATACATAATATACTTGCCCAGTCAGCTGGGGCTGTAGAATATGTCGACTGCACCTCTGCAGAAGGGTAAGACCCACCCCCCATGAGTGTCCTGGATAGGACACTAAACAATCTGATGGTGAGGTTCCAGTGATGCTGGAGCTTTGGGGAATGCAGAGTACCCCTTCATTGCCATCAGTCCCAGGTCCACTCTGGCCTGGAGTGGTAGCACCTGATATGGGTCCTATCTATGGGTTAAATAGAACTAAATGATGGTTGGAGTTTACTGTTTTTTTACATTTAAACTGTGTATTAATGCTAAACTGAATTGTTTAAAATAGAACTGTTTTGACATTTAAACTGTGTACTTATGCTAAACTGAATTGCTCGAAATAGAACAGTTTTGACATCTAAACTGTGTACTTATGCTAAAATTCTGTGCATTGCCCAGTCGGCTGGAACTGTAGAATTCGCCGACTGCACCTCTGCAGTGGGGTAAGACCCTCCCCCACGAGTGTCTTGGATATGATACTAAACAATCTGATGGTGAGGTTCCAGGGATTCTGGAGCTTTAGGGAATGTGGAGTACCCCTTCATTGCCATTGCTCCCAGGTTCACTCTTGCCTGGAATGGTAGCACCTGACAGGACCCTATCTGCGGGTTAAATAGAACTGACTGCATACTTATGCTCAACTGAATTATTTAAATTAGAACTGCTTGACTAAACTGAATAGCTTGAAATAGAAATGTTTTTCACAATTAAATTCTAGTTACATTTAAACAGCATACTTATGCTAAACTGAATTGTTTGAAATAGAACTATTTTCATAAAAATGGATTTGGCATTGAATAACCGACAAAGGTTGATATGCCATAAAACCCAACCAACCAACTAACATAATATACATAGCAATGGTATAAAGAAGGAAGAATATGCAAACTTCTCCCAACAGCTCAAAATATAATCATATTGTTCTATGAACAATATATATATATATATATATATATAATCCAAGAAGAATATCCAAGAGGTAGGAGTATCCAATTTGAGTGCTCAATGCCAATGTCTATCATTAATTTGGGATTAAGAATACACCAAAACTCAATGTGCAGTGTCAAAAAAAATTATATAAAAATGAAAAGAAAAAATTCACTTCTTTGGTTTCATTATAAATTTATTTCTGGTCTATGATGACCATCATCAGATGTCAAACAAAAAAAAAAGCTGTCTCTCTCTCTCTCTCTCTCTCTCTCAATAGATAGATAGAGAGAGAGAGAAAGAGAGAGAGAGAGAGAGAGCTATTTTTTCTTTTGGTATATTCATTACTGTCAAGTGTCTAAATGTAGGGTATCTCATGACAGTCACAAAAACCCATTCTCAATTTTTTTGTCTCTGACCCTGTAAGGGAACAGTAACATTACATGGCTATACTAGCGGCACTTGTCAAGTAAGTATTTTATTATTTTTAACCCTTTCCAAATACTGCTTGTTCATAGAACAATATGAGTGTATTTTATGAGTATATATATATATATATATATATCTGTCTGTGGATGACAAAATATATGCTCCCCTACTCCTGTGGGTTTGAGCTCTCTAGCAAAGGAAGTAATGGTTGCCACTAACGTAAAGCAAGGCTCTTCAAATGAATTGAGCAATCAGTAGCCGTTAAGCGGATATATGTACGCAAAACAAATGTGATACATAAGCGTTTAAATTTCCTTCGCTTGCGTTGGTTTCCTCGTGGCTGAGTTGTAGAATCTTCGATTGGTGTTTCAGTCAGCCAGGTTTCGATCCCAGCTTCGGGAATCTAGCCTGTCTAGCCACACTGAAGAGTTCTGATAGAACGAAACAGCCTGTCTGTGGATGACAATATATATATATATATATATATATATGTGTGTGTGTGTGTGTGTATATATTGTTCATAGAACAGTATGAGTATATTTTGAGCTGTTGGGAGAATTTTGCATATTCTTCCTTCTTTATACTATTGCTATGTATATTGTGTATATAAACGGTTAAATGTACAAATGCACTAATTTTGTTATTCCTACAATCATTTTCAGTGTTAGTTTATCACAAATATACTAATGGTAATATTGGTCTTTGATGAGTGGGTATTGAACTAATGATCTTACTACCACAAAGCATTCCGAAACATTCATATATATGTGTATAGTATTGGAATGCTTGGTGAAAGGGAAGAAATATAATAAGGCATTAACTAGATAGTCCTACTATTACCAATTACCTAAGTTCATTTGCATCCAACAAGTAACAGTTCGAAAGGTGGGGGTGGGTATTTCTGCTGCACTATGTACACACGCACACACACACATATGATTTAGGTTGGTAATTAATTATATAAGTTAATTATCTAGTTAGTGATAAATTAGGGGTTGGCGAAAATCTTTGAGTTGAAGTGTAGGTCGCATTGAAAAGGTCGTATGCATGCACATACCACGACCGGATGTCAGCTCATGTCAAAATAGGATTTTGTTTTGAACTCGGGGTTGTAGACAGGGGGTTGAAAAATAAACATTCCGCCGGCTGACTTAAGATGACGTCACGCTTAAAGTTAATGACGTGTTCATCATTAGTCGAGGAGAAGGATTAAGATATTATACAAGCAGAGGAATTTGGGAATTAAGTCAATCAGAGTAGTTAATCGGAAACGGTCAATAGGTTAGTCCGGGCATTTTTCAAACAGCCTTCTGGGGTCGAAAGCCGTGGTCGGAAGAGAAAAGTGAAGCCAGTATTTTGTTTCGTCTACAACCAAAGAATCTCACTGCGTTTCTATGTGACACAAGTATATCTTTCTCTTTATCTTTCTCACGCGTTTCGATGACTGCTGCTATGAAATGTTACAGCCAGCTTTTCGTATTCGAAACAACTGGGTCTGCTTGTACTTTGTGTAATGTAACACCTATTGATATTCAGGATGGTTCCGTAGTATTACACATCTATTTGGTTGCCGTGACCATTCACATCGGCATGGCGTGAGTTCGTGCCTGGGTTTAATGAAGGACGTCATACTGCGACACAACACAACACAAGACGATGAAGACTGTAAGAGAAAAAACGGCAACTCGGTGAAAAAATGGTATAAGTGGCCGTTGTTTCTTAAGAGAGAAAAAAGGGAAAACAGAAAGAAAAGGAGAAACGAGAACAACACTGGAACCACCGACAGAAAACGTAGAGAAAGACCAAGATAAAGAAAAGAATAAGAAAGAGAGAAGAAAATGGAGAAAAATCGAAAAACAAGAACAGCAATAGGACACCCAACCAAAAAGACGAAAAACAGAGAATGACAATACAAAACCCGACCATAAGGGGGGGAAAAAAAGAAAGCGCAGAACCAAAGGAAAAGAAAAAAATAGGAAAAGAAAGAACTGGAAAGAAACCAAAAGACAAAGTAAGAAGAAGAAAAAAGAGCCCGGAAACAGAAAGAACGAAAGGAAAAGAATACAAAAGAAAAAGAAATTAACTAAAAAGAATTGAAAAACAAGGTCACTGCCAATTAGAAGTAGGTACACTGCTCATTCTACTATCTCGAATTTTTTCTTTCTCTAGCTGTTTTAAGTTCGTGGTTTGTGCCTGATATATTTAAGGAAAACGTGGGAAAAGTCTAAAAGACAGAAATTAGTAAAAGGGAGAATTACGGATGTCAATGAAAAGATTAGGGAATGTACTATCTTTTTTTTTTTCCTGAATGTGTTGGTCGCCATGCTATTTTTCGTTCAGTTCAGTCTAATTTCGCACCTAATTGTCCGAGATTTCACCCTGTTTCTATTTGAATTTTGTGTGGGGAACGGTCATGAAGTTGGTTCTATAGTGAAAAACCCGCCGTATCACGAGAAAGAATCCGTGTTTGGAGGATGTTCCATGGAAGCTTGATAAGACGATGGTTTTCGTAAAGGCCTAGGTAGCCTTTACGAAAACCATTTTCCGAAATTCTAAGGTTGTAAAGAATTAAAAGGTATTGACGTCAGTTCTGCTTGTTTTCAAAGAGTAGATTTTTTTGGGGGGGCGTTCGACTTGTGGGTGATCTCTCTGGATTTTTTTTGGTACCAATTAATGTTTTAAATTCTGGCACGAGCAGCGCGGTGAAAATGGTTCGATGGTTCGGAGAAGGGATGGTACTTATGTACCATAGCCAGATTCGGATATGGGAAATGTACATAGAAACTTCATAACATATATACTTAGAACATAGGAATCCCGAAACACGAAAAACACTTACGACTTCTTAGTTCAGGTACGAAACTTTTTTTATTACCTTTGAGTGAAAAGGTTCTTCGACATAAGGAGAGAGATACATATTCTTTCTATTCTGGCTTTTCCATCTGCCTCCCACCCCCACTCCACCCCATCACGTGCGGCACCCACCACAAGGTCTCTGGCCTGGCCCGAAAGTCAACCGTCTTCCTCCGGCCCTGGAACTCAACTAACTGACTTTTTCAAATCTCCCAAAATCCCCCGCGCGCTTCCGGTGCATGACGTCATTCACATCCCCCTATCTGGGATTTTTATTTTGACATCTCTGAATGACACGTCCACCCTGTGCGCGCGCGTGAACACCTGCGTTCATGTTGCACCTAGCTAACCCATGCACTGAGCCGAAAGGTTCTCAGCCTAACTAAACCCAAAGGCATAAAACGAAATCCCTCGGTCCTCGGTCTTATGGTCCTAAGGAATTGTGAAATTAGGTGGTGGGGGGGGGTGAAGATAGAGAAAAAACAGAAAAGAGAGGAAATATTTGCGCCAGCAGGGAATCATCCCAAGTTTTATTTCACTATTGATGTGAGCAAATAGTTCTTGCAGCGTTCTCCTCGGAAAAGATTCAAAGAAGAAGGAAAAAGTTTGTGTTGGTTGGTAAAGGTCCCAGAGTTTATCTCACTCAAGAAGTGAGCAGGAAACGAATCGTAAAAGGGAAAACGGGGAAATAACGACAGTTTGGATATGGGCCATACTTAGTTTTGTGGGAATACTTGTTAGTTAATAGGAAAAATTACAGCACTGACTTATTCGGGCTTGAGAGAACGGAAAAGGAAGCAGGAAAGATAGAGAAAAAGGTTGAGAAGAAGTGATTTACAGGTATAGAAAAGGGGGAAAAGAAAAGAATTACTGTAGGAATAAAAGAAATAAAAACGAAAGAAATAGAGTGAAGAACAGAAACTGAGCAATGAACAGTAGAGAACGAAATAAATGATAACGAAGAAAGAAAGACATTAAATTATAGAAAGAAATAAAGGAAAATGAAAAGAAATAAATGTACAGTGGAGAAAAATTATTGATGATTAGCAAAATTGGAAAGACGTTCTAACATAAAGAACCTGATAATTGGTACGGGCTAAATGAAAACAAAAATAAAAAGAAAAAAATAGGAAAAAGAAAAGAAGTAATCTACGAGTTAAAAGAAAAAAAGAGAAAGACAGAGAAAAGAATAGAAATGAAGCAATGGACAGCAAAGAAAAAATAAACGATAATTAGCGAAGTAAGAAAAACATTAAATTATTGAGAGAAAAAAATTGTATGGGCTTAATAGAAAAAAAAAAAAAAAAAGAGGTGACAACGAAAAATAAAAACACACAAAAAAAAGAAAGACACAAGAAGAAAATAGCTCTTTCGTCTTTGAAAAAAACGAAAAAAAAAAAAAAAAAAAAGAGAGAGAGAAAGAGAAAGAAAAAGAGAAAGACATAAAAACGTAAGAAAAAGAATGAGAAAAAAAGGAAAAAAGAAAAAAAAAAACATGAAGAGAGAACTGCAAACACTTTTGACAGAAGAAGAAAGAAACAGGAAAACAGAAAACGAACATTTAAGATTGAACAGTTTAAATGATTGCATATCTTTTTTGAGTTTTTTTTTTTTTGTTTTTTTGTTTTTTGTCGCTGTACTTTTTGGTCGTCGCAACACTAGAGAAATTAATTATTACAAAATGCAGATAAAAGTCGTTTAACACCGTTATAAAGGTTTAAAGAATTTTTTTCATGGAAAAAATTTCTTGGGGTTCTATGGGAGGTATGTAATATAATTAAGATTAGTAATTAATCATATTAGTTAATTATTTTATTTGTGGTGATAAATTACAGGTTGGCTAAAAATTTCGAGTTAAAGTGTGTTAATGTCTCAAAACATTTCATATTGGATGACTAGAAGGCAGCAGATAAGTAAGTAGTAGTGCCATTAGAGACAGGGAACTCTTGAAGACAAGTCGTATGTGTCATCAGTGTAAAATAAACATCACATATACATTATATCCTGACTTGATTTTACTTTTTTCTATTAACATTTGGTAGCAGAGATCAAGACCTACGGCAACAAAATGAGTTCTAGTCTGTTAGAACCACCACCGTTAAACCCAGAATTTATGGCAACTAGCAACGAACATTCCCACTGCCAGAAGAGCACCAGCAGTATTTTTGTCACTAAAAGGCCGGGCTTGCGCAGCCATATTCGAAATGGGCATAGCTCTACTTCATTCTGAAGACGGCATTGACACACTAATCGAAAAACTAGATACACTCTTCTTGGAAGATAAAAATCAGTCCGCATTCGTTTGCTACGAAAATTTTGAGAGTTACCACTGTGAACCACACGTTTTCATTAGTTGTAGTTGGCAATCTTAGTCGAAGGTGACCCGAAGGCTCCCTTTTCAACTGCTACTCACCGAGGTGTAGGGGAAGGCGCTATTCCATTAATGACTATGTAATAGCTTGAATGACACATATTGAAACTAAGAGAATTTCAAATAATATTACCTGAACCTGTCCTGGTCTATCATGCTCTCAAGTCCGCTAACTTAAGTCCTGACAGTGAGAGGTTAATCAGAGCATTAATTACTAACCTTACTCTCGGACATGGCACAACAATTTAACAAGAAGGCAGGTACGCGTAACTACACTCGTTATAATAGCGGATATTCAAGAAGAACCGGCCAGACTGCTTGCTACATTTGTTCATGCAAATTCCACCACGCGAACGAGTGCCCCTACTCCAAAACAAACAACAATAAAAGGCAAACCACAGAAAATATGATATTTTAAATGAATACGAGAACGATTACCATACAGATAATGTCACTAAAACCTGTGAAGAAATTGCGAACGGAGTGTTGCTCAACCAAGAGAAGCTTGATAATTCCACCTTTCTAGGAGAGACAATCAACCCCACCATTCTGAGGCGACTACTACGGTATGTGGAAAGAAATGGTTTGATTGCTTTCTTGAGACTTTATCCGAAAAAGAAAAGAAACTTCCCACCCGAGTTGGCACTAAAACCTTTAGATTCGAGGATGGAGTAAAATTAAAATCCTTAAAAACGGTAATTTTACCTTGTGTCGTCGCTAAAATGGACGTAAAAATAGTAAGTGCTGTTGTGGACGCTGATATCCCACTATTATTGAGCAAGAAGGTAATGAAAAGAGCACGGAAATTTCTTAACTTAAACGATGACACAGCGGAAATGTTTTGAAAAATATAAATTGCTATGTACCACGTCTGGCCATTACCACATTCCCATATCGAGACCTCCACCGGACCGGGGTATGTTCCGATACATTTTGAATTTAAATATGATTAATAAAAAGATAAAGGCAGAGAATTTTTAAATTGCCACTAAATTTCATAAACAATTTAGCCATCCCAGTAAAATAAAAATTATGTGATCTCGTCAAAAGTGCTGGTTTAAAGGACGCTGAGTTCATGGACATTTTAAGGGAACTTCTTCTTACGTGTCCGACCTGTGTTAGGCATAAAAACAATACCTAGACCTGTTGTTAGATTTTTCATAGGAGCTCACTTCAACCAGACGGTAGCTATGGACATAAAAGAGATTAAAGAACACAAAGTGCTTCACTTGGTCGATCATGCGACTAGATATATCGTTGGTGTCAGACTTCCAAGTAAAAAAAGCTCTATTCTCACTGCCATCTTCAAACACAGGGTTGCATATTTTGTTGCACCTGGAACCTTTTAAACCGACAATGGCGGAGAATTTGATAATCAATTCTGTAGAGAAATGGCTCAGAATCTAAATATTGTAGTACGTACCACCGCTGCTAAGTCCCCTAGGAGCAATGGGTTAAATGAAAGGCATAATGGCGATCTGGGAGAAATGGTCAAGAAAACATTTTTAGATACTGGGTGGAATTTTGAAGTTACACTATCATGGGCAGTCAATGTCAAGAATACACCTCACAATTCGCATGGCTACAGCCCAAACCAAGTTGTTTTCGGAAGATATCCTAACCTGCCTCCCCTTTTGGTTATCAACTTCCTACACCAGAAAGCATCAGTACTAGTGAAATTACGGTGGATAACCCCAGTGCTATGCTTGCTACAATAAAAGCTTTCATAGAATGTGAAGCTTCTGAAAAATTGAGACGTGCCCTTCGTTATCAGGTTAAAACCAGTATAACTGATTCATACAAAAATGGTGACCTCGTCCTCTACAAAAGAAGTGAATATGGCTCGGTCCTGGTGCTGTCATAGGCTGGGAACATAAACAAGTACTCGTAAACATGGAGGCACATATGTTAGAGTACATACCTCTCGCTTAATTCTATATCCTGAATTACACCAAAATACTTTAAGAAACCATGACACCAGTGTACCAAACAAATTACAGAGCCAGGATAATGAAATCACGGAGTCTGTCCCAATATATGGTGAGAGTGACACTGATGATAATCCCGAGCAGATCCCAGTTGATGTCTGTGACAAACTATCAAAAATGCTCACGAAATCTGTCAAACAGCCTAAACCAGGGCAAACTATAAAATGTAAATTCACAAATGATGAAGACCAGGAACGGAAAAAATTGAATGTGGTCAGTAGAGTCGGAAAAGCCACTGGTAAAAACAAATATTTAATGAACGTTGCTATGGAGAGAGGTGATCCATTCTGACTGGATTTTGAACTTGGTGTCTTGGAATGGGAAACAAGTATAGAAGCTGATCAAACCTCAACCGACGAAGCCCAAAACCCAACCAATGAAGCAAGTGTATTAGTGACTACCTCTTTTCATAAAAATCTTGACCAAGCCAGGAATAGTGAGCTCAAAAGTTGGATTGACCATCAAGCTAACACACAAGTACTACATCAGGGCCAACCAAAAATATGTACGAGTTGGTTCTACACCAACAAAGAATCTAATGGCAAGCAAATTATTAAGGATAGACTTGTCGCGAAAAGCTTCCAGGATAAGGATGTCGAAAATATTAGAAATGATTCCCCAACATGCTCCAAAGAAAGTGTGCGAGTTATCTTAGGAATCATATCACGAAGGCTGGATATGCAAATTCATGGACATCAAAACTGCATTTTTACAGAGCAAGCAATCAGATCAACCAATCTACCTTCTTCCCTCCAAAGAAGCAAATGTGCCTTCTGGTTACATTGGGAAATTATCTAAATGTGTGTATGGTCTAACTGATGCATCTCGATCCTGGTACCTAACATTTAGAGAGGAATTGATAAATCTAGAGGCCCCACCTTTAAAAGTACAACCAGGCAAGCTTCATATGGTTCTTTGTAAACAAGCTTCAATGCATAATTGCCACACATGTTGATGATTTCTGCTTTACAGGATAAGAAATGTTTGAGAACAAAGTCATCAATAGTATCCGTACCCTTTTCAGAGTAAAATCTGAAGAAGTAGCTAAGTTTCAATACATTGGGCTAGAAATTAAAAAATCAAATGAAAACATCAGAATCGGACAGGATGAATATATAAAGAAACTTGGACACATTCCTCTTCAGAATAACAGAAGCCTGGAAGACAAGAGATCTCCAACTGAGATTACCGAGGCTAGACAACTAACAGGCCAGCTGAATTGGCTAGCCACTCAAACAAGACCCGACTTCATTTTTGTCGCGAGTACATTAAGTTCCATATTAAAACAAGAAAATGTAGAATGCATAAAACAAATCAACCGGACAGTAAAAAAGGCAAAAAAACAAAAATCCCAAATTCTCATTCCGAACTTAGGCAATCCTGAGCTTTTGCAAATAAGAGCATACAGTGATGCATCCTTTGCTAACCTGGCTGATGGTGGGTCACAGGAAGGCTACATCATTTTTTTGGTAGGCAGTAATAACTGATACATGCCCATAGCCTGGCAATTTAAACGGATCAAAAGAGTTGTTAAGAGCACCCTCAGTGCAGAGACTATGGCCATAGTTGATCTGACAGAGGCCTGCTTGTATTACAGAAAATTGCTACTGGATCTTTTGCAGCTGGAAGACCATCCGACTAATATAAAAATAACGTGCAAAACTGACAATTCCTGTTTGTATGATGCAGTGCATTCCACCAAACAAATTCTTGATAAAAGACTTCGGATTGAGATGGCAATCCTCAGAGAAATGATTGACAGAGGAAAAAGAGCAGAGATCGCATGGATACCTACTGGTAGACAAGTTGCTGATGCCTTGACAAAAAAAGGGGTTCCTTCATTCAAAATTCTTGGATTTACATCTGAGCCAAAAGGATCCTTCTAAATGTACAGTCTTTTTTTTTTTTTTTTTCTTTTCTCCTCATTTTCTCCGCTTTTGGAAACCGCCCCCAGTAAACAATCCTCAGCACAAGAAAGAAAAGAGGGTAAATGTTAACGTCCCAAAACATTTCATATTGGACGACTAGGAGACCGCCGATGATCTCTCCCTTTACCGAGGTAGGCAGCAGACAAGTAGTGTACCAAAAGCCATCCTTGTAAAAGAAAATTAGAGGTACAATTTAACATATGGCTGAGGGAATAAGGAGGTTCACACCTTTCCCGAGGGTATTAGACCGAAAGTGAATGTAATATTGTAACTGAAGTTCGAATTTGCTTACTGTGATGTTGCAGTCCAGTATGCTAGCCACCACAACTATGTGAACTTCCTTCATAAAGTAACAGCCAAGTTGGCTTTAGAATACACAGACTGCATCACTGCAAAGGGTAAGAAGCACTCGCCCAACGATTGTTCTAGAAATGACATTAAACCATCTGAAGGCTTTGTGTAGTAGATCAAGCAAAGATCAGTAAATAGCAACAACAGAATGTATGTAAACACATGTGATTATTGCATAGACGAGAAACTGAGAGTCATCAAGCACCATTGACTTTATATCTACACTTTCCTAACTTACATACAAACATATATATATATATATATATATATCAATTTATTCATATCTCTCTCTCTCTCTCTCTCTATATATATATATATATGTATATAGCTATAGATATATATATATATATATATACTTGTCTGCTTGTATCTATTTATCTATCAATATTTATATGTATATATATATATATATATATATATGGAAAAATGGATGTGAAAATTCAATGGTCTGTAAATGTGTAAATATGAAAGAACACAAGGCATTCAGAGGATGATTTTATTTACATATATATATATGATATATTTTATTTTATTTAGAGCTGAATTATTTGCCAACGTTGGCAAATAATTCAACTGAAAATGAAATAAAATATATCTAAGTAAAATCACCTCTGAATGCCTTGTGTTCTTTCGTATTTGTTCACATATATATATATATATATATATATATATATATATATATATTCCTATTTGTTTTTATCAATCTATCCATCTCTCTGTCAATCATAGTCTGAGGATCATATAGGTGAAAAACATAGTCACCAAGTGCCAATGACTCTTTCAATATATACTCTACCAGCAATACTGAGTACTCTATAAATAAAACAAACTACACTATATATATATATATATATATATGTATATATAAACCAAGTCAATAGTTATTAATGATAAAACTTACAAGGAAGTAACCAGTATTTGATTTAAAAAAGCATATGTTGGTTAATTTTATCAATATTTTTCTGTAAAATGATATCATTCCTAAAAAAAGGGAAATAAAATAAAATATTTGTGTGTGTGTGTGTGTGTGTGTGTGTGCATTACGATAAATTTTTTCTGCAATTCTTTGCAAAAATTTAATTTATTTGTTTCTGAGAACAATGGATTTGAATAGCTTTCAAATCTCCAAACTACGGATTTTACAACATCACAATATTGAGGCATTACTGTTTTTGTTGTTTTTTTCCTCTTTCACTGTGCATTCATTTGAAACATTTTAATATTCCTTCTTATTCTAGGAACACGCTAACATTAGTTTGTAAAAAAAAAAAAAGAAAAAAATTTTTCCTGATTTATTTTCAACAATATTATTCATTTGCATAAACATGTTGACAACTATATAAATATATTTGTATGACCATACACACACACACACACAAAAAAAACAATTTGATGGATTGTTTACATATGCATATGTGTGTGTCTGTATGTGTGTATGTGCCAGTGTGCACATCTGTATGTGTGTATGTTTGCATCTGTGTGCATGTGTGCATACATGTATGTGTATATGTTTGCATCTGTGTGTGTATATCTGTGTGTGTGTTTGCATGCCTTAGTGTGTGCATCTGTGCATCTGTATGTGTATCTGTTTGTGTTTGTGTGTGTTTGTGCATGTGTATGAATCTGTGTGTGTGTGTGTGTGTGTGTGTGTGTGTGTGTGTGTGTATGTGTATGAATCTGTGTGTGTGTGTGTGTGTGTGTTTGTGTATGAATCTGTGTGTGTGTGTGTTTGTGTATGTGTATGAATCTGTGTGTGTGTGTGTATGTGTATGAATCTGTGTGTGTGTGTTTGTGCATGTATATGAATCTGTGTGTGTGTGTGTGTGTGTTTGTGTATGTGTATGAATCTGTGTGTGTGTGTGTGTGTGTGTGTGTGTGTGTGTGTGTGTTTGTGTATGTGTATGAATCTGTATGCATGTGTGCGTGTGTTTGTGTGTGCACATATAGACATGTTCAATACTAGTTCACCCGAGGATTGACGACACGAAATTCAGAGTCATGAGTTTTTTTATCCTTTTAACATTATTATCCAATTTCATTCACGAAAAATATAGTGATATTACTCTACATATTTGTACATACAGCACTGTAAAGATTCTAATGATTAAAAATGCATTAGTGTTAAGTTTTTATGCAAATTATGTTTATACATATATATAGCATAATACTTTTCTTTAATTGGAATCATTTTGAGATGAGGTTTCTTAATCTGAGAATTAATTTTTATTTATTGTGGACTTTTTGTCCTCATCTTAGTAGTTTATTTTTTTTTTGTGTTGTTTCTTCACTCACTATGTGGTGCGATAGACAACAACTATGGAAGGCAGTAATTACTGGAGATACGGTTACAAGACTCAGCATTCCTATCCGAGGTCGCGGTAAATCACCTGAAGAAGGCCAGAGGTGAAATTTGGCCATTTTGGTGAATGAAGAAACAACACAAAAAAAAACCTACTAAGATGAGGACAAAAAGTCCACAATAAATAAAAATTAATTCTATAGCATAATAGTTAGAGTGTTCACCAATGGCCTAGGAGTCCAGAGTTCGATCCCAGGTTGAGTCATACTAAAGACTCAAAAAATGGTAATTGTTGCTTCCTTGCTTAACTCTCAGGATTGTAAGGTATGGCTCAAAGGTAAGTAGAGCAATTCAGGGAAAGGAGTTGCTCCCTCCCTTACACCTCGGCGAAGTAGCTATTGAAAAAGGAGCCTTCAAGTCACCCTCAACAACAGTTGACTAACTTACTACCAATCAAATATAATACACAATATATATATATTGTTTTGGCCAACAGTAATCGAGGGAGACCTGAAGGCTCCCTTTTCAATAGTTACTACACCAAGGTGTAGGAGAGGGTACAACTCATTTCCCTGGATTGCTTCACTTACCCTTGATATGTACCTTATAATGCTGAGTGTTAAGCAAGGAGGCATCAAGTACCATTTTTTGAGTCTTTGGTATGATATGATCTGGGATTGAACCCTGGTCTCCTGGACTAGTGGCAAAAAACATACAGAGATATTTTACAAGGATCATTCAATAAATATTGTGAGTTTTTTGAAAAAGGCAAAATAAATTTTTTATTTTCAGATTTTCTTTCCATTAATATAATCTCTGCATTGTTTGGAATTGGTTTATAGCAAAAATTATTTTAAGCTCACAAAAATATTTGTTTTGAGGCTATTCTAAATGGTAGTAAATCAAACAAAATACTCCAGGCATTAAGACAGCTTTGTCATCAAATTCATGGTGGCTGAGCATTGCAAACCTTGTGAAATTTACAGAAGAATGTATAATGTGTATAGAAAATCATGTTCTAGTAAAAAAAATTGTTTACAAGTGAACTAAATTGTTTAAAGAAGGTTTAAATAGTATTCAAGATGAAGACAAGCCAGGCAGGCTCACAATGACAAGTACACCTGAAATGGTGGATTCAGTAATTGTATTCATTTTGGCTGACAGATGAGTTACTATAGAGGATATTTCTAAACAACTGGGAATTTCTGTGAGTATAGCACACAAAGCTGTGCATAATGATCTTACCTTTTCTAAGGTAAGTTGTCACTGGGTTTCATGAGGACAATCCAAGGCCTCATATTGCTGCAAGCAATGGAAACCATCAGTCAATTTGGTTGGCAACAGCTTCCATATCCTTCTTACCATGCAGATCTGACCCCTCTGATTTCTTCTTGTTTGACCCCTAAGAGACTTTCTTCATGGAACAAAGTTTTCAAGCAATGGTGAAGTGAAGAGCATTGTGAGCAAATGGCTAAAAACTCAGTCCAAAGATTTCTATGCTGAAGGAATACAAAACCTTGTTTTTTGATGGGAAAATGTGTTTGAAAGAATGGACATAATATCAAAAAATAAAACAACACATTTTGGGGGGTAAAATGTGAGTCATTATATTGAAAAATTCACTTTATTTATCGAACAATCTTTGTATATCAAATATGATACATATATAACATATATTCAGATTCATATGACTAGGTTTGGTTGGGTTTTATGACATATCAACCAATGTAGGTTATTTAATGCCAAATCCTCTTTATACATATTTATTAAATATATATGATTTGGTTTGATTTGGTTTTATGGCATATCACCTAATGGAGGTTATTTAATTGCCAAATCCTCTTTATATATATATATATATATATATATATATAATTTGGTTTGGATTTGGGTTGGTTTTATGGCATATCAACCATTCTAGGTTATCTAATGCCTAATATTCTTTATATATATATATATATGATTTGTAAATGTATAGTTTGTAGATGACATTTTTAAATGAGCCATAGCTCTTTTTTTTGCATACAGTTAAATGGTTTTGGTAATCTTATTTTTAAATTAGATCTAATTTGTTTGCACATAGTTAAATGGTACCAAGTAATCTAACAAGAATAGTTCTATTTAGTATAAATCATTTGTTTCCACTCACTTAAATGGTTTCAAATATTGCTATCCAACTGTTATGGTACCTACCTTACGGACTATAATGAACTCTTCCTATTACGATGAATACCGGGAGAATATTCATCTCAGTGTTAAGTTAACTCCAGCCTCACACTTTGGTAGTCAGACTGACACTCAACACTCTTTTATCTATACTGTATTTATACTTTTATTCAATATACTTGTTTCACGTGATCCCAAGTTCAAGTCTTTCTTCCGGACCTTTTACTGGTCCACAACACTAACATAAATAGTTTAATTTGCACACAATTAAAAGGTTTCAAGCATTGCTATGTTACACAAACAATTCATTTTAGGTACTCAGTAATAAAGTTCCATGTATTGCTATTTAACACTAATAATTCTATTCAACATTAATGATTCGTTAGCATGCAGTTAAACTAATCCAAGTATTGCTATGTATCACTAACAATTCAATTAAACGTTACTCATTTCTTTACACACAGTTAAATAGTCGAACAGTTCTATTTCTAACAATTCAATTTAATGTGATTCATTTGTTTGCACAGAGTTTACAAATCAAACAATTCTATTTAACCCATAGATATGACCCTATCAAGTGCTTCCACTCCAGATCAGAGTGGAACTGGGAGCAGTGGCAATGATGGGGTACTTCATATACCCCAAAGCTCCAAATCTGGAGCCTCACCATCAGATGGTTTAATGTTATATCCAGGACACTGGTTGGAGGGGTATTCTACAGCACTAGCCAACAGAGCTATATGATTATATATTATAATAGTGGGTAGAGTGATTGCCAATGGTCCAGGAGACCTGGGTTCAATCCCAAATCACATCAAACCAAAGACTTTAAAAATGGTACTTGATACCTCCTTGCTTAACACTCAGCCATATAAGGTACATATCAAGAGTAAAGTGGAGCAATCCTGGAAAGGGAGTAGTGCCCTCCCCTTCCACCTTGGTGTAGTAGATATTGAAAAGGGAGCCTTCTGATTGCCCTCAACTTTGGTCACCAACTTTACTTTTTACATACATATCATTTTATACATATTATATTATATATATAAAATATATCATATACATTTGTTTGTTTAATAGTATTTCAACCTGTGTAGGTTATTTAATGCCAAATCCATCCCTCTTGAAGAACAGTAGTGGTACTATTCAACCCATAGGAGGATAAGAGGGTTCATACTTTTCTCAAGGGTATTTGTCTGAAAGTGAATATACTTTAACCATTACACCACGAGGATGCCCCCTCTATATACATTTTAGATAATATATTTAATATTATCTAAAATATATATAGTATATTATGATATAATATAATATAATATGATATATCCATATTTACCAACCCCTCCGCTCGGACAGGATATGACACAAGGTCAATTTTTAAGCGGAGTTTAACAGGTTTGAATTCAGAGTTTTCCTTCTCCTAGACTAGTCGCCTCACCAAGGCTGAAGAACCCAGTCTGCCCTACTATTTACCCATAGCTTGAGGGAGAATAATTGGATTCATACCTTTCCCAAGGGTATTAGTGCTATGTAAAATCCAATCAGTCTCATCCAGGATTTGAACTCGCGTTGCCGTGTCCATTTCCTATGACGATAACCATTACACCATAGGCACCTCCTAAATATAATATATCATTAAGTGTTTTATATATGTAATTAGATATTTGTATATCATATATATAATATATGATATAGATGATTTATATCTATGTATGAAATTTTAAAATATAGTTCATAGTCTTTACAGTTTGCATGCACTTGGTTACTTTAAAATACATTAATATTAAAATACATTGATATCATTTTTATTTTTATTTGAATTATTGTTTAAGCTAGAGATCTATAAAGTCATTTTCATTCATTTATCTACTATATGGTTAGGAAATCCATTATTAATAAGGGATTAAATATATATATATATATATATATATATATATATTTAATTAATATCTATCAATTCCTATATTATATATAATCAATTCCTCTATTATATAATATATATATATATATATATATATATATTCTAGTATGGTGATATTATATATTATATATTATTTCAATATAAACCTATTTTATTATGGCATATATACATTTATGTTGTAAAAAAGAAGAAATGGAAAGAAAAATACATATAAATAGATGAGAAAATTTTAATGATATTAGTCTATGTTTATGGATGTGTTTTGACCTGTATTAGGAACATTTCCAGATATGAAATTATTAAAATTTAAAGTGGAAGGTATATCTGAAGAAAATATTTTAGATCATCCTAAGGGTAGGAATTGTTGAATTTAAAACTATGTTTTAATTATATATATATATATATTCTAGTATGGTGATATTATATATATATATATATATTCTAGTATGGTGATATTATATACATATAAATATATATACATATATATATATTCTAGTATGGTGTTATTATATATATATATATATATATATATATATATATATATATATATATATATATATATGACACTGCTGGAGAAGCAGGGACGAACTCATAAGAGATGTACTCTTATGGACCCCTACACATGGCCGTGCGAAGGCAGGACGACCAGCACGAACATACATTCAGCAGCTATGTGAGGATACAGGATGTTGTCCTGAAGACCTGCCTAGGGCGATGAACGATAGGGAGGAGTGGTGAGAGAGGGTCAGGGATATCCATGCTACCAGCGCAACATAATGATGATGATATATATCACAATACATTGTTGTGGGGGATGTCCTCGTGGTGTAATGGTTAAAGCGATGGACTGCGGAATCGTAGTACGTAGGAATACATTGTTGTATTATAGACATTTATTATACATATATATTATGCATATATATATTATAAACTATATAATCATGCATAACATTATTTGATTTATTCTATACATACTATTATTATATACATGTTCTTATGTATTATTATATATAGATGATATAACACACACACACACACACACACACGCACACACACACACACTCACCCCCTTATATAGACACACCCACAAACACATACATATGTGCATAAATCAGAGATAATACTTTGACTAGCTAAGTATGTGTTTATCTGAGAATTCTTTCTTATTTTTACTTGACATATTTAAAGAATGTATTTTTTCAATATCTGAATTCCAGCTTGGATGATTAATTTTTACTTTTTCTTCTCAAAACATTTCCCTGTTTCATAGATAGATAGATAGATAGATAGATAGATAGATATTGTCAGTCAATTATACAGAAATATGTGATGTTATGCACACACAGACACACAACATATTGTGTGTGTACATGAGTGTGTGCACGTGTGTGTATGCATGTGTGTGTGTGTGTGTGTGTGTGTGTGTGTGTGTGTGTGTGTGTGTGTGTGTGTGCAAGTGTGCTTGAGAAAGAGTCATTGATTTGTTTTTCTCTTTTCACTTTTATTTTTTCAATGCCAATAATGTATTCTACTGTTTTCAGTATTTTAAATCTAGGTGAGATGGTAAATTTTTCTATTTTTCAAAATATTATTCACCCACACATACTCTCTCTCTCTCTCTCTCTCTCTCTCTCTCTTTCACACACACACACACGCACACACACACACACACACACATATATATATTATCAAAATTTTGTTATGTTTATGCAGATATATACATGTAACCAGGTCAAAACAGCACATCATAGAGAGATTTTTAATTAGGCAATGTTCTAAATTATAGAATAAATTGATTTCAAAACAATTTCTAACTGAATGATAATTTTGCAGGGCCTGTATTTAGGCTGAATAATCATTTTTTTATCATCCAAATTCTCAATATAATCGAGATAACTATGAAAAGCTAACGAATTAGAATCAGACCAATTTTTCAAACAGACACTCCAATATCTGATTTTTTGTCTTTTTAGAAATTATCATATTTTAAGCATCAGACATTCAGATATTTAAAAAAAAACATCTTTTTTTAAAAAGTTATTTTATTCAATTTTATTAAACTTTATGCGAAAAATCAAACCCTGACTAAAAACCAAAATTCAGACTCAAGCATGCTCTTTGAAAATTATGTGTAAGCGAGCAATGTTTGATTACTATGGTTAATTTGTTTAATGGAATTTCAACTCCTTATGGGTTATTGTTGTACTCCATACATAATGGACTCGCACCTCCTCTATAAATATCAACCTTTGTAGGTTATTTAATGCCAAATCCTCTTTATACATATATATTAAATATATATGATTTGGTTTGGTTGGGTTTTATG